>OZ023314.1:5421938-5734110 GCA_964007375.1 Ophion obscuratus | reverse complement strand
AAGACCGTTGGGGGGGGAGGATTTGATGATACTTTGACTCAATTTTAATGGTACTTGATTTCAGATAATTTCTAGCTGAGATACAGTGAACACCGCAAATCGTGTTTTTCCAAAGGCGTTCTTGGAAAAGCTTTGTTACCGGCTTGTTTGTGGATATTTTCGCGTACAAATTTCACGGAATGTTCTTGAAATGACACTTAACAATGTACAAAAGGTTTCAATAAATTTACTCTATCCATATAGATGAAAAAAATTGCAAAAAAGAGTTTTTTTTCTTAAGAAATGAATTTTCAGTGAAAAAATTCGTTATAACTGCTCATAAACTGCTCATGAAAGGAAAAGTTTTCGATTAATCAGAAATTCCGTACGTACTCCTCTGCGAAAGGCAACTAGGAACATAACTTTTAAATTTGAAGTAAATCGAGTGAAAATTGTTGAAGTTATTTGTCACGCCAATTGGAAAAAAAGGCTGTTTCGAGAAGTTTCGAGTAGTCGGCCATTTTGTACATCGAAAAAAAAAATATATTTTTTCAAACAGCTTGATATTCATACTAAACAGACGTGTAATTAATTTTATAAGTGAATCACTTTTTCATACGAAAAAAATGGTTCAATTCGCACATGATTTTATACCCGCTACTGTGGCCTAAGGCCTTAAGGGCGGGGTAAAGTATTAAAATTTCTTTTTTTCATTTTTTTTTTTCATTTTTTAAATGAATGCATAATATATCAAGAATATTGTGTCAAACTTTTTATGCAATCGAGAAATGTTCTCAAACTAAGCGACCAAACTCTTCTGCGTTTTTCAAACCGTTTTTCTGAGACTTGTCATATTTGAAGTCCGTGTGCACGATAACTCAAAATCTACTGGACCAATCGTTTTGAAATTTTGCACAGTACTTCTTAACATAATTCACCAGGTATTGGCGAGAGCTTTTTCGTTTTTTTAAATAATTACTAATTTTTCAACAACAAATTAGCCGATTTTTTTAGCGAAAATCGGGTTTTTGGCTCCCAAGTGCTACGAAAAATCGAAAAATCGAAAAAAAAAAATCCTCCCGTCATTACCTCGAGAAACATCTCCTTTAACAAATGCGTTTTGATTTTTTTGTTTCAGATGATTCTGTTGCGAGTTATGGTGCACACCGCAAACCAACTTTTTTTTCGAGGCGCCTCCGGGGTTTAATTTTCACTCGCTCAATTTTGAATATTTTGCAATGCAAATTTAGGAGAATGTTGTTCAAATGTTACTTTATTATATGTAAATTTTTCAATAAAGGAACACTATTCGTTACGCCAAAAAAAAATCTTAAAAACATGCCTTTTTTTCGCCGAATTAACTTTACGCCGCCCTTAAATAAAAGCTTGTAAAAAACCCGTAATTTTCGGGTCGGCACAGTAGCCTAACCTCTCTAAAAAAAGGGTCTTGTCTTTTTCGCAATAAATTATACACTAGAAAAGATTTTTCTTTCTGTTTGAAGAATAATTCGGGGGATCCCACTTCTTCGTTGCCCCAGGGCCTCTGCACCTTCAAATTCAGCCCTGGTTGAAGGATATTCTGACAGAGGCCGGCTGAATTCACCCGTGGATTTTCCCCGCAATTAAAAACGCAACGATGCTTACCCTGGCGGCCAATTTCAGTCCAACGTCGTCGGCCTCTTTCTCCAAAGCTCTGCTATACGGTAACTTCAGAATAATCGTGAGCAAGCCCTTGGCCAAATCCTGCACTATGAAGGCCACTATGTCCGGAAACATCGCCCACAACGCGGCCAGCGGTACCAGCAACAAAATATCCAGAATTACCCCGTAGGAAATTTGCTCGATCTGCAACAGAAACAAAACTTTCGTAACGATCGCGTTTTATCATTTGCTTATGGTTTATCACGCGTTTTACGAGACAGTTGGTACCGACCGAATGCTTGAGGATTACGTGAGCTATCTCGTGCGACAATATTACCGCCAGTTGATCGTCGTTCTCCACCAGATTGAGAAGCCCCGTCAAAACGAATATATGGCCACCCTGAGAAGTCGAATCAGAAACGTTATTAACGGGCTACATCTACCTAGGTTGGTGAAGAAATTGCATTTTCCGAAGATATTTTTATTCGATAGTATCACCTTTCAGATATATCGGGTTGGTAAGAAAGTCTTGCGACACACAACATGAGTAAAATATAAAAATATTTTATTTTAACAGTAAACAATTATTCAGTAATGTATGCTCCCTCTGTATCTACAACTCGTGCCCAACGCTCTGGTAGACTTTGCACGCCTGCACTCCAGAATTCTTTGGGTCGTGAATTGAAAAAGTCGACCAGTGTATTTTTGAGATCCGCGACATCATCAAATTTTTTATCCTGTAAATAATTTGTTAAAGCTCGAAACAGATGGTAGTCGGTAGGTGCTAGGTCTGGTGAATACGGTGGATGCGGTCGAACTTCCCATCCCAGCTGCGAAATAGATTGTTGTGTCATCTTAGCTACGTGGGGTCGAGCATTGTCGTGGAGAAGCCGAACTTGCAGACGTTTACGCCTTTTTTGTTTGATAATTTCAGCCAGCTTTTGCAGTTGTGCAGAGTAAGTATTTGCATTTATCGTGGTGTTGGATGGGAGCAGTTCGTAATATAGCATGCCCTCAGAATCCCACCAACAACAGAGTAAAACTCTCTTCACTTCACGGGGCAGCTTAGGGGTCGGATCTGGTTTTTCTCCTTTCGGTAGCCATTGTCGCTTACGTGTGTAGTTAACATAAAGCACCGAGCTTTCATCTCCAGTGACTATTTCTTGAAGAAAATCCTTTCTGTGTGGACGTTGCAGGAGTGAAAGACAGATGGACATGCGTGTCGCTTTGTTTGATTCGCTGACATCGTGTGGTATCCAAGAAGAAACAACTTTTCTGTATCCGAGATTTTGTAAATGTTGGAGAATCGTGGGATGGCTTCAGCCGAGTTTGTAAGCAAATTCCCGTGACGACGTATTAGGCTTTGCCTTTGTAAGTGCTCGTAGTTCTTCATCGTCAACAGTTGATTTACTGCCGGACCTAGGTTTGTCTTCAAAAGATGTATCGCCAGAACGGAAACGCTGGTACCAACGGGATATCGTTGAATGATGAACTACGTTGGCCTTGAACACACTACACATATTAGCGGCTGCGGTTCTTGCAGAACGCCCTTGTAAAAATTCGTAATATGCAATCGATCGAAGTGCACTATGATCCATCTTCGCTCGTACTGTCTGCGCGGAACAACTGACTCGCTTATATACCCTACGGCATGGAAGGTTCTAGACTAGTCTTGAATATACTACTCTCGAATGTTGTAGAACTTCGTTAGAAGAAAACATATTTTAATCGAAAGGAAAGTGTCGCAAGACTTTCTTACCAACCCAATATATTCGGGTGGGGGGACAAATGTCGAACGATCGATATGTAGATGTGCCAAAATGTCGAATTCGAAAATGACGAATGTTCGAATATAGATAGATCAATCTTACTAGAGTCTGTGAAGTCGAAAATAACAATTACGAAAATGAACATCTCGGAAGTTGATATGTAGCGAGAAACAGAAATCAGATTTAATGAAATATCGAAAAACATAAAATCGATGGGCCTGTATGCATAACACCAAATAATTCGAGACGACAATTCTCCGAATTAAAAAAATGGCGATGGTTCACAATGCAGAAAATCATTAAAGCGAACGGCCGAAAAGTTGAGTGGTTGAAATCGCGGAGGGTCAAAATGTAGAACGGCCCGAATGGCGAATCGAGCAATACGTCACTTGCGCCTCAGAGTGAAGCTGCGAGATGGCGCTGGCGGCCTGTAGGCTAAAATATCGTAAGAGAGTCATCCCACGTGACGGGCCCCACCACGTTCGCCATTTTGGCCGTTCGACCTTTCGGCGTTCGACATTTCGGACCATCGACATTTTGCGTTTCGATATATTGCTTTTCGCCATAGACGGTATTACGCATATTAGGCACTCACTACTTTCTGTTTCGGAGATATGGGTGTTCTACATTTTGCGATTCTGTATTTTTGTGTTCCGAATTGCAGACAATCTGAATATTCGTTTTCGAATAAATTACCTCTCTCCAATAAATAATGGTTCGATTTATAGACATTCGATTTTTTTATCAGTCGAAAGATAACATTTCGAATGATTTAACCTTCGTTATTTTGAGAGTTCATAATTCTGTCGTTTCCAAATCTTTGTCGTTCTATATTTGGTCATTCGACATTTTTACCCCCACCCATATATTCTGAAAATTTCATTGAAATCTCCCTAAAATTGAATGAGATACAGCTTCTAGTGGTCGACCGGGCGAACGGTAATAGCACCATACTTTAAACATTAAGGTATTCCTTTCACGAACCCAAGTACTTTACACTTAACTGATTTTCGTCTATAATTAAGTAAAAATACATCCCAGTATACTTGTAAAATTTCAAGCCGAGTTACCGAACCTTTAATGAAAAATTACGACCCTAAAAATCGTCTCATTTATACGGCGCATTATGGAGATGTCACGCTGGCCACATTTCTATCTCATAATTTATACAGTAAATAACTCTAGATGCCTGACATAAACTGCTCACAGGTGTAAAAAAGTCTAAAGATCGCGTAACGACAATAAACGCAGAGGGTCACCGAACGGTTGAAGAAAATTCTAATGTTAAAACTCTGAAAAATGCGACTAGCGGAAGAATTTTCGTAGCCGTGACGTTTCAAATAAATGTAAAAATATCTGAATCTACTAAATTTGCGCGAAATTTTTTATTCTAGTTTATCGTTGTGTATAATAATCCATTGTGACTTATTTTTTTTATTAAGCGCAATTTACGGACGATTCAGAGGGCCCTGCTTATGCCCCCACAAAATACGACCCTCCGCGAAAGGAATACCTTAAGACGGGAGCCTGAATTAGAAGGTCCGAAAAATCGTTTTTTCAAATTGCTAAACCATAAAAAGGCCATTTTCGTGATTTTTTTTGACAGATTTATATTATAGATATTGATATAAAAGTTGTTACATTTAATGAATACACTTTCGAAATAAATTTTTAAAAAAATAATTATTTAAGTCACTATTTAACGACGAAAATGGTAGTTAAAAAAATGTCATAAAAAATTGTAGGTCTGCGCTGTTGATTTTCATTTTCAAACAAACTCAAACAATTTTGATTTTTTTTCCAAACAAACCCAAACAATTTTGATTTTCAAACTAGCCCAAATAATTTTGTTTGGGTTTCATTTTCAAAATAAGCCAAACAATTTTGATCTTTTTTAACAAACGAACATAATTTTGATTTTCAATCAAACCGAACAATTTCGTTTGGTTTGCTTGAAATGTTTGTTTGAAAACAAATTCAAACAAAATTGTTTGGATTTCATTTTCAAACAAACCCAAACAGAATCTCGGAGATGGATCATCCGAAAGACAAAAAATCAAACGGCTTTAGATTCAGTATGTTAATGGCTATAGCGCATATCATACGATTTTTGATATATGCAAAAATAACAAAATGCCCGACATTTTTCGAAAAAACAAAAAAAAGGTCTTTTTAACCGTTTTTGGCCAAAAAAATAGTGGATATCAAAATTTTAAAAAATTCTTGATATGCTCCATAGCTATAGTTGTGAAGAATATGTGGTTAAAATTTCATAAGGATCGGTTCAGTAGTTTCAAAGATTTTAACAAGCCGTTGAAAAACGTTGTTTCGAGAAAAACGCGTTTAAAGTTTGTTTGGGTTACATAAACACATAAAACAAAATTTCAATGTATTTCGAAAGTGTATTTATTAAGTGTAACAACTTTTATATCAATATCTATAATATAAACGTATCAAAAAAAATCATGAAAATAGCCTTTTTTAGCGTCTAAAGTGAGAAGACCCCTTAAGGCATTAAGCCACAGTAACGGGTATGAAATCATGTGCGATTTTAACAATTTTTTTCGTATGAAAAATTGATTCACTCATAAAATTAATTACACATCTATTTAGTATGAATATCAAGCTGTTAGAATATATATATATATATATATATAGGAGTACAACTTTGCAGTGACCGTTTTACTTAGAGAGCCACTGCGGCCGAATTAGTGGCCCTAGGTCAATAAAAAAAGTGGCATTTTAAACTAGAGGCTCTGCCAATGTAAACAATTTAAAAAAGCTAACGGATACGTGTATGCATTATAAAGTTATTGGCACTCAAACATGGCAACCTACGAGCCGAATTCTCAGCATTTGCGGGAACTGCTCCAAAGACAACAAAGGAAGGGATTTTTGCACCGGATTGTGACTGGAGATGAAAAGTGGGTTTACTACGATAATCCTAAACGCCGAAAATCATGGGGACTGCCTGGTCATATTCCGTCATTGACGCCCAAACCGAATATTCACGGATCTAAAGTGATGCTGTGTATCTGGTGGGACCAGCTGGGCGTTGTGTACTATGAGCTGCTCAAATCATCCGAAACCATCACAGGGGAACTCTACCGACGTCAGTTGATGCGCTTGAGTAAGGCACTCAAAGAGAAACGGCCACAATTCAACGAAAGACATGATAAAGTGATACTGCAGCATGACAATGCCCGACCCCATGTTGCAAATGTCGTGAAAAAGTACTTGGAAACGCTGAAATGGGAGGTTTTATCCCACCTGCCGTACTCTCCAGACATTGCCCCTTCCGACTATCACTTGTTCCGGTCAATGGCACACGATTTGGCTGACCAGCACTTCGGTACTTACGAAGAAGTCAAAAATTGGGTCGATTCCTGGATTGCCTCCAAGGACCAAGACTTTTATCGACGCGGGATTCGAATGCTACCTGAAAGATGGGCCGAGGTCGTAGCTAGCGACGGGCAGTACTTTGATTAAAAAATATGTAGCCAATTTTTTATAATAAAGCCTTAAACTTTTGAAAAAAACGGTCACTGCAAAGTTGTACTCCTTATATATATGTGGATATATATATATATATATGGATACATATATATATATATATTTTAGCATCCACAATTTTGTTACCGAGAACAAAAACAAAAATTCTCGTCAACCTACATTAGAATACCTAGAGAAGTACGGACGGAATTTCAAAAATATTGTTTTACCCAAAAGTTGTAGGTATTTGAACTTAAGAAATTAATTTTCAGCGAAAAATTTCGTTATAACTGCTCATAAAATGAAAAGTTTTCGATTAATCAGAAATTCCGTACGTACTGCTCTGCGAAATGCAATTAGGAACATAACTTTTAAATTTGAAGTAAATCGAGTGAAAATTGTTGAAGTTATTTGTCACGCCAATTGGAAAAAAGCTGTTTCGAGAAGTTTCGAGTAGTCGGCCATTTTGTACATCGAAAAAAAAAAAGATATATATTTTCTAACAGCTTGATATTCATACTAAATAGATGCGTAATTAATTTTATGAGTGAATGACTTTTTCATACGAAAAAAAATTGTTAAATTCGCACATGATTTTATACCCGTTACCGTGGCCTAAGGCCTTAACGAATTGCGTGAGTATGTGGGACTGTTCGAGTGCATGGTGAGAAGGAATGCATAGAGTAGAGCAAGGCGGAAGGGACAAGGATAAATGTAAAAAGCCGGGAAGTCGTATCCAGAATGAACAAATTACGAACTGGTAAAACATAGGCGTTTTCATTCTTATCATTGACGACGTTCAAAGTCCAGGACTCGTCGGCAACAAAGGGCAAATCCTTGTTCGCGTGCAGCAATCTTTGTACGACTGCCAATACCCTCTTATAAGCCGGATGATGATGAGGTACCAGCTCGTTCTTGAACTGCTCCAACTGCTGTAAGCTCATGGAAAAATGGATTCACCGTTGATCAAAAATGATTTCTCTGCAATTGAGTCATGTGACGGTATTTCTTAACATTTTTTTATCAATCTCGCGCGACCATAACGCGTCGTGTTCTTGTCGATTGGGTAAATTTACCATTTCGTAACTGACTTTGGCAAGGGCGGCCTGCTGCTTCTCGTTGAGGATTATAAGCCGGCGACGATGACTGAGGGGATCGGTCTCCAGATGCTGAACGTAGTAGACACCCAGGCCGGAGAAAAAGGCGGCCAGGATGCCTGCAAAGAGAATCGATCAATTGTACCATCCACGAAACGAGTTTTTATTGCATCATTTTTTAGCCTAGGGTCTTAAGGGGTTGCCCCCACTTGCGATTTTGAAAAAATCGATTTTTTTTATTGCATTTTTTTGAAGTATAAGCATCTGAGAATATGTCCTGAAAATTTTAAGTCGATCCGAACAAAATTGACTGAGATACGAGCGTTGAAAGAGAAGAATCCGTTGTGTAAACGACCGGAAATTGAAACTTTAAACGCGTTTTTCTCAAAATGGCATTTCTGAAGTCGGTGACCAAGATTACTCGAACACTAATGAACCGATCTTCTTGAAATTTTGCAGGCTTATTTAATACATAAAAATATAGTCTTTGATCGTTCGATTTTTTTTTTTCGAAAAAAAAAATGGCCGTTTTATAGCCAAAAAATGGCCGTTTTTGTCGTTAAAATCGAACCATTAACTTTGACTGTCGGCCATTTTGTGAAAAATGAATATTTTTTAAAATCCTTCGATTAAAGACTAGTTTATACTTATATTTGACTAAATCCATCCGCATTTTTTTTTTTCAGATGATCCACTTCGCCGCAATGTTGGTCACCGCAAACCGTATATATAAAAACATTATTTCATTGACGGCCATTTGCCACTAAACAATGTAATATTTTTCAATAAAAAAATTACTGAAAGTTCTTCAAGATGTGTTCTTTAAGATGGTATATTGATCGATTAAAAAAGTTTTGTAGTTTTCTTTAAAAAAATTCATGAAAAAGGTTTTTTTGACAAATTTATTTAATTTTATTTAATTTTTAATTTATTTAATTTTTGACAATATTATATAAGTTGACAAATTTCATGATTTATTTATTCCCAAATTTTCAAACGCGTTTTTCTCAAAACCACGTTTTTCAAATCGGTACCCAAAATTTCTCGAAAACCAATAAACCGATTGCCTTGAGGTTTTTTGTGGTTATTCTATACACCATTATCCAGTACTTGTCATAGGATTTTTTTTCCTTTACTTAGTTTTTGTTTTATAGGCAAAATAATAACCAATTTTTGGCCCAAAAATCACTATTTATGTTGAAACGTCCGCCATTTTGGCATAAATCGATATTTTCGAAATCGGCTGTGACAAGTACTAGATTATAGTATCTAATTTAATAATCTTTTTGGTTTTTTTTTCAGATGATTTTTGAAGAAACGCCAGTAGGTACGGTATACGCAGATATTTTTACGACGCTCCAAGGATCATACAATATCCTTGTATATTTTTGATATTTTTAAATAAAGAAAATTAAACATATTTTTGAATGCATATACTCTTAGATAATTAAAACCCCAATCTGAAATTTCAAATAGTTTTTTTTTTTTTAAATTCACAAAAATGACCTTTTTCCGGCGTCCGGGTATATATCTCCCCTTCAAGCGGGAAACCAGTTTGGTAGTACGTTTTTTTAGCGATTTTTATGATTTTTATTTACAAAGTATGAATGCATAGAATTTAGTGAAACTTTGCGAGTATTTTACACATATTTTCAAACAAATATTTCAATTTTTTCATTAATTTTTTTGACACGTTTATATTATAGATATTGATATAAAAGTTGTTACACTTAATAAATACACTTTCCAAATACATTTTTTTAAATTGTTCAATGTATTTATGTAACCCAAACAAACTTTAAACGCGTTTTTCTCGAAACAACGTTTTTCAACGGCTTGTTGATAAAGTCTTCGAAACTACTGAACCGATCCTTATGAAATTTTAACCGCAAATTATTTACAGCTATGGCTATAGCGCATTTCAAGGATTTTTTTTAAATTTTCATATTTACCTTTTTCGCCAAAAACGGTGAAAAAACATTTTTTTTTGTAAAATGTCCGCCATCTTGTTATTTTTGCATATATATTAGAAATCGTATGATATGCGCTATAGCCATTAACATACTGAATCTAAAACCGTTTGATTTTTTTGTTTCGAATGATCCATCTCCGAGATTTCATCAACAGCGCCGACCTACAATTTTTTTAGGACATTTTCGTCTATAAATAGTGACTTAAATAAGTACATTTTTTAAAATGTATTTCGAAAGTCTATTTATCAAGTGTAACAACTTTTATATCAATATCTATAATATGAACCAATCAAAAAAAAATCATGAAAATAGCTTTTTTGGCGTTTAAAGTGAGAAGACCCCTTAAATATTATAGCGCCATATTTTTTTATTGCACCGTGCAGGATTAGTATTGCGCCATACACTAGGTACGTCTTGCTCACGCGAAAACATTGACGTTTGTGGGCCCTCAGAGTTATTGCGTGATAATAATTGATCGTTTGGGTTCGAGGCGTTATTCAATATATTATGGCACAATGAAAGTATTGTACAATGTTATTTGCCCCCATATGAAAGAAGGCGCAATCAAAAAAAAAAAAAATCGAAAACGCCTTTTACTATTCAGGACGATGGAAAATTTTGTCCTGATTCCAACGGTACCAAAAACGCATTTTCAATTTTTTCGTAGACGCCTAAGGCCCGCCTAAGTCTCAAAAATGATGAAATCTTTCCTTTTAATCAAACACCTTAAAAATCAGCATTTTTTTCCTCCCCTGAAGCAAATCAGCAATTTTTTCCTTCCCTCCTTCAATCGTCTGTAAAATCCCGCCATCCCCATTGCGATACTCTCATCAGTCAAAAAATCTCAGCAAAATCGACGATCCGATTGTCCCCTGCCTCGCGCTTACCAAGAAAAGCGCCTCTCTTCGAGGCGAGCCACTTCCTGTACATTTCTTTCTGCTCGGGTGTCTGCCTGGCCCACCACCTCTTGAAGTACCGTCCGAACAAGAAGGCGAGCACGTTCACAATGGGACGAACCAGCAAGGCCAGAGCCGGCGGAATATCGAGTCTCCGAGTCGTGTGTATTCCGCATCGTCCGAGTCTTCCCCACTGCTCGATCCTCCGCGACATCACCATAGGCTTCGTCAGCTTGGCTGGTGCATTTGCCGAGCCCCGCCTAAGCGCCCAGCCGAAGCCAATTTTCAGCCTCGCCACGTGCCTCGGCGCGGCGCACGCTCTCGCGCAATTGAACAACATCTTTCTTCCTCCAACTCGCGTCACGTTCGTCCAAAAACGACGATTCGTCAAAAACGCTACGAGCTCAGCGTCGGCCTCCTCTGAAGAGAAGCGTGCGAGATCTCTTCGGAGAGTTTCCTCCTGCTCGTCGTCACACGTAGTTCATGCAGGCAGCGAACAGCAGCAAGTGAAAGCCCAGATGCGCGTGGTAGTGGAACATCACACCCGCCGCGACGCCGTACTGCATCGCCGCGCAGAGCATCCTCTTCGAGAAGAATATCGTTATGAGGTGCAACCATGTAGGGCGGTTTCTCCCACTCGCAGAATCCTGCGGCTTCCTCACCAGCGAGCCCAGACACACCAAGCTACCGATTTTCGAGTGCGACCTATAACGCCATGTTGTGTCCATTCGGTTTATCTGATAATTTGCCCTTTTGCCGAGAAAAATTTCCTTTGCTATTGGCAGCGACGGGAGTTTTTTACCACTGGAACAGAGATAAGGGCGCGATCATTTTTCCATCGCATTGTGAAAATAGTAGACTGGTTCTATTAGGAGTACAACTTTGCAGTGACCGTTTTACTTAGAGAGCCACTGCGGCCGAAGTAGTGGCCCTAGCTAAATAAAAAAGTGGCATTTTAAACTAGAGGCTCTGCCAAGGTAAACAATTTAAAAAAGCTAACGGATACGTGTATGCATTATAAAGTTACAGGCACTCAAACATGGCAACCTACGAGCCGAATTCTCAGCATTTGCGGGAGGTTATGATTTACTTCTTCAACATCAAGAAATCTGCGGCTGAGGCCCGACGTTTGCTTGTAGATGCTTACGGGGAGGATTCTATTAGTGAGAAAACGTGTCGGCGGTGGTTCATCGACGCCCAAACCGAATATTCACGGATCCAAAGTGATGCTGTGTATCTGGTGGGACCAGCTGGGCGTTGTGAACTATGAGCTGCTCAAACCATCCGAAACCATCACACGGGAACTCTACCGACGTCAGTTGATGCGCTTGAGTAAGGCACTCAAAGAGAAACGGCCACAATTCAACGAAAGACATGACAAGCTGATACTGCAGCATGACAATGCCCGACCCCATGTTGCAAATGTCGTGAAAAAGTACTTGGAAACGCTGAAATGGGAGGTTTTATCCCACCCACCGTACTCTCCAGACATTGCCCCTTCCGACTATCACTTGTTCCGGTCAATGGCACACGATTTGTCTGACCAGCACTTCGGTACTTACGAAGAAGTCAAAAATTGGGTCGATTCCTGGATTGCCTCCAAGGACCAAGACTTTTATCGACGCGGGATTCAAATGCTACCTGAAAGATGGGCCGAGGTCGTAGCTAGCGACGGGCAGTACTTTAATTAAAAAATATGTAGCCATTTTTTTATAATAAAGCCTTAAACTTTTGAAAAAAACGGTCACTGCAAAGGTGTACTCCTAATATCTGAACAAAATGGGCGTCCCGACGGTGACAGCATTTTTTCAGCGGCTCGATGTACTGAAGCGAAGGTGGCTACACACTTTCTTCGGAATAATGACGTTAATATCATTTGGAATAACAGTAGCAATAATTATAATATCGTGTATAACTCATATCTTGTGGACTCACGGGGATTTATGAGTAGTATTTTATTTCTTGTATACCTTTAAGGGTATAGGAGGAATTGTATATACAAGGGGGTGTAATATCCTCCTTCGTATAGAAGGGAGGGATATGGATGTAAATGGGCTTTCCCCTTCCTCTTGTCATGTACATAAATTATTTTACATTGGTTCACTTATGTCTAGCTTTGCCGGTTGCATTTTCAGTTGCCCTTCTATTTTCCAGTCAATATCTAACCGTCTGCTATTTTGCAACCATCGCTCCAGTTTATTTACTATTTCTTTGTTTAGTTTTCACTTCTGTACAGTCGAAAATACGTCTCAAGGGGAGATATACACCTAGATGGTCGAGGTAGAGGATTAAGAAGCTATGAACATTCCGTCGACCGTAGAAGATCTACACTATGGGCCTGGTATCGATGATTCCATGTAAGTTGACAAATTTCATGATTTATTCATTCCCAAATTTTCAAACGCGTTTTTCTCAAAATCACGTTTTTCAAATCGGTACTCAAAATTTCTCGAAAACCAATGAACTGATTGCCTTGAGGTTTTTTGTGGTTTTTCTATCCACCATTATCTAGTACTTGTCATAGGATTTTTTTTTTCGTCACTTAGTCTTTGTTTTATGGGCAAAATAATAACTAATTTTTGGCCCAAAAATCACTATTTATGTTCAAACGTCCGCCATTTTGTCATAAATCGATATTTTCGAAATCGGATATGACAAGTACTGGATTATAGTATCTAATTTAATAATCTTTTTCGTTTTTTTTTTTCAGATGATTTTTGAAGAAACGCCAGTAGGTACCGTACACGCAGATTTTTTTATAACGCTCCAAGGATCATACAATAGCCTTGTATATTTTAGATATTTGTCAATAAAGAAAATTAAACATATTTTTGAATGTATATACTTTTAGATAATTAAAACCCCAATCCGAAATTTCAAATAGTTTTCCTTGGAAAAATTCAGAAAAATGACCTTTTTTCCGGCTCCTAGGTGTATATCTCCCCTTAAATTTTCATTGCCTGCTTGCATACTCTACATTTGGCATCTACATATCCTATTTTCCTGTCTGTCCCGGCATTTCTACATCTTATCCCTGCCCACGTTCCTTTAAAGTAGCATAAGCGCGCAATCTTGATTTCTATAGATTTTGTTCAAATTTTAACCAGATATTGTTCATATCATTATGCATGTAGTAAAATTTCAGAACATTCGAATATTTAGATTGGGAGCTAATGGACTTCGAAATTGCAACTTTTAACACTGCAGGGTCTGCATTGACCGAATGTCAGGTCTCATAATTCCTCGTACCATTCTATTGCGTTTATAAATATTGAATAAAAATTATGTTTAGACAGCAAACTATTTAGGGAAAGAGTGAAAAAAGTTTGGATTGCCTTTACTATTCAGTTTTGCCAAAAACGTTCAGTAAAGACAGAATAATTATTAGTAAAACATATTTTTCCTCTATAATAAGAAGACATATGGCAACACAGCAGAACAGTATTGTTCAATATTTCGAGAAAAAAATAATTATCGTGTTCCTAAAGTTAAAAATGTTGCCAAGAAAAAATATTTGCATTACAAATATTAATATTTTATATTGTTTATGTTATCTTCATTAACAGATAAAAGTGTTGGTTCATTCATAACTAATTAAAAACTTTGTTCGATTAAAAATTACTTCCAAATAAAAATTTGTGTTGCAGTATTATTTTAAATATGCTGCGTAAACTCACGTCATCGCATACGTGGAACGATGCGGTGTCGCCATATGTCTTGTTATTATAGAGGACAAATATTTTTTACGGAAATTTATTTTGTCTAAATTTTGATGCAGACCCTGCAGTGTTCAAAGTTGCAATTTTGAAACTCATTATCTCCCAATCTAAATAGTCGACCGTTCTGAAATTTTACTCGAACATGCATAATGATGTGAACAATGTCTGGTTAAAATTTGAACAAAATCTATAGAAATCAAGATTGCGCACTCGTCCTACCTTAACTACCGTACACTTGAAAATATGTCTCAAATTTTCATTGCCTGCTTGCATATATTCCTTGCTGTACGCTGATGCGTCGATTTTGCTCGAATCGGATAGAATTTCTCATTCAATTTTAATTTTTATGCCCCCTTCTATTTTTCATTCCAACTCCTTATATTTCCATTACATACAACTTGCCAGATTGCCCCTCACCCGCGCTTTCCATTTCTTCTTCTATTTCTTTTTCCCATCCGATAGGCTACCATTCATAATTACAGTGACACCTTCCCTTAGGAATTTTTTTAGCCACCTACTAGTATCCCATGAAGTTAATAATAATAAAAATAATATTTTTAAAAAATATTAAAAAATAATATTTTTAAAAAATATTAAAAAATAATATAGTACTAGTTTTAATTTCCAAGGTATATACCCCCTTAAGGGCGATTACGCATACGTCCCTATCACTGTCTTTTCTCCTTTACACTTGTTAAAAAATTATATATAAAATACCGCAATTAATAATAATTATTATTATTGTGAGATATCTATAGTGTTCATAATAATAATATGTGATCAAATAATTCCAATAATAATGATGATAATATTTTTGTGACTGTGTATGTGCAAAAAAAATTATTTCAATTGTGAAATACTTTTTTTACATCGATTCGGTATATGCTGAGTGAGCCTCGAAAAACAAAGTGACAAACTTTCGATTTTTATAATAATAATGACCTTAACAATGATAACGTAGTGTTAATGTACCTACGATTTAAAAAAAAATCGTCAAATGCTCAAACCCCCTTAAAGCGAAGTAGAAACTGTACCACGTGATATGAGAGTGCAAGAGAAATAGCTGAAATTTTCGAACAAATAATTCTCAGAGATTGCTAATATTCAGGGCAAAGAAAAATCGTCAAACTCTGCGGGGGTGAACAGATGCTTCGTTTCTTCTGAAAAACTCAACTTTCGTGGAGAAAACTCTGTACGAAGGTTTGTGAGGTTATGTTGACTTTGTACATCTCTTCAGGTAGTTCATATATATATATATATATATATATAAGCACACACATATATACAACGATTTGTGGCAATCGAATACGCAATTACGAACCAATAGAGTTCGAGCTTCGAAATATTAATTTTATGTGGACATTTTTCTCCTTCAATCGTCAATGTGCAAGAACCACCTTAAAAGGACGTGACCATCGCTATTTTCGGTTTTCCACTCACCTGAAATCTCGCCACGATATATATTGCGATATTCCTAACCTCTGAGCAACACCGGAACAATGGTAAATTTTTACTTCCCGCAGACTCGAAAGAAACGAAGAATTTTCGCGTATTATTTGTCAAAATGACGGTTGCTTGAATATTACGTAATCAGGTGAATAGAATTTTGTTGACGTTCGGTGTTTTCTCTTATATTTACTATTTTTCGCAGTTACGAAAAACATTTGTCGCTGGTGTGGGGGCTGCACGAGAGATGGCGCGGTATTTCTCGTTGTGTGGCGACTCTGTCACCCCAAAGTTGTCCAACTCCCTTACCGACTGAGCGTACATTCCCAGGCGCTTGCAACGCCAGCGGCAAAAAGGTTGCAAGCCGCTAACAAATTCAAATAGAGTTTATATAATTATTATTATTCCTTTGTCTAGTTGTAAAAAATATACATAGAGTTTTGAAAGCTGACGCCATTCGCTACGGTTACAAAACAGGTTGAAAAAGAAAAGTCAATATACGAAAGTGGAAGCGCCGTCGGTAAAAATAAAATATACGCAAAAACAAAACCCTTCTGATATTAATTATTTGTGGACAAGGACACTAAACCCCACAGTTGGGCGCGCGGCTGCTCGATGGCGCCACCGTACGGTTTCGAATTCAACACGCTCGGCCGGCCGGTAAGGGTCGCAGTGATTTTTTATTTTACAGGGTTGCAACTTAGGGGAAAATTATAAAATGTGGAGGAATAATTGATTGCGATTGTTGAAAAATCAATTGCAGCGATAAAAAGGAAAGACAAGATTGACGATGTAGTTTTACTGTTGGGAAAAAATACGATTTCCGTTTACATGCGTAATTATTTTGTATTTTATATCATGAAAATCTACTTTCACGATAATATCACGAAGCGCAGTTCGTCACGCGAGATACAATAGTAAAAACAATATGGCCGCTGAGAATTGTTCGGACATGATACGATTGAAATTTCTACCAAGAATATTATATTTTCTCGAGTTCCAGTCTAGGGCAACAAAGGTGGCACACCTCATTCAGCTTCAACGCCGCCATTTTGTTACAAAATTTCGTGCACAAAATGTGTAAAGATACTCGACGATACGTAGAATAAAGGCCTCTAAATGAAATTTTCATTTTGTCAATTGGGTATCTCCCAAAAATTGTCGAAATTCACCATTTTCCCGGGCTCTGGATTGCTAGTCTCTTAAGGGTGGAGATCCCTTATAACCTAAATAAGAACTTATGGCCGGAAATGAACTCCATGAGGAACCTGAGGGAATACTTTATGGCCCCGGAATCGCAGATTAAACGCTAGGTCGTTTAGTCACGAAATTGTTTTAGTCTAAATTTTAAACGCGTTTTCCTGAAAACAGTCTTTTCGTGAACCTCGTACCAGATAACTCGAAAACTATTATAACGACCATCTTGAAATTTTGCACACTTTTAGATAACATAATCACCGTCTATGTGAACTTAAACTTCGTTAAAAAATATTTTTTTAAACTAATTTTTCATCAATAAACACTATAGCAAAAATGTCATGCAAAGTCGAACATTTTTTTCGAACACGTAACATTTTTCCAATTTTTACTTATCCTTACATTTTTTAGGTTTACATAGAGCGTGTAGGTCTTAGAAATGTAAAACTTTTTGGCCCTGACGTTTCAGATCAATGCAGCAGCCGCTAGATTGTACGCCGTGGAACAACTCAGACAATCTTCTCCGAAGCACGTCGTACAGCCGCCATTTCTTATTATTGTAAACGGTTGGAAAATAAAAAGACATAATAATATGTACGTAACATTTCAATTATGTCGAATAAATAGTTTAGACACAAAAAATCTCGAAAATTCGTTTATTTTCGGCTGCCTAAGGGGATCTCGCCCGCAAAATTAAAACTGAATTGAGGTTATGTTTCCGTCAAAGTAACATACGCATATATATTGAGAGGACAAATAAGTCTCCGCCGTTTGGCAAAAGATGGCCCCACAAGGAAGTTATGGTTGAAATTGTCAGATATAAAATGTCATATCGTAAGGTTGGACATCTGGCAAGACCATAAACTTAAAATGTTAGCGATTTGGTATCAGCATCACATAATTTTTTCGTGCGAAAATGTCGAGTTTTGAGTCGAATGAGCGCCATTTTCGGGAACTCTTGCGTTTGGCACGAATCTTTTTCGAATAATGATTCCAATTCCGCGTCTTCGTTTCGGCCTTCCGCTACGTTCTTTGTCTTCAACCTCAAACTCACCGTTCTTAAACTTTTGGAACCACTCGCGACGACTTGTCTCACTTAAAAAGCAGCCTGACCATATGCTTCTACAAGCAATCGATGCGCCTCATCTGCAGATTTCTTCACAGAAGTAAAGAAGAGTTATAAAGTTCCCGCAAATGACGCTTATTCGGCTCAAAAACTCGACATTTTCGCACGAAAAAAATTATATGATGCTGATACAAAATCGCTAGTGTTTCAAGGTTATGGTCTGGCCAGATGTCCAACCTTACGATATGATGTTTTACATCTGAAAATTTCAATCATAACGTCCTGGTGGGGCCATCTTTTGTCAAACGGCGGAGACTTATTTGTACTCCCAATACAACGCATCTACACCAGCGCCACTCGAGCGAAACCCTTATAGGGCTACATTTACTTAGAGGTCCGAATAAAATGGCCGATTTTTTTTTCTGGAAAACGGTGGGTGAAAAAAACGCATTTTTTTAAACACAATGATGCATATATTGAATCTTCAAAAAAATCATTAAAAAATATAGAGAAACAGTAAAAACATGGCTGCCGGTAAATAATGCATTTTTATCGCGACGTTAGGCGGTGGACACTCTCCAGCTTAAACGGTCCATCCGAAATCTGAAAACCAAACGGGTTATTCAAGTTAATAATAAATGCGAGTCGTTCACGATCGTCAATTTCCAAAATCTTTTTTTTTAACAACGTGGCGATAATTTGAACCTCGAGTACACGAAATCTATGAAAAAAGTCGTCATTTTAACGTAATTATTAATAAATGAAGATTGATTTTAAAAAAGTGTGATCGTCAACGACCTTTCAATGCTTCTCGTCGTATCTCCTGAAAATTTGGAGAGAATCCATCAAGTGGTTTTCGAGATATCATGTCCACCGACTTTGAAAACAGTGTTTCGAGAAAAACGCGTTTGCGAGATATACCGCTGGGCGAGATATTTTTTAGATATCCATTTTCATCGACGAAAGATATCATAAAAAATATAACTTTACGGCAGCATTGTACAGGATGTCATTTGAAAGATGTCGAATAGTAATCGTACACGGAGAGAATTAAAAAGTAATTTTTGTCGTGAATTTCACGGTAAAAATTACCGTGATATATTTCAATGTAGTGACAAGTGGGAAAAACATAATAATTCGTATGCGACAAGTTTTTTTTAACTCACGTTACAGAAAATTTCAAGTACATAGCTAAAATTTTACCTACTGTCGGTTAAAAATTACCAGTCGCACCGTACGATATTTTTACGGTACTGCACAGTAAAATTTACCTGCGTCAACCGCAGCAGAAAAAATTCCTATAAGGCTGGTAAAATATCTCCCCCCCCCCCCGCTCATTGTGACCGATTCTTTCCTTTACTGTTTTTGTTTACCTTTTTCTCCACCTTTCCCTGTCCCCCCCCCCCACCCCCCTCTTGCGGCCCAACCGACTTCTCCCACTGTCATATTTCGCCGCGAAATGCCGAAGAAAAACATTTCACGACGACGAATGTACGCAACTCGGTTTCGAACCCGGGACCTCGCGGTCCGCAAGATTCAGAGGCGAGCACGCTAACCACTCGACCATCGCACCAATTCATTGATGAAATGTATTTTTTCTTCAAAGACTGGGGCGATAATAATCATAATAATAACCAACCTGTTCGTTTTTTGTTGGGTTTTTTTTTCTTTCATATAAATTGGTATACTCAACAAACGGATAAAGAGAGAAATTTAATTATTAGAATTTATTTTTCATTTAATACTACCATTTTTTACAATACATTTCGTACCATCGTAAGCTCGAGCGATGTGACTAATTTGCACACATATTATTTTGTCATAATTTAAAATCGTAAAATCGTATTCACTCTTAAACATCTCATAAGCCGTTGATGTACGCAGTTTAGACGAATTTTTTTTGGGAACTCCCATCGCGCCATATAAGGAATAGATAGACCACTGAAACGAGACCGCGCACCCCTACTTAGCCCCACCACCATACCATTCTGAAGTGAAAAGTATGAGGGGAATTTTTACCATGCAGTGCCTCAAAATTTCCGTACCGTACCGCACGATAATTTTTACCGAGAGCACAATACATTTTCCTATAACATTCATTAAATTTTATAATAAATCTTAAAATAACTGTTATAAAGACGATACTTTTTTATAGACATTTTTGAAAGGCATAAAATAATAAAATGCACAGTAAAATTTCGCCGATATTATATATTTTTTAAATTTAAGTTTTGCGTATTTTGTTACACATCAAAATTTACTAGAAAATCTGGTAAAATTTTCTATCTGAAGAAGAAACTTTATTTTATTTTCGTGAAAATCTGTGTTCTACCCAACAATAATAAGCGAGGTTTCAGGGTTGTCATCTGGTTACCGTTACTGCACGGTAATTTTTAACCTTTAATTCTCTCCGTGTACGGTCATGTCTTAAAAGTAAGGTCATTCATTCGATTTCAGGAAAATTTACATGAAACTTTCAGGGAAATTTTCATGTAAATTATAGCTAATCGAATAAAAATATTTTTGGAAAATGCAATTTTTCGACCCAGCTAGGGACATGCAGCCCGTTACTTTTCTTTTCCGGGCGCTTCAAACTAGGAAGATTAGCCTTGCGTACTCCATAAACGCGGATGACATCCTCGCGCGCGAACTGTCCGAGAGAAAGGACAGAGCGAAACGAGAAGGGATCGTGGATCGGCTCGAACTGGTTGTGGCCGATGCACTCGCGCCGCCGTCAGGCGGGCGGCCGCGAAGGCTGACTGGTGGTCGGGCGTACGTGTGACGCGAGCGCGCAACTCGAGCCGCACACTGCCATACGCCACCAGTTGCGCGCCACTCGGCAATGGCGTACGACGTATCCGTGCGCTTGAGTACATCGTCGCTCTTGAAAAATACGCGCACACTTCTCACCGTTCGAAATATAATTGACGTACGAATAAAACAATCGTTCTTTTTCCCGCCGTACGAATAAAGTAACTTGTCGACGTTTCGCGCACGCGATACGAAAATCGCAGCACATCGAATAAAAATAAATACAAAGTAAATAAAACGTGCGTTAGAGGGGGGATAAACCGGTACGGGACACTCGGATGTTCCACGAGTGAGATCCAACATGGCGTCGAGCGATCTGTCGTTCGGTAAATAATCCTTCAAACGTCAACTGACAGCCGTTTGATATTGATAATATTTCACGAGTGGCGTCCTTCCGTAGTTCGTCACCGACAATGTTTACATCCTGCGCGTATTTTTCATCGAGTGTAGTAACCAAATGAGCTTAAGAAATCTTGCTTTTCGTCACAGCGAGGAAGAAAAAAAATACCACGAGACACTTTTTCCTCTCCCGAGGCTCTCACAGTCACGTACACGCTCGAGTGATAACGGCCCGCATTCTTGCCCGCGATTCGCAAGCTATTTCCCTTGTCTCTCGTTTCTCGACAATATCAATCTACTTTTCATTTCACGAAGTTCGAGTCGCGAGACTTACACCGGAAGTGCATCGCACAATTCCAAATGAAAATATTTTTTTTAACTATTAAAAAACAAAAAAATTATGAATCTCAAGATTGTCCGCGTGCGTCAGCAAGGCCAAACTTCCGCCTCCCCAGCACCGGAAGTCTATCATCGGTGTATTTTTACTACCGAGAATTATTTTTCTGTCTCCCGATCATTTTTCTGCACTTCGAGACATTTAGTCATTGGGAAGAGGGCGGGATAACGAGGCTCAGTCGTTTTTTCAGTTGTTTTCGCCAATATAGTTTCTTTTTATTCTTGCGACTATTTGGAACGCGACTGTTGCAATGTTTTCGGAATACTGACGATTGTCGTACGCAGATGCAGCAATGCGGGAGGTGTGAACCGACGATTCGCTCCGTGCATGTTACGATCGGAGTGTAGTGTTTCGCGTTGATTTTACTTTCTTGCCGATCTGAGGCGCGCAGCGTCGATGGGAAATCCGTGTCATTTAGTCACTATATACCGGGTGTCGCATTTTAATCTTGCACCTTGTTTATCTCGAAAAATACTGATTCGATCAAGTATTGAGTACAATAAAACTTTTAGGGCTCGAAGAGGGACGTTCATAAAAAAATATTTCTTCGGCCAACATTTAAAATGGCGACGTTAAATCGTCCGACATGTTTTTTTTCAATGGGGTCATGGTTTTTTCACAAAAACATTTATCAGGCCAAAACTGACAACTTTTGCAGAAAAGTTTTTCGATAACGTTCATAATTTTTAGGTTAGAATACCGTTTTCTAGCCGAACCGACGAGCCGCAGACTAATCCTTGTTTGGATTTGTTTGGGTTATCAAACAAACACATACGCGCACACTTACACTAGGGATGCTGAAGACTTTACCTCCACGTGGTACATTCTGGATTGCGCTAAAATAGTTAAAAATGGTATTCTAACCAAAAAATTATGCACGTCGTAAAAAAACTTTTCCTACAAAAGTTAGTTTTCACCTGATAAATGTTTCGGTTAAAAAAAATCATGATCCTGTTAAAAAAAACATGTCGGTCACCTTAGCGTCGCCATTTTGAATTTTGGACTAAAAAATATTTTTTTCACGACCCCTTTGAACCCTAAAAGTTTTATTATACTCGATGCACCCGGTATATAGAGAGTGTCCTGTTACGAATAGATAGTCCTGGAACTTTTTGCTTTGGGCTTTGTTATTTCTTGAAAATGTTATTTTGGGCTTGGTTATTTTTTGAAAATGTTATTTTGGGCTGTGTTATATTTCGAAAATGTTATATTGAGCTTTGTTATTTTCTGAAAAAGTTATTTTGGGCTTTGTTATTTTTTGAAAATGTTATTTTGAGCTTTGTTATTTTTTAAAAATGTTATTATGGGCTTTGTTATTTTGGGCTTTATGTTATTTTTTTGATAATGTTATTTTTTTGAAAATGTTATTTTGGGCTTTGTTATTTTTCGAGAATGGTATTTGGTCTTTATGTTATTTTATTGAAAAATGTTGTTTTGGGCTTTATGTTCGTTTTGAAAATGTTATTTTGGGCTTCACGTTATTTTTTGAAAATGTTATTTTGGGCTTTATTTTATTTTTGAAAATGTTATTTTGGGCTTCACGTTATTTTTTGAAAATGTTATTTTGGGCTTTATTTTATTTTTGAAAATGTTATTTTGGGCTTTATTTTATTTTGTGAAAATGTTATTTTTGACTTTGTTATTTTTTTAAATCTGCTTTTGGTTTTTCGCATGCCATTTCTATAAATGATATGAATCGACAATAATGAGCATAAGGCAACTTTTTTAAGTAATTGGCACGATATGCGTAGTGCTTTTTTTGCACCGCAGGCTATCAGTCAGATGTTCGAATTGGTTTGTATGAAAATTCTGCGTAAGATCTTTTTTCATAAAGTTTCCTTAACATTTAAGGTTAAAATGAAGACTTTTCTAGATAAAACATATAACCAAGAGTATTTTTTAAAAAACCGGGTCAGAAATAGTCATCATTTGTAGAAATGGCAGGCGTAAAAGCAAAAGCAGATGTTTTTTATCTCTAAAAGCGTGGGATTTTTATTAAACTGAAATTCCGGTATATAGTAGGACTCGATCTGACCTATCGACAGTTGCAGAATTATCCCTTCATAAGAGGACACCCTGTACACACACACATATATATGTATATCTACACGTAGCTGTTTTTACTGTTATACACGCATATATATATATGGAGGAAGGTAAGGGAACACAGAGCTGGCTAGAAATTCCACGTTGACTCGGAGACTTCGATGCAAGAGCGGTTCTAGACGAGCTCCTTGTAAATAACTCACCGCGAGACGTGAAATGTCCAGTACACATACGCGCATACGCATTTTTTAAATTATCATTAAAAGAAAAAGAAAAATATATATACAGTGGGTAAAAAAAGTATTTGTACACGTCGTCTTTTTCGAATTACCCTTCGAAAAAAAATCAAATGCTTCATCAAGGTAATCCTATCGCTTCACACTAGTCATATCACTTTTCATACTTGAGACTTGTACAATTTATGTTTTTAACGTAGGCGAAAAAAAATCATTTGTAATAACTAAAATTTTCCATGTGTAAACTGTTTAATGAATGTACACATTTAATTAGAAAAATGAAAAAAATAGTCGTTCCAACGATTCGCGCAGTATTTCTAGGTTTGATATTTGGCAACATTGCCCGTGCAGAAATTTTGGCAGGGATACAGCTGGATTCTGACTTGTATCCCGGGCTCCCAGTTGGGATCTAGTCCGATATCGGATCAGATTCGAAGACTAAATGTAAGATCCGTAAACTGGATTCCATTAGGGATCCAGAACCGGATCCTTTAATGACTCAAAATAGATTCCCCATGGAATCATTGAGGAATCTGAGAAGGATCACGGATGAATACAGACTGAAATAAAATGTCAAAAATGGAATTATGACATGTTAAATTTATTATAAAAATAAATAACATTTATAAAGTTTTGGTGCATTAAACTATCAATAAAAAAAAATTTGTCCAAAGATTCAAATGGCAGATCGCGCTCATCGCGAGATTTTGATGTGAATTTAAAAAAAATTCACATCAAACTCTGTGAATGCAAATGTATTGACAAGAAATTATAAATACAAAAAAATTCACAAAATTAGTTGTGATTTTTTTCATATTTAAGACAAATCAAAATCAAATGCAAAATGATTAGATTAAAATTTGCGCCAAAAGTAAGTTCGTACGTATTTTGAGAGAAAACATTGCCTCGAGGCAAAGAAATTTTTGCACATAACTTTTTGTGCGAACATTTCTTTGCCTCAACACAATGTTTTCTCTCAAAATACGTTTACACTTGTGGTGTAAATTTTAATATAACTGTCGTGAATTCGATTTTTATTTTCTTCAACTTGAGGAAATTCACAACTCATTTTGTGATTTTTTTCATATTCATAATGTAATATTTGAAACTCACAACTTGTTTTGCAAAAATTTCTTTGCCTCGAAGAAATGTTTTCTCTCGAAGTACGTAAGAACTCACGGTTGGTGTAAATTTTAATCTAAGCATTGTGAATTTGATTTTAATTTGTCTTAAATATATGTTTATACCCACCGACATGTCGGTGGGTATAAACAGAGACTTATTCCCCAAAACCGGTATCCCGGTTAGAATCCAACTTGCATCAGTATCGGAATATGTACGACGACGTTGGCATAATTTTGAAAATTTTGGCATCACGTGTATTTTCGGTATTACTATGTAATTCCTATCTATAGATAGGAATTTTATAGATAGGAATCTATAGACAGAAATTCCTATCTATAAATAGGAATTCCATAGTAATACAGAAAATACACGTAACGCCAAAATTTTCAAAATGATGCCATCGTCGTCGTACATATGCCGATACTGATGCAAGTTGGATTCTAGCCGGGATACCGGTTTTGGGGAATCCGTAACAAATCCTGATCGGGATTTGATCGGACATAGGGTATCCCGGTCGAAATTTTTGCACGGGTGGTTCCATCTCCGTCTCTTTTTACTCAACCAGGCGAGTTTAACCTCCGTGCTTTTCAACGTCGATCTGTCAAAACAATGTCAGGTGCGGGAAATATAAAGCATTGTATTCGGGTTACGACTGGTAAAAAGCGTGGAAAATTCGGCTCGGCGAAATATGTCGGTTAAAATTGAAATTCGTGTGGAAATTCGAATGAGTGAGATGAGGTTAGGACTACAGTCAGCTGTTGCCTTGCTGTCACGTCTCTTTATCGTAGCAAGTGGTAATAAATCCAATACCGGAAGTTCAAATTAAACTTGATATTACATAAAAATTAGGTCAATAAGCGTATTTTTTTCTAAGAGCATTGGATTACTACAAGTGTTAAGTATGTAAATGTGATTATTTTAAAGAATCTGACGGATTCCCACTATTATATAGACTTTTGTAGCGACCGGAAATTGGGTTTTTGGATGTCGTCTCGGAATTCCTTCACAAAAACACGCCATTTTAATATTTTTTTTCTCCCTAATTAGGTCGATAATCGACCCTGAAATTTTACAAAGGTGATTATTAATATATTGAGTGGAGCTCAAAAAAAAATTATGAAAATCCTATGGATCGAAGCTTGGCGATAGGATTACCTTAAGTTTCTGTGTTCGATAGCTTTTCCCTAAATATACATGGTGTCTGTTTACAAACATCTTGGGAAAACAGGAACAAAGAAATGAAGCCAAATTAACAACAGTTTCGTGTGAGTTTTTTCACCCACTGTATACGAGGGTGGGGTGAAAAGTTTCCGGCCTGACCAAGAAAAACGATGTTTAAAAAATGTTATTTGCTTTATTTTTCAACATAATCTCCATCAACACTGATACATTTCTCATAACGGTGTTCTAATTTAGTTATACCAGTTTTAAGCGTAGATTCGTCAAGCTCCTCAAAATACTGATTTACAGCTTCGATAACTTCTTCGTTGCTCTTAAATCTTTTTCCGCCAAGCCATTTTTTGAGGTTAGGAAACAAGTCTGGAGAGTAGGGAGGATGCGGCATCAATTCAAACCTCAATTCGTGGATTTTGGACATGGCAACAATCGACGATTGCGCTGGTGCGTTATCGTGATGAAACAAAACTTTTTTCTTCGCCAAGTGAGGTCGTTTAATTTGCACCTCGTGCTTCAAACGTTGCAATAACTCTGCGTAGTATTGACCAGTGATAGTCTTACCCTTTTCAAGGTAATCAATGTATATAATTCCTCTCGCATCCCAAAAAACAGTAGCCATAACCTTGTTTGCCGATAAAATTGTTTTTGCCTTCTTTGGGGTTGGTTCCCCTTTTCCAACCCACTGTTTTGACTGTTCTTTATTTTCAGGAGTGTAGTGGTGGACCCATGTCTCATCGACAGTTATGAATCGACGCAAAAATTCGTTTGGATTACGCCTATACAGCGCCAAATTGTCGGTAGAAATGGTTTTTCGAAGCAGTTTTTGGTCGAGCGTTAGCAAACGCGGCACCCACCTTGCACACAGCTTTTCCATGTTCAAATGGTTGTGCAAAATATTTCGCACACGTTCAGCTGACATCCTACAGGTCTCAGCTATCTCATGCACTTTCAACCTGCGGTCTTCCAACACTATTTTATGGATTTTTTCAATCATCTCTGAAGTTGTGACTTCAACGGGCCGTCCTGAACGAGGCTCGTCAGAGGTGCTCACACGACCCATTTTAAATTCAGAAACCCACTGCTTAATAGTTGAATATGATGGGGAGGAGTCTCCTAGTGCTGAATCCATCTCTTCTTTTATTTGTTTTGGTGTAAAACCTTTCAAATGGAAGTATTTGATGACAGCACGTTTTTCCAATTTTTCCATTTTTACGAAAACAACGGAAGCGTCTCGCGCAATGTGCTCTCAAACGCAAACTAACGTAGCGATTGGGCTGAAACTGTACATACAAGCTCGGTAGGAATGGTACTGTAGGACGCCGCTCCAAAACTAGACCTAGTGGCACCATCTCTTGGTCAGGCCGGAAACTTTTCACCCCACCCTCGTATATGTTTCTTATGAAAATAATAGTTCGCAGACACAAATCGAGGAATGAATTCCATCACAGCAGTTTCTGCTTTCAATATTATATATATATATATATATATATATATATATATATATATATACAGGGTGTCCCAGAACTCAACGTTAAGCCGACACGGGGTGACAGGATTGATTGTAACCATCATGAGAAAAATCAGAAAAAAAATAAAGCAAAAAAAATAAAGCAGGGCCTTTCAAAGTAGACAAATTTTGAAAATTTTAAATTCATAGTTTAACAAATAGTCTTAATTCTAGGAAACTTGGGATTGTTTGGGTTTGTTTGGGTTTGTTTCACAATAACCGAAAAATGGTTACAGTTTGACCAAATTTCTAGGTTTTTCTTAAATGCCCATAATTTTCAAACTGCATGGGATAGATTTTTTTTCTGATTTTTCTCATGATGGTTACAATCAAGCCTGTCACCCCGTGTCGGCTTAACGTTGAGTTCTGGGACACCCTGTATGTATATATATATGTATATATATATATATATATATATATGATTGGAAACAAAATCAGGTGACCAAACAATTATGGTTAAGTACTAAATGAGTGAAATTATTCTCAATATTCATTCCACAAGGCTACAGAAATTCCACTCAATCAGAAAACCCAGAAAATCGAGATTAAGAGAAGTCAAAATAATTCAGCATAAACACGTTCGAATATAAAAAAATAAGACATACTTTTCTGTATCCATTTCATCCCTTGACACAGTTAAGGGGCTATACCAGTGTGAACGCTGAAAATTTGCGTAATTTTCGGGAATTTTTTGGAAGAAAAGTACTCAATTAAATGTTTCGGAAAATAAAGAATATATTTAGCTATATTTGACCTATATTAAACAATTTCTTCATAGAAAACTATTGAGATCCAAGCGACTTATGCGCTGCTTTCGGAGGCGCCAAAAAAA
Organism: Ophion obscuratus; assembly: GCA_964007375.1. Lineage (NCBI taxonomy): Eukaryota > Metazoa > Arthropoda > Insecta > Hymenoptera > Ichneumonidae > Ophion > Ophion obscuratus. The sequence goes on along the minus strand of OZ023314.1, from coordinate 5,705,366 downwards.
AAAGTTCCTCCACTGCTGGACATGATTCCGGCCGATTGAGTAGCTGAAACCGAAAAAGGAAAAAATGCCGTGAAACTGGAAGGTATTTCCTGTACAATGACGTAGGATTTTCGAAAAATATCAAAATCTAACAAAATTGCGTAGTTATGAAAAAAATTCTGTTTTCTTGCCTATAAAATGGTCGTTTTTTCAATGCCAAATCGTCAGTTTTCATCCAATCAAAAATATCCTACGTCATTGTAGAGTAAATATATTCAAGAGTACTCGGTTCAAATTTCAAGTCAATCGGATAATTGCTCTTTGAGTTACGATGTCAGCAAATTTGAAAAATCTCATTTCGAGAAAAACCGCGTTTAAATATTTAACTATCGATTTTTGCAAGATAAAATGATGGAGATACGGCCTAGAAATTTTTACAGTATATTCTTGAAAGTATAAACTGTCGAAAAAGACAACAACAAAAAATCGATTTTTTAAAAGTGTCACACCGGTATAGCCCCTTAATTGACGGCTATTTTTTTCACGATGTTTGGAGAACTGAAGAAATGAATTATAGCACAAATTTCGCAATGAATTATTGCTCTATACCTCGTTCGTCAATGACGTTGAAGTTTGCATCGTTGGAATGCAAAGAAATTCTTTTTTCCGAATTTTTCGATCTTTTTTACGGATTTAAGGCAGGATTCTACTTTGAAACCATGAAAAAAACGCTATTTTCGTGAATTTTTTCTGAGAATACTATTAAAGATATCGATATGGGGTTTAAACTGTTCAATAAATACACTCTTTAAGTACATAAAAAAAAAAATTTTAATGTATTTTATTCATTTTTTGTACACGTAAAATATGTTTAAAGCCAACGCCTCGAAAAGCAGGTACCGTTGCCGTGGTCGTGAAATCTTCCCGACGGATGGTCTGAAACAAAAAAATCAAATAGTTTCATGTTCAGTATGTCTTCAGGAACCGACCTAACTAGAATATTTTATATACGTGCAAAATTAACAAAATGGCGGCTAAAATACGAAAAAAATGCGTTTTTGGGTCTTTTTTTGCAATAAAAAAATAGTTCTAATCAAAATTTTAAGTTGATTGTAGTTAGGTCGGTTGGTACACACATATAGAATATGTGTTCCAAATTTCATAAGGATCGGTTCAGTACTTCTTGAGTTATCACGACCACGGTACTTGAAAATGTCGTTTCGAGAAAAACGCGTTTAAAGTTTTGGTGAGTGATAAATCGTAGAAAAATTATCTTACCCTCAATCAGCGATGCCTGGGCCATATAATATGCCTTCGACGTGTTCCAGGTGGGGGTTTTCATCCAATTTCCAAGTTTCAAAGTTTCAAAGTAGAATCCTGCCTTAAACTATAAAAATGTCGCGATCATTTTTTAGGTTACTTATTTAGCGATCCACGACCGGAGTCTACGAAACACGATTTTCGGTACTAACAAAAGTAGAGAATTAAAAAAAAGTCGTTGCATTCCAAATATGTAAACCTTCAGCCGATATTTATCACGTATAAGCGTGCGGCACTTTCATTTTTACAAGCTTTTATTTAACTTGCTTCGTTCGTATGTCTCTATTTCCGGTTCAAAATTTGTAATCCATTTTTGATGCACTTGCTTGCATCCGATTGAGCTAAAATTTGGCACATGCAATAATATGGTACCATGGAGCTGGTCTGATGACGGAGGAGGGAGGTGGGCAATGCGACTCCTTAATAGCTTATACTAGGACAGTCGAGTTTGTGCTCATTTGTTTTGTTATCATGAGCACTTTTCATTACACATGGTAACGAGAGTCTGATAATGGTGGTGGAAGGTGGGAACTGAAATTTCCTAATGGCAAATGGTAGGACAATCGAGTTTGGGCTCATTAACTTTCTTGACTTGAGCACTATTTATAATTACACTATTATAAAGTTTCTCGCAAAACCTTTATAACCTGAGGCAAGGTTTTTTATTACGCCGATGGCTGAATGGCATGGGGGTCTGACATGGCAAATAAATAAACAAATTCTAATACTCAAAAGTATAAAATAAAATAAAAGTAAAAAAAATGTTTCAAAAACAAGCTTTTATTTAAAAGGTACTGTACTGAAGAGTAAAAAATCATGTTCAGTAAAATTGAAAATCGAAACAGTATAACTACAAAAAAGTCCCTTCTTTGATCACTTATCATAGGTGCAAGTACCAAGGCCTCAGGCCACAGTAACGGGTATAAAATTATGGGCGAATTTAACAATTTTTTTTCGTATGAAAGAGTGATTCGCTCATAATATTAATTACACATCTATTTAGTATGAATATCAAGCTGTAAGAAAAAAAAAAAAATTTTCGATGTACCAAATGGCCGACTACTAATTTTTCCTTTTGTTATCTTTTTTTAGGCGCTCCGCGGCGTGACATTTAGCATCCACAATTTTTACCTAGAACAAAAAATAAAAAATCTCGTCAATCTACATTAGAATACCTAGAGAAGTACGTACGGAATTTAAAAAATATTGTTTTATTCAAAAGTTGTAGGTATTTGAACTTAAGAAATGAATATTCAGTGAAAAATTTCGTTTCAACTGCTCATAAACTGCTCATAAAATGAAAAGTTTTCGATTAATCAGAAATTCCGTACGTACTTCTCTGCGAAATGCAATTAGGAACATAACTTTTAAATTTGAAGTAAATCGAGTGAAAATTGTTGAAGTTATTTGTCACGCCAATTGGAAAAAAGCTGCTTCGAGACGTTTCGAGTAGTCGGCCATTTTGTACATCGAAAAAAAAAATATATATATATTTTCTAACCGCTTGATATTCATACTAAAGAGATGTGTAATTAATTTTATGAGTGAATCACTTTTTCATACCAAAAAAATTGTTAAAGGTACATAACCGTAGATAATTAAAAAATATTAAATATAAATTTTAAAAGTTCGAGGCTCCGAACGTCATGAGTACTAATTCTACTTCAAAATTTCTTTCAAAAAGCTTCAAGCTTTCAAAATGTATATTTCTCATTTTTTTTAAATATCTTCGTTTATGTACATTTTAAGTACCTGCACCTATGATGAGTAACCAAAGAAGGGACGTTTTTTTGTAGTTTTAGTGTTTTGATTTTCAATGTGACTGAACATTATTTTTAACTTTTTAGTAGAGTAAAATACAGTGCAGTTCCGTTTAAATAAAAGCTTGTTTTTCCAAAAGTTTTTTCGACTTTGCTTTGTTACATTTTTAAAATAATGTCGGCGTCGCGCCGAATCTTCTGTACGTTTTACGAGACCCAATTTTTCTCACGTCTGTTTTGTATTTTTTTTTTGTTTTTTTGGGCAACGCCAACACCCACACGAAAAAATAGGCTCGATACCGCCGTTCTACCGCGAAGTTTACGAGAAAATATGTTCGCCAACTAGCGGTAACGTCGAACGCGAAGTCTTCAGGTCGTTGCTCGTCAAGTCACAGCTGAGCAGTTCGGTCCTCAGTCAGGTGAGTTCTCTCTCTCTCTCTCTCTCTCTCTCTCTCTCTCTCTCTCTCTCCCCCTTTCTCCAATTGACACAGCAAAGCAGCCACTTGTTTGCCATTCTAATGTCACATTTGGCACAAAAAACAGACACGAACGAATGCCCCGAGACGTGTGAGCCTCGTGGAAATTTTCCCCAATGAATAATCCTCTCCGACTTTCGATATTTTTATACGAAAAAAAAGAACAAGATTCCGTCCACGTGCAAACGTGTTCAGAATCGTTTATCTTTTTTTTATCCTTCATTGATTTCGTTCGACAAGTCGCGAGTAACGAGCATCAATTTCAGTCGATCTGTCCTTCGTTGATCTTCATCGACAAATTACAAGCGACGAGTTTGGGAAAATAATTCAGACGGGATCGTCGAATTATTCGAAAAAGTTGGGGCTGTGATGAGATTTACGATTATTTCGAAGAATAGAGATTATTGGAGATATTTTGAAAAAAATAAGGTAAATATTCGGAAGTGGGGTTCCTGATAGAATCGGGCTAATTTTTGTATAAATGGTTTAATATGGTTAACAAACATCATCCTTATCATTATTGTAACGGCGCATGATGGTTCCGGAAAAAAATAACCATATGCTTTTCGGTGGGTACTTTACCATATGCTTTTCGGTGGGTACTTTACCATGTGCAGTAAAGTACCCACCCCAGTGTTCTACGCGCCCCACGATTCCACGCACCCATGGAATTTCCACGCACCCATGGAATTTCGTAGTACGCTATTCATTTTCAATGAGGATCCCTGCTTGCAGCGCACTTCCAAATTTTTAAATAATCTTTTTGAAGAAAAAAATGTCGTGGGCCCTCATCATATTACTTCGTATCATCTGCTATGATCATTAAAAGAAATAAGAAAAAAAAATAGCCTCATTCTAGCAGGACCCCCACTTCCGAATATTTACCAAAATTAATACTGCGAACCAAGAATACGAAGATTGTGACAATTCGGAGATTGTTACAAATATGAAGTGTCTTCAAAAACAAACTCAAGAAAACGAAGCAACTACGAAATATTTACAAAGAAGAAAAAAAAACCGTACTGTAAATGGAACAATCGCAACTACGAAAAATCTCACAAATATAAATTCAACCTAAAAATAGAAAATTCGCAAGGACGAAAAATGTCAAAAAATAAACCCAAAAAAAAACAAACCCAAACGAAAAATAAAAAAATCGCAACGACGAAAAATCTCGAACGACAAACCTAAACCAAAAATACCAAAATCGCAAGTACGGAAAATCTCAAAAACATAAACCTAAACAAAAAATACACAAAACTAACCTAGACGGAAAATGCATAAATCACAACGATCAAAAATCTTACACAATAAGCCCAAACAAAAAATACCAAAATCGAACCCGAATAAAAAACAAAAAAATGAACCTTAACGGAAAATACGAAAATCGCAACTACGAAAAATCTTGAAGTATAAACTAAAACAAAAAATACCAAAATCACGAGTACAAAAATTCTCAAAAACATAAACTCAGATAGAAATAGAAAAATTGAAAAAAAACGAATGCAAACAAAAAATTAAAACAATAACTCAAACCAAAACCACCAAAATCGCAACGACGAAAAATCCCAAATAGTGAACCCGAACAAAAAATGCAAAGATTAATCCAAACGAAAAATACAAAAATCACAACTACGAAAAATCTCAATAACATATCCAAACATAAAATACAAAAAATCAAACTCAAAAAACAATTACAAAATATGTAACTAATAATCACAACGAAAAAGAAACACCCGAAATCTCACATAAAAAACTCAAAATTGCGTCAATCAAATTTCTCCGCATCAAGAACAAAAAATGACATGAACCCAAACGAACCCTAAAACCGTCGATTCTGCCCTCCCCTCTCGCCTCACGTTCCCCGTTCGGCCAATAATAAAAAAAAACGTGAATGAGTTCCAAGTCTCGGACTCATTCTCCACGATTCCTCCATCACAAAGCCCCCCCCCCCCCCCACCCCCCAAATATATGAGGTATTCCATGTGAATCCGGTCGACTTTTTCCCTGATCCCCTCCAATACGATTTATTTTTTTTTAATCTGATTCCATTGACTCTAAAAGACACCCTGATTGTTTTTTACATTTTTCGAAACAACCCATGGTCAAAAAAAAAAAATTCCCCGAAAAAAAACGTCCCGATCAAAAAATTTGAAGAAATTCCCAAAACTGCGTGATTATATGTAAAAATGTTCAAGCTATCGCCCGCAGTGGAAGTATGATTTTTTATGTGCTTTCTGAGCGATTAACGTTACAAAAATCCGAAAAATTCAAGTACCGCTTACTTCGGGCGGATACACAAATATTTTCATACGCACAATGAATTTTTTTGACAATTTTTGAATAACCAAGTCACAATCATGAACCTTGAACAGTTAGCAATCAATTTTTCGGATTTTTTTAATCGCTCAGAAAGTACAGAAAAAATCATACTTCCACTGCGGGTCATAGTCTGAACATTTCTACATATAATCACGCATTTTTGGGAAATTTTTCCGATTTTTTAATCGGGGCGTTTTTTTTTAAGAATTTTTTTGACGAAGGTTTGTTTCGAAAAATGTAAAAAAATCATGGTGTCTTTTAGACTGAATGGAATCAGTTTAAAAAAAAAATAATAAATCGAATTGGCGGGAGTCAGGGAAAAAGTCCACCGGATTCACGTGGTCATATACATCATAAGCCGTAATTCGTCGGCGCGATCAATTTGTACGTACGTGTATACTCATGTACACAAAGGTCGCCACGAGGATCGCTCACCGTGGCGGCGAAGGGGGAATAAAATCTTCATGGTCAGTATCTTGACTGGTACGGCCAGTAACGTCAAGAGCATCTTCCTTAATCGCGGGTATTAACTTGTTGCCGTACCGGTCAAGTCTCCAGTCGAGCCAACTCACTCTCCCATCTCTCTATCTCTCTTCTTTCCTTCTGTATTTTGCCCCCCCCCCCCGCCCCCAGCCGATTATGAGTCGGTGCTCGGGCGTTGGGCCAAGGGGGAAGTCAGGTGGCCGCAATGTAACAATCGTTACACACGTATATAAATGTGGAAGTGACTCGGGGTGACCTTGCTCGAAGGCATTCGGGAAAAAAAAAATGTGCCCAACGTGCCTGTGTCGCGTGTGTACTTAGTATGCCTGTCGCTCGCTCGTGTGAGGGACGGAGACCACGTCATAGCAGTTCTCACTCTCTGTGAGGAAAAAAAACGGTCGTGGGTTTTCTTTTTTTTCTTTTTTTGGACACGGTCTGTTAACGTTGGGGGAGGGGGGGAAGGGAAGTATTCCGAGGCGACAGTGGATTCGGAAATTCGAGAAAATAATTGTGGGACATTTTTTTGACGATGGATTATTATTTTAATTTTGTATTTTAATTTTATTGGTCCTGGGAAGGAGCATGGGGGATTTACGGACGCCAGAAGCGCCTCCTCTCAATTGGTTTGATGTTGAAGTTTGCATCATTGGAACGCAATGAATTTTTTTTTCGGTTTTTGTACGGTTTAATATTTTTGTGGCACATTTAGGCTACAAATATCACTGAAATATTTTTGAAGTTCCTTATGAGGGATTCTTAAGGGAGCTTTCCAGTGTGACAGCCCGAAAAATCGCTGTTTTTCGCGAATCTAATCGGTCTGGTTTTTTTTTGTATATTAATTGGGTATTGAAGAATACAAAACAATTTTTTAAAGATCGATTTATTTATTAATTAATATCTATAAAAATGATGAAACAATTGTTGCAGAAAATGCACTTGGATGTGGTGTCCACGTTGGGGGTCACAATTTTGATCTGAAACAAAAAACACAAAAAGATTATTGATCGGTATATAATTGGTTTTCGTGCTATGGAGGCTTTTTTTTTTTTGCAAAAATGGCGCCGGTTTGAACAAAAAGTATCGATTTTAGCATTTTTTTTGGCAGTTTTTTTTACAAAAAAATAGGAAGATGTCAAAAAAAAAAGCTTCCATAGCACGATAAACAATGACGTTAAGAATATTGTGTAAAAAATTCAACTCGATAGCTTTAAAACTCTGCCCTCCAAGTTGGACACCGTTTTGAAAAATGCTGTTTCGAGAAAAACGCGTTCAAAGTTTCAAGTGAGGAAATTTTAGGTAAATCGTTTACTTACGGTCAATCAGCGATGCCAAAGAAGCGATGGGAAGAGTGTATACTATTCGATAAAGCAAAAAAAAACAAAATCGATTTTTTGAAAATTTCACACTGGAAAGCTCCCTTAACCTAGAATTGCGAAAGAAGAGTTTAGATAGTAATAAAAATGGAGAAATGAAAAAATAAAGAATGGTTTTAGTTGCGATCCAACGATGCAAACTTCAACAACATACGAAATTGAATTTTCTTTCATTTTCCAAATTTCGTTTGATGTTGGATTTAAATAACAAAACCTAAATACTTTTTTTGGGTTTATGCCCTACTTGTGGTACATGCGCGTAAGACGATTTTGGATGATAATGAAAGTAAGGAATGAAAATGAATTTTCGTTGCATTCCAGCGATGCAAACTTCAGTCTCATTAATTGGTAGGGTTATTATTATTGTTGCAGTATATAACCGTGACAGAATAAAACTCTTAAACTCTTATCTTTAAGGGGCTAGGCATACAGTAACGGGTATAAAATCATGTGCGAATGTAACAATTTTTTTTCGTATGAAAAAGTGATTCGCTCGAAAAATTAATTACACATCTGTTTAGTATGAATATCAAGCTGTGAGAAAGTATATATATATATATTTTTTCGATGTACAAAATGCCCGACTACTCGAAACTTCTCGAAACAGCTTTTGTCCAATTAGCGTGACAAATGACTTCAGCAATTTTCACTCGATTTACTTCAAATTTAAAAGTTATGTTCCTAATTTCATTTCGCAGAGAAGTACGTACGGAATTTCTGATTAATCGAAAACTTTTCATTTTATGAGCAGTTCATGAGCAGTTATAACGAAATTTTTCACTGAAAATTCATTTCTTAACCCTCAATCCATGAAGGGGGGTCAAATCAGTCCGGGCAAAAATTAGAAAAACGCATTTTTTCCGCGCATTGCTTGATATCTGTTTTTAAAAAATATATTAAAAATAACAATATCCGAAAAACTCCTGTTGTTCCTTCAAAAGTACATTCTAAGAATGAAACATGAATTTTTACAGATTTTTTTATCAATAATTCTGGGTGTGCTAGCGCGCAGACGAAAATGACCCCCCTTTATGGATTGAGCGTGCCGAAAAACCCTTCATGGATTGAGGGTTAAGTTCAAATACCTACAACTTTTGAATAAAACAATATTTTTTAAATTCCGTACGTACTTCTCTGGGTATTCTAATGTAGATTGACGAGAATTTTTGTTTTTTGTTCTCGGTAAAAAATTGTGGATGCCAAATGTCACGCCGCGGAGCGCCTAAAAAAAGATAAAAATATCTATATTTTCTAACAGCTTGATATTCATACTAAATAGATGTGTTATTAATTTTTCGAGTGGATCACTTTTTCATACGATAAAAAATTGTTAAGGGAGACTTTGTGCTTGGAGTGCCCTATTTCAGGTGTTTACATTTTATTTTTTTTAAGAGGGAATGATACCTCATCGCGGTCGGTATGGTAGAACAATTATAGATTCCCACAAATCTCGAAAACGGCTCTTCAGATCCCGTCGAAACTTTACCAAACGACGTCAAATAGATAGACGAACAGCTGTCTTCCCCTCAAATTTTCTGAATTTGAGAAAAAAAACTAGATTTGCTTATGATAAGCAAATCTACATTTTTTTTCTCAAATTCAGAAAATTTGAGGCGAAGACAGCTGTTCGTCTATCCATTTGAGGTCATTTGGTAAAGTTTCGACGGGATCTGAAGAGCCGTTTTCGAGATTTTTGGGAATCTATAATTGTTCTACCATACCGACCGCGATGAGGTATCATTCCCTCTTAAAGGAAACGAGTAAAGCTTTTTGAGTGCCGTTTTTTCTTGCTTTTATTCATGATATACAGAGCGTTAAAAATAATTTAAAAAAAAACAACCAAAATGGCGGCCGTTGCAGCTCCGCGAAAACAGGTCCTCAAATCGCGGGAGGTAAACGGCTGACATCACTGCCCCCTCTTTGTTGATCTGAAACACAAATTCAAAGCATATTATCAATCTGTGACCCTTTGGTCATGGAATGACGGATGGGTTTTTCGTTTAGTACAAATTTCGGAAAATGACGGCAATTAAAATAAAATCGAATTTTCGCGTTTTTTTTTCGCATAAAAAGATGAATAATAAATGCAAAAATGAATCTATCGAAAAAACGATCCGTCATTCCGTGAAGACATATTTTCTGAGTATGTTCTCCAAATTTCAGGTCGATATGTTAATTACAGCGGTCAGGAGAATGTCAGCCATTTTTAAAAACGTGTTTTCGAGAAAAACGCGTTTAAAGTTTTGTAATGTGTTCACACAAATGTGTTTATAATTACCGCTAATCAGCAATACCTGGTCCATAGAGGCATCCCTCCTCTTCTTCTAGCTGCTCATGTTGAGCCGCTAACATCTCCCGCCGGGCACAAAGGACAAAGTCTCCCTTAAATTCGCACGAGATTTTATACCCGTTACTGTGGCCTTACCCCTTAAGAAAAATTGAATAAAAATATTGGGAGTACAAGTAAGACTCCGCCGTTTTTATAATAAAAAAAAAATGGGCATTTATTGTGAAAGAATAGTACTTTGTGTTTTATTCAAAGTATTGTCCATCGCTAGACACTACTTCTTCCCGTCTTTCTGGCAGCACATGGATACCGCGTCGGAAGAACGCTTCATCTTTTGAGGCTATCCACAAATCGACCCAATTTTTGGTATCTTCATATGATGTGAAGTGCTGCTCAGACAGGCTGTGCGTCATCGATCGAAATAAATGATAGTCAGAGGGAGCAATATCTGGTGAATACGGCGGGTGGGGTAAAACTTCCCAATTGAGTTTTTCCAAGTAGGTTTTGACCTATGCCTGGCAAGCAGAATTTCACATGTACATATCGGCGTTCAACGTTTCTCGGCTACAGTTCATATGGAACCCAATTTCCTTGCTATTGAATCATTCCCAACGATTTTAAACGATGTGAAATTGCTTGTTGAGTCACTTCGAATATAAGTGCAAGTTCTTCTTGCGTTTGGCACGAATCTCCCTCCACTAATGCTTCCAATTACGCGTCTTCGTACACTTTTGGCCTGCCGCTACGTTCTTTGTCTTTGACGTCAAACTTACCGTTCTTAAACTTTTGAAACCACTCACGACAACTTCTCTCACTTAAAGCAGCCTCACCATATGCTTCTACAAGCAATCGATGCGCCTCAGCTGCAGATTTCTTCAAATTAAAGAAGTAAATCAAAAGTTCCCGCAAATGACGCTTATTCGGCTCAAAACTCGCATTTTCGCACGAAAAAATGATGTGATGCTAATACAAAATCACTAATATCTGAAGGTTATGGTCTTGATGTCCAACCTTACGATCATGGAGCCTAGATACCAGGAGGTTCAGCGGCAATGCAAAGGCGCTGAAAAAAGCGTCCCCGAAAATGTCCCGAAGTGATGGCGCTGGGGTGCAGCGGCACCTACATATATAGTAATATATTGGTCAACGAGGTGAAAGTGATCGGATGAGTTTCTAACCTCACGACAGACCGATCGTGACATCAAACGTCGAAATATCCGCCGACTCATAATTTCCTCGTGACGGTTCGGAAAAAAAAACGCATAAGCGAGAAAAGATCTCAAACTCAAACTCAAAATGGCGGCGATACAGCCCATCTAGAAAAACGTGTTTTTTTTTACATATAGCTTCACGGGAAAACAGTTTTCTCGTAAAATATAAGACCTGAAACAAAAACCAAAAAAATGATAATTTATATATTATTAGCTATGAGACGACCTAGAAATTTGCTTTCAAATTTTGCAAAAATAGCGCACTTTGAAGGAAATAAATCGATTTTTAGCCAAAAAGCAGTAAATTGTTTATAAAAAAAGTTTACATTTAATCAAAAAACGGCTACGTACTCCAATAAACAATATAATTGTGAAGCTGCTATCAAAATTTCAAACCGATGCATGCAAAGGTGGTCGAGTAATCAGTCTTCCGAGATCGAAAAAAGTGGTTTCGAGAAAAACGCGTTTAAAGTTGTGCGAGCAACTCAGCGCGCGCTCCAAGGCGTTGCGGCCAAATCGATAATTGAACCTTTAAATTGAAAAAATTGCTACAGGACCAATTGCATATTGTTTTTATGACACCAAAGTATTTTTAGGAAAGAAAACGTCTTTACAAAATCCTAGAGTGGTGTTATCCCTTAACACTAATGAGGGTTAGGTACATCATCTGTGATCTGTCTTAGATCGCACCCATGTTTAGCGTATATCTATATACATATAGGTGCTGGAGCACCCCAGCGCCATCATTACTTGTACTCGTTTTGGGGACGAGTTGAAAGGCCTCGCTGAACCTCCTGGTATCTAGGCTCCATGCTTACGATATGACGTTTTACATCTGACGACTTCGACTATAACCTCCTGGTGGGGCCATCTTTTGTCAAACGGCGGAGACTTATTTGTACTCCCAATATATTCTGGTTGGTCGCTAGTCTCTAGTCTCTCCCTATCCTCTATTGTCGCGCCATCTCTCTACTCTCCGCCATGAGCGCCATCTATATCCTCTAGTTTCAATATTACAACATTATTCTTTTTATTTGCGTTTTTGGGCCGCTCTCAAGAGTTTTCACCTAGTTGAAATTTTGGAAAATATCGATTTTTTGTTTTTGACGGATTCTCGAAATATAACATTGCGGAATATTCTCCGAAAATGTCAAGTCGATCTGTTCAAGATTAAGAGAGTTATGGGCGTTTATAGGTAGCTTCCGCGAATTTTGACGGGTCAGGGTACTATGGCGACCCAAAAATCAGGGTTACTTAAAAAGAATTACTTTGAAAGAATAAGTTAGATGATTGAAAAATCGTTTGGAGATTTATTTGTACATATATTAACAAAGTTGTGTACCAAAATTCATAAAAAATATTAATAATTAAAGAAATCATAAAGAATTTCGTAAAGGACCTCTGAACATAAGGGGCTCAACGGTGTACTTGATTTTCGCCACCCAGTTGATCTAAAACAAAAAGAATCGAGTTTTTTTTTCATAAAATACATAATATTGGCTACCGAGATAAACATTCATTATTATCACGCCCTGCATACAATTGATGAACCAAATTTTACAGCATATTGACTATATGTCGTGATGCAAACCCATGAACTCATTTAGTATCATGAATGTACAAAACATTTTGATCTCAATATGTTGTTTACAAATGCATCGTACGTTTAGAGCAAGTCGAACTCGTATCGCTGTGCTCAAGTGTCCACAATTAATATTCATAAATTTTACGTCATATCGAAGTCATGTGTAGAGATTTTGGCGTGTATTCACTATGGTAGCATTAATTATTCTCGTGAATTGTACTTAACGTCAACGCAATTTCTTTCACGTTGATGAAGACATTTCATGAGCTCAGTCATTACCATAAATTTGAGTGACTTAAATTTGTCGTTTCTTAAATTTGTCGTGACTTAAATTTGTCGTTTCTTAAATTTGTCGTTTCACAATGCATCATCCGTTGACTACAAGATGAATTCATGATACGGCAAATTTGAATTTTACAATCAATATTTACAGATTGACGTCATATGGAAGTCATCCAATGACTTTTGTTGGTGAATTCACTGGGTTAGCACTGGTAGTAGACATGCCATGCAAAGCAATATGACGGCGATATGCACGTTCTCAGTGATGCATTCGATGAGCGCAATATGACGGCGATATGCGTGTTTTTCAGTGATACTTCTTATAACGGCAATGTACTTGTTTCTCAGTGATACGTACGATGAGCGCAATATGACGGCGATATGCATATTGATAAAAATCAAGAATGATAAAAATAGGCAAAGAAACAAAGAAAGCTTACACAAGTGTTAGAATGGCTAAGTAGGTAGCGCGCTCAGCTCTAGAATTAGAAGACGTAGGTTCAATTCGGAGGGTAGGTAAAAACTTTAATGAGGCAGGATACGTTTTAATTCAATCATCATATGGGCAAGATCATAAATCAAGCATTTGGAATAAAAAACTACTATCAGATTTCTATTCATAATTAGATATCAGATATTATTCATATTTTTTTATTATTCATCCCGTGACTACCATATGAGCTCCACATGAGCACCACCTAGTTACGTCACGCAATGCCGGCAATATGAGCTCCATAGGGGCACTACAATTTTTCACGCCGTGGCACCCATATGAGCCCCATACACTGAGAAAAAAATCATTGATCCAATATCATTGGTGTTATTGAATGAAATTTCGTTGATTCAATTGTAAGATTGTTGGTGTAAATAATCGGATTTATTAGTCCAAACAAAACGCTATTGATTTTAATAACATGATAAAATTAAAAGTTTTTTTTTCATTCAAAAGATATAGTGTTAGCCGAGAACAATATATTATTTAAACTATCTAAAAAATTATCGCGAAGAAATTATATAGTTTTGAGTGCATTTTCTGCAACGAACGAAAGAAGCGTTTCAATTCATAACATGAATATTATTGATTCGAGTACACAAGAAAAATTGAATTTCGCTCGTTTGATTCAGATAAAATTTCTATTGAGTAAATATGTTATTTTATTTTTTTTCACCATATCCGATATTGATTTCCAAGTACATTATTCGTTAAAATATTAATATTTTATTTTGATTGAAAAATAAGCAAATGTCTGGATTGGTTAAAAAATTATGCGAAAATCAAATTTGTTTCTTGCGCATTTAGTTGAAAAAATCCAGCGTCACCGAAATTATAGGCGTGCGGAAACCCGTAGTTCTCGGAGTAACCGCTAGAAGCCGCACGCGCGCTCGTTTCTCGTAAGCGTAGCGCGAACCGAAAATCTACTTAAACGCCGGAGAAAATCTAAAGAGTATTGCTTCTTGGCCCGTGGCTAAGATCAAAGTGTAGTATCTGTTCTTATCAGTTGAATATCTGATATTCTCTCCATGAATATTTCATTGAATATCTGATATTCTCTCCACTATTATCGTGGATAATCATTCTAATGCTCACTTTTTATTTAAGATTTAAAACAAATTGAAAAACGTACGTCCCATGGCATATTCGTTTCGATGCAGTAAAGAAATAATTAATTCCATTGATTATATTTTTGTACGAAATAAAAAATGTTGTCGCAACCGCTTAATTATTTCATCCAACATCTACGGATTGTATATAGAATGATTTCAATAGAATATAATTTTATCTGAAAGATAATGTAGATATTCAGAGAACAGAAGAGGTTTTTCAAATAAAATAATATGTGATTTAAATCAATCACATTTTCCAATATTCTATAGTATTGTAACAATCTCATATATCGGTGGCACTCCGCAGTAGCACATTTATTTGGATCAACCAATGTATTTTTTTGATTGAATTGTTTTTTTTTCTCAGTGTATGCACTCACTTATTGTTGGATATTCGTGAGCCGATTTTGCCAGTGCTGATGAATTCACTGCATGCATACTCGCGTGAGAACAATTTAGCTTCATTTGGATTTTTTATTGTGAATCATCATGCGATGCAAATATGACATATAGCTGTGTGATTTTTTGTGCCTCATAGGAGATCTACATATGATGCCAATATGAGTTACATGTGTCTTCAGGGATGTTTCAATCATCATAAAAATGGGTTGCATTTTTCCGATTTTTTTTAAGGAAAAATGTCATCATTATTGTTAATAACTAATTTTAAAAAAATTTTAAGAAGAAGAACGTCGGTCAAGACTAAACTACTGTTACACTGAATAAGTGTACGAAATTTGAAGCCAATCCGTTCAACAGATATCGAGAAACCGTGTACACCGTTTTGAAAAACGTAGTTTTGAGAAAAACGCGTTTAACGTTTTACTAGCTGTTCTATCGTAATCGTAAGTCTAACTTCAATCTGCAATTCCTGCACTATATGTTGGCCCTTCTTCAATTTGAGTTGCCTCAAGTCGCAACCAGGGATTTTTTCGAATTTTCACAGTCGCCTGACCCCTTAATGTAAAAAAAGAAGAATTTGAAAACATGCACACGTTTTCCCAGAAACAATTAGGGAAGTTATTATTTTTCGCGGCCACGAGCCAGGCGTAATCCGTTAAGGTGCGTAAATGTGAGAAAATGCGTTCGAGAGGCGGAGAGGATTGTTGAGACCTTTTTGAAACTCAGCTGAAACGTGCGCAGTCTGATGAAAGGTCAGCAGTACTAGGATCGAAAAACGTTAAACGATTCTCTCTCTCTCTCTCTCTCTCTGTCTCTCTCTGTCTTTCTATCTCTGCGTCTGTTTTTCTGTCTCCCTATCTGTCGCTTCTTCCCTGTGCCTCTCCGCACGACCGGGAGGCGGAAAGCGATATCAAATAAACGTTATCTTCGTTGAAACGCCTGTTTTGGATGAACAGCAGGCTACACAATATAAAAGTCAGATTCTTTGCGCGAGCCCCGGCAAGACCAAAACGAGACGGACGAGACATCAGACCGTTGTGAATCGTCGACTCCTTTCTTCTTCAATCGTTGACTTTTCACAAATCTGGCTCGTTGACGTTCCACAAATCTGGGCAATTTGGCGATCTATGTCTTCGATATCAATAACTCGAGGCCACTCGAGTAATTTTTTTACCCTCTTTTACACAAGGGCCATATCTTTTCACCCCCTTTTTCACAAGATTTTTTCAATTAACTGCGAACACAATGGACCAAGAGGCACAATTATGATAGGTTCTTTTAAATATTAATTATTATTTTTATTTCTCAAAAAGTGTTCTCTTATTTTTCCTACAAATAGTATTTAATCGAAGCGTGCTTCGTTTTATTGTAACAAATCGGCATATTTATAAAATTAACATAATGCATTTCTTTAACTGCGAATATTATTATTATTTGAAAAGTATTTTTTTCCCGATTTTCGAATTTTTCACCTCTTCGACGAATATTTTTATTTCATTGAAACATCTCATTTAATTGTAACAAAATTGAAAATTCATAAAAATAATTCTCACAGTGGAAAGAAACACATTGAATGTTATCATTGGATATGGAATAATTGTTTATCCTCATTTTTAAACATTTTACCTTTGCGAATATTTTTATTAGATAAAAATTATTTTTCTTCCGTAATAAAATCACTCAATGTATTTTTTTTAGTACAAACAATTCATAAAAATTCGCGTCACTAACTTTAAAAAAATACCGAATGCATGTTCTTTTATTTTATTTTCTAAACATAAAAACCTTTCATAAAAACATTAAATGTAATTTTTCAAATTTAGTTTTATACATAAAAATGACGAATATTGTGCAGCGATAAAATTTATTTTCAAATACCGGCAGTATTAATAAAAAATCTTCCTCGACAAAATGTATGCAAAAGTATGTTTATGAAGATATAATATATGTATAATTAATGCAAGATTAAAAATACAGTCCGTATTTGAAAACAAATTTTCTCGATGAATAATGTTCATAAAAAATATTTATAGTATTTTTTAATTTCAATTCTGAACAAAAAATTATGAAGCTATATATATATATATATATATATATATATATATATATATATATATATATATATATATATAGCCATAAAGTAACGAATAAAATGCCCAGAAAAGCGAAACCATAATTGGCAAACTCACGATAAAAAATTAAAAAAATACTACCCTGGTAAGTGAAATTATCTCGAGAGAATTTGTAACGAGATAAAAACGAAACGTCATAATCGAAAATTACACGTGGTTAGAAACGCGATGATGATACACCGCGATCGTTTCTTCGTTGTCGTTTCAATGTTGGCTTTATAATAATAATAATAATAACAATAATGATAATGCCGCTCGAGAAATGTTCTCGTTAATTGGCGAGTTTGTGCGGCGGATAGAGCGAAATGCACTTTAATCGCCTGACATGACCCGAGCACGCCCGTTTTACTCTCGATAACGAGAGTCAAATCATAATAATGTGGGTTTCCAGAAAAAGGAATAGCCACGTACACATGTACTCGCTCACTTGTCCTCCCCGCTGCAGTCTACACCGACGACAGCAATTATTCAATACGATTATCTCGAGAGGGCCCCAATTATTAAATTGCACGGAGTCGAGTAACGCTTCGTCCACAGTTATACAAAAAAAAAAAGCGGAATAAAGTACATTATTTCCGGCAACAATATATTTTGCCTGTTACGTCAGATCTCCGCCGAATTCGCAGCAATTTTGACGGCTTTGCATTAGGGGCCGAAAAATTAGGTCGATTTTCAATTTTTTTTCTGATCATAGTATTGAGATGGGGAAATCGGAATTTTACACACAATTGATTCACAGTCTTGCCAAATTTGAGTTTTTTTTTCATTGAAAAATATTTATAAACAATGGAGTTATTTTATTTTTTTGAAGTTTTACTTGTACAGCCTTTTCGGCTTTTTACAAGGCAACAATGGAGTTATTATTATTTGAGGGGGAGATACCTTTAGGCGAGAAAAGAATTGCTGATTTTTATGATTATTTTTTTTTAAGGAAAGATTTTTTCACTATTTTTGAGACTTAGGATATGTTTTATTACTAATTTTGGCTGTTACATAGTATTTTTTTTTTTTAATTAATCTTCAAAGATGGCTGAGGTATGGCACTGTCCTCTAAACAGGTTGCGGCGGATGTTGTCAGACGGCGTGACACGTAGTGTCGGCGGGATCAATGTGAAAAAAAAACCAACGAAGATTTTTCTTCCATCAACACTCATAGGCAGAATATGAACCAAGAAAAAGTGAGAAATGTTGAAAATCGATAAAATGGTACGCTTTGAAACAAAAAGATTGAATTTTCAAAAAAAAAATGGCTACATTTTGCAATAAGAAAATATTTTCATCATGTTTTAAACAATAAGGTTAGAAATATTTATACCAAATTTCATCAGAGTCGGTGGATTAGTTTTTCAGCTATACATCGTGTCAGTTTTGAAAATGCAGTTCAGAAGACCGTGCCATACCTCCGCCATTTTTAACGACGAATTTCTTTTTTAATACCATCTAACTGCAAAAAAATCCAAGCCTGCAAAAAGGTAAAGAAATCGTTTAAAAAAAAATGATGAAAATGATAAAAAAAATTCCTCGCCTAAAGATATCTCCCCCCTAAAAGAAAGTGCTGCCGTTCATCTGAAACGGAAGTTAAAAAAATGTACTTTTGGTATAATAATGAATTTTTCGTATGATCGGATACTTTTTTGAAATTTCGAAAATTACGAAAATGGCGAGCTGCAAAAAAAACCCAAACAAACAAAAAAACACCTTCAATCATTTGTTATTAATAAATGGATAAACACAAAAAAAATATTCGGTCGCATGATAGAAAAAGTCATGAATAATTTGAAGTGAATCGTACAAATGCGACAAAAATTCTTCTGTGTCTTTATTTTCATTATCTAAAATCTTTTTTGCAGTTTTTAGTTTTAGATTTGTAATAAGGATCCTCAAAAATATTCCAGTAATGTTTTTAAAATGAGAAAAAAAATACGGCAATACGAAGAAAATATATTTTCGTTGCACTCCAACGATGCAAACTTCAATACTAGACCCCACATGCTCGTCCCACCACAGGACGTCTCAAACATTTAAAAAATAAAATGATCACTATCAAAATGAAAAAGAAATGGTCAAAATTTCTCAATGGCTTCCTTTCACCTTTTTCGTTCCTTCTCCTATTCTGTCGTTGTGGTCTCTCTACAATGGCAAATGGGTCAAACGATTTTTTTTTCTCTCTTCCCTTTTTCATAACCAGCAGCGTTGTCCACGTTTGGTTCCCTTCGTGATACATATATCGCGGTTAAATCATCTCGGCTCTCTCGCCTACATGCTCGAGAGCTCGATCGACGATTAAGGTTTAATGACACCCGGTCATGTCGATGAGAGAAACGAGCGAGGGGTCCGGTACCAACGGAATACATTCACTCTTCAATGTTCTGCAATGCTATATATGGGTATATATATATGTATACACACACACACACACACACACACACACACACACACACACACACACACACACACACACACACACACACACACACACACACACACACACACACACACACACACACACACACACACACACACACACACACGCGTATATATATGTATGTATATATATGTGTATGTATGTGTACATATATATATATATATATATATATATATATATATATATATATATATATTTGTATGTGTATATATGTATATGCGTGTGTGTGTGTATGGGGCATTCCACGCCAAATCGACGACTTTTAGACCTGACCCCTTTTGATTTGGCTGAAATTCAAATGTGTTACTGTTTCCTTCTAAAAATACTTGTGACTATTTTCAAATTTGTTTACATAATCGGAAATACGTAGTGAATTTTAGAAAAAATCGACGTTTTTTTCTTCTTCAAATGCTCATAACTTTCTGAAAAATCGCCCGAATGAGAACTTATTTTTTCCCAATTCTTCGTTTTGAAATGTACTCGAAGAAAAAAAAAACATTTATAACAATTCAGTCATCTTCGATATAATTTTTTAATCTTTTTGAAAAAAAAAAAAAAAAAAAAAAAAAAAAAAAAAAAAAAACACGGATTTATCAAAGTTAGACCTTTTTGATTTTCGTTTTTTCGTCTTCGTAAGAAAACCATGACAAATTAAACGTTTTTTGCGGCAAGACCCAACGTGGTAAGATTTTTCTTTCTATTTTTTTTCGAAATTGAAAAATGTTTATTGTGAATTTTCTCGAAATTTAGTTGTTTCCTACGATACAATAATGTCAAATGAAAATATTTTATGGTTAAAAAAAATAGACTGTAAATTTGAAAAGTAGTATTTGAATTCACTGCTAAAATAATGGAAAATTATTCAAAATTGTAGGAATACTTTGTGAATATGTTAATGTTATACAAATAGTATTAAATATCGCAGAATGAAACATGTAAAGTTACGTCATCATAGAAAAAAAGCTAAATTTTGAAAAAATCAAGAAGAAAAAGTAGATACACAAGTATCTACACCAAGGTCTCAGAAGTAGTGGCCTTCCGCTGGTTCGTTGATGCGCCTGGCGGTGCATGGCTAAGCGGTCACCCCTTCGAGTATGGGCCATGAACAATGATGCTTAATGCGTTAAGCCTAGCTGATGGCCGGGAAAACGAGGAATTTTCGTAAAAAAATTTCTGGGTAACCGTGTGCTATATATAAGGTTTATAACCGTGTGCTATATATAAGGTTTTCAAGTTATATTTTTTTTTTACATTAAAGAGTATGGTTTTAAGTACCTTTAAATCCTCCGAAATAAAGAAATAAGGTTTGTAACCGTGTGCTATATATAAGGTTTATAAATACAAGATTTTCAAGTTGGGTGGGGATCCAAATATCGAAGGACCAAATATAGATCGACAAATATTTCGAAACGACAGAATTATGAACTCTCAAAATAACGAAGGTTTAATTATTCGAAATGTTATGTTTCGATCGAAAAAAAAATCGAATGACTATAAAGCAAAGCATCATTTATTCGAGAGCTCATTTGTCTGAAAACGTATATTCAGATCGTCTGCAATTTGAGACATACAAATATAGATTGGAACAATCTACAACATCCATATCTCCGAAACAGAAAAAAGCGAGTATCTAATATTCGTAATACCGCCTATAGCGAAAAGCAATATATCGAGACGCAAAATATCGATGGTCCGAAATGGCGAATGCCAAAATGGCAAACATGGTATGGATGCCGTCCCGGCCGACCGCTAACGCTATCTGCCTCGATCACAAGTTTTCGCCATCCGGGCCATTCGACATTTTGACCCTTCGCTATTTTAACCACTCGACTTTTTGGCCGTTCGATTTAATGCTTTCTGTTTTTTGACCCGTCGCTATATTTACCACTCGAAGATTCGTCTTCTCTAATTATTCGGTGTTATTTATATAAGCAATTCGATATTATGTCTCTCAATATTTTTTAAATCGGTTTTTGTTTTTCGCTATATTTCAACTTCGAGATATTCGTATTCGGGATTTTTATTTACGACTATATAAACCCTCCGAACATTGATCTATCTATATTCAAACATTCGACATTTTTTAATTCGATATTTCAGCCCATCCGAATATTGATCCATCGATATTTCGACTCCCACCCTTCAAGTCATATTTTTTTTACATTAAAGAGTATGGTTTCGAGTACCTTTAAATCCTCTGAAATAAAGAAATCAAACGCATTAGTTTTTTGCATAAAATTTTCCAGTGCTTGGACGAAGGATGCAATAAAATATTGATTTTTGCAAAAATGGCCACAGTCAAAGTGAAAGTATCGATTTTCGGTAAAAAAAAAACGCTCTATTTTTGGTGATAAAAAAAACTACGCATCGAAAAAAAAAAAATCCTTCATTCAAGCACTGCTTCTTGATATGTAAAAGAAGGTAGTAACATTTTAAGTTGATCGGTGCAGTGAATTCGAGATATCGTGGTCACCGATTTTGACGACGTCATTTTGAGGGAAAAAACGCGTTTAAAGTTCCCCATTTCGCGGAACCTACCTATAAACGCCCATAACTTTCTCAATTTTGAACGCAACGACTTGACATTTCCAGAGAATACTTTTTAAATGTTATATTTTGGGGATCCGTCGCAAACAAAAAAAAAACGATTTTTTCAAAATTTTCAACTATGTGCAAGCCCTCAACCTCCTTTATATATACAATCTTCTATACAATCAGAATGCCCCTACAATTAAGGGATCTTCTCACTTTACAGGCTAATAAAGGCTATTTTTATCAATTTTTTTGATAGGTTTATATTACAGATATTCATATAAATTTGTTGCACTTAATAAATACACTTTCGAAATACATAAAAAAAACGTTTTTGTAATGTATTTATGTAACCCAAATAAACTTTAATCGCGTTTTTCTCGAAACCCCGTTTTTCGACGGCTTGTTGGAGCCTTATGAAATTTCAACCACATATTCTTTACAGCTATAGCTATAACGCATATGAAGGATTTTTAAAAATGTTGATCTTTACTTACGGTGAAAAAACACGTTTTTTTGTTTTTTTTTTTCGGCAAATGTCCGCCATTTTGTGATTTTTGCATATATCAAAAATCGTATGATATGCGCTATAGCCATTAACATACTGAATCTAAAACCGTTTGATTTTTTTTTGTTTCGGATGATCCGTTTCCGAGATTTCATCAACAGCGCAGACCAACCTTTTTTTTAGGACATTTTTTAACTACCATTTTCGTCTATAAATAGTGACTTAAATAAATAAATAAACATTTTAAATGTATTTCGAATGTGTATTTATTAAGTGTGACAACTTTTATATCAATACCTTTAATATAAAACCATTTAAAAAATTCATGAAAATAGCTTTTTTTAGCGTCTAAAGTGAGAAGACCCCTTAATTTCTAGTTGAATCTATTGTTACAAGGGCTGCGCGCGCGCGCGCGCTCGTGTGTGTGTGTGCGCGCGCGCGTGTGTGTGTATGTATATATATATACCATGTACATATATACATATATATACATATCACCATACACCATACCATTACCATACATATATATATATATATATATATATATATATATATATGGTAATGCGTCATTTAGCACTAATTGATATGCTTGAGAAACGTCGCGCATGTATTATAGCTATACGTTAACCACTAAGCATACACATTATTACGCCTTTACAGTTTGATATTTACTCTTCTGTCTATATACTGTTATAATAGAGCCGACCCCTTGGTAACGGGACATAATGATGTCCCGGCCAAAAATAATTCTTGCCGATTGGTCTTCTTTATTTGAGCAGCCACGTTGTACATGCGAATACTCTCTCTCTCTCTCTCTCCCTCTCTCTCTCTCTCTCTCTCTCTCTCTCTCTCCCTCTCCCTCTCTCCCTCTCTCCCTCTCCCTCTCCTTCTCTCTCCCCTTCTCTCCTTCTCTTTATAGCTCTGTTAGAAGCGACGTTTTATTTTTTCAATTATCGATATTTTCCTTGCACTTTGGGTTGGCTCCGGTCCAGAGATTTCATTTATCTCGAAGCTACTTCCGGACGTCAGTATTAAAAGGTCTTTCTACTTTAGACGCTAAATAAGCTATTTTCATGAATTTTTTGATAGGTTCATATTATAGATATTGATATAAAAGTTGTTACACTTAATAAATACACTTTCGAAATGAATTTAAAAAAAAAAACATTTTTTTGATGCATTTCTATAACCCAAACAAACTGTAAACGCGTTTTTCTCGAAACAACGTTTTTCGACGGCTTGCTGATAAAATCTCCGAAACTACTGAACCGATCCTTCTGAAATTTTAACCACACATTCTTTACGATTATAGCTATAGCGCATATAAAGGATTTTTTTTTAAATTTTATACTTACTATTTTTTTTGCCAAAGACGGTTAAAAAAACGTTTTTTTGCTTTTTTTTCGAAAAATGTCCGCCATTTTGTTATTTTTGCATATATTAAAAATCGTATGTTGTGCGATATAGCCATTAACATACTGAATCTAAAACCGTTTGATTTTTTTTTATTTCGGATGATACAACTCCGAGATTTCATCAACAGCGCAGACCTACAATTTTTTTACCTATTATTTTCGTCTTTAATAAGGGGTTCGGCCACTCTAGAGGCCGAAAAAACAGGCTTTTTGGGAATTTTTTTCTCAGAAAAACTACAAAATAAATCGAGATTACAAAAAAGGGTGTTTATCACACATATCAGTGACTGTATGCAATAATTTTTTTTAAGCGATTAATTTCAAAATTACCGCTCTGCAGCGTTTATCTCAAAACTGCATTTGTTAAGTTGGCCGGAAACATAACTCGGACAATTTTCACCCGATTCATTAAAATGTTGAATATATCTTGAAAAATACATTGTCTATGGAAGAACGTAGGATTTTTTTTTATGTTGCATAGATCATTTGTTATTAACAATTATCTGACGATTTTTTAAGGAAATTTTTCACTTTCCAAAAATTTGCCTCAAAAATCGGCTGAGTTATGTTTTTGGCCAACTTAAAAAATTTAGTTTCGAGATAAACGCTGCACAGCCGCCATTTTGAAATTAATCTCGTCAAAAAATTATTGTATACAGTCACTGATATGTGTGATAAACACCCTTTTTTGTAATCTCAATTTATTTTGTTTTTTATTTAGTTTTTCTGAAAAAAAAAAAAAAAAAATCCCCAAAAAGCCTATTTTTTCGGCCTCTGGAGTGGCCTAAGGCCGTAATTAAATTTTTATTTTTATTTTTAACGTATTTCGAAAGTGTATCTATTGATTGTAACAGCATTTATATCAATATCTATAATATAAACCTATCAAACAAATTCATGAAAATAGCCTTTTTTAGCGTCTAAAGTGAGAAGAGCCCTTAATTCTAAAACAATTTTTTTTTTCTAAATTGCCATTTTTTATCCTGAAGTTGCATTCTTATTCATCGGTCTGTTCAATCGTGACTGTTTTTCCCTCCTTCTTAAGTTCGATGCATATACGGTTTACGATCGAAGATATGACTTTTCCGTGTATTTATAATTCACGATGGATGAGTTTTTTTCTCCGAAACATTTATGGTTCCCGATCGAAGACGTTTCTTTTCCTATAGATGAATTTATAGCTCCCGGTTGAAGATTCTCTTTTTTTCGGTTAATTTGACGCGCACGATTTGAGACATTACTTTGTTTT
Organism: Ophion obscuratus; assembly: GCA_964007375.1. Taxonomy (NCBI): domain Eukaryota; kingdom Metazoa; phylum Arthropoda; class Insecta; order Hymenoptera; family Ichneumonidae; genus Ophion; species Ophion obscuratus. The sequence goes on along the minus strand of OZ023314.1, from coordinate 5,680,020 downwards.
TGCATTTGCTCCAAATGTTCACAGATATGGGAACTGGTGGACAGCAAATTGGGCTACCTGACGAGGAGCGGGCTGTACAAGGGTCTGGCTCTGGTCGCCTTTGCCCAAGCCGGAAAACAGCCCAGTGACAAGCTCCTCGAAAATTCGGAATCTCAAGGTACGACACTACGAACTCCCCGCCCCCATACAAATCCGATATTGCGAGAGTGAATCATCTCCATGAGATTAAAGTTTGCATTGTTCCAATGCAAAAAACATTTTTTTCGATTTTTCAAATTTCTTTTTGGATTTTAGCCATGAGAATCAAACATTTTTGGGTTGCTCAGAAATACAAAACCCAAGTATGCCAAGGACACGATTTTGGATATTAAGGGGCTGTATACCAGGGTGAACGCTGAAAATTAGGGTGATTTTCGGGAAATTTTTGGAAGAAAAGTACTCAATTAAATGTTTGGGAAAATTAAGAATATATTTGGCTATATTTGATCTATATTACATATTTTTTTCATAGAAAAATATTGAGATTCAAGCGACTTATGCGCTGCGTTCGGAGGCACCAAAAAAAAGTTCCTCCACTGCTGACATGATTCTGGCCGATTGAGTAGCTGAAACCGAAAAAGGAAAAAATGTCGTTAAACTGGAAGGTATTTCCTGTACAATGACGTAGGATTTTCGAAAAATATCAAAATCTAACAAAATGGCGTAGTTATGAAAAAAGTCTGTTTTCTTGCCTATAAAATGGTCGTTTTTTTCAATGCCAAGTCGTCAATTTTCATCCAATCAAAAATATCCTACGTCATTGTACAGTAAATATATTCAAGAATACTCAGTTCAAATTTCAAGTCAATAGGATAATTGCTCTTTGAGTTACAATGTCAGCAAATTTGAAAAATCTCATTTCGAGAAAATCCCGTTTAAAGATTTAACTATCGATTTTTGCAAAATAAAATGATTAGATATACGGTCTTGAAATTTTTACAGGATATTCTTGAAAGTATAAACTGTCGAAAAAGGCAAAAAAATCGATTTTTTAAAGTGTCACACTGGTATAGCCCCTTAATAAAAATGAAAAAAAAAGAATTTACGTTCCGTTCCAACGATGCAAACCTCGACACTGTCAATTCCCGTGTTATTCACTATCTCTCTGCTCTGTCAAATTTTCAACACAGAATTGCCCGTACCTGTCCTGGGCGATTGGTCGGAGGTGACGTTCCTCGCCCAGAGACTCTGTCGCGGGAATAATCCCGCTAAGTTGGGCATCACGTACACGGACATTTGTAAATTGGACGACATAGAAGTTAATCTCGTGCCCGAAAGAAAGGGCATATTTTTGAAGCACGTGGAGTATCAGATCACCAGCAAGGTATACTTTTTTTTATTTATCTGCCATACATTGTTTTATTAAACAAACTCTATGGTTATAAATATCAACGAAGTTGCATATGAAAGCAACACCAATAATAATAACATTAATAAAAATAATAATGACCACGATGATAATAATAGTAATAATTAGTACTGTCACTAGCAACAATAATAACAATAGTAACGGTGACAATGATGGTAGTAGTGATGGTAAAATCAATTATTACTATTATTATTACTAATAACTGATAAATTACTATTTTGATTTACTGTTAATAGTAGTAGTTATAGTAATAATAATAATATAGAATTATAATTTTATTTCATTCTGAAAGCCAAAATTAAAAGAAAATAATGAATAAAAATAAATAAAAAGAAAAACAGCATACTGTACTAATAAAATAAATATGTAATAATTATAAAAAACAAAAATAGAAACATAAAACAAATTCATTTTTACAATATTAACAATATTAAGGGGTAAGGCCGCAGTAGAATTTTCAAAAAATCGATTTTTTTTTCGCTAAACCGTTGGTTTATCATCATAAGAATAAGTTACTATTCGATTTATAGCAAGACATTTTTTTCACCGACTTTGAGCGTATAACGTAAGCCCACCTCCGGCACGGCCAGAGGCATATGTAAAACTTTAAACGCGTTTTTATCTCGAAACAGATTTTTTCCAATTGGCGTGACAAAGAACTTCAACAATTTTCACTCGATTTACTTCAAATTTAAAAGTTATGTTACTAAATGCATTTCGCAGAGAATTACGGACGGAATTTCTGATTAATCGAAAACTTTTCATTTTATGAGCAGTTTTATACGAAATTTTTCACTGAAAATTCAAGTTTAATTCAAATTCAAGTTCAAACACCTAAAACTTTTGAATAAAACAATATTTTTCAAATTGCGTACGTACTTCTCAAGGTATTCTAATGTAGATCGACGAGAATTTTGGTTTTTTGTTCTAGGTAAAAAATTGTGTAGTCGGCCATTTTGAACATCGAAAAAAAAAAATTTACAGCTTGATATTCATACTAAATAGACGAGTAGTTAATTTTATGAGCGAATCACTTTTTTATACGAAAAAAATTATTAAATTCGCACATGATTTTATACCCGTTACTGTGGCCTAACCCCTTAACGGAAATGAACAAGTAAAAAAGAAACAGTAATAGTGGGAATAGCGAAAACCATAGTGATAATAACGGTATAATGGTAGTAACAATAGTAATAATATCAGTAATTAATAAAACAACAATTATCTGTTATTATTATTCATATTATTATCTGTTATTATTATTTTATTTTATTATTTTATTATTTTTTTATTTTATTACTTTTTTATTTATTTTAAATTTATTATTTTATTATTTTATTTTATTATAGTTATTATTATCTGTTATTATACTGTCATTATTATTATCATCATTGCCAATAGTAATAATAGCAGTAACAATCCAAACAAGAAGAATAATAAAAATCCCAATAATAAGTCTAACAGTAGTAACACTATTAAAAGTAATTATTATTCCGATTATTATCTGCAGGCCTTCAACTCAATCGTACACAGACGTTACAACGATTTCGTCTCGCTGCACGAACTCCTGATCGCGAGATTTCCCTACAGGCTCATACCGAAGCTTCCACCGAAAAAAATCGTTGGAGGTAAGCACAGAATGTTCAAAATTGCTCTCGATCTATGAGACTAAAAAGCACGAGATTGAAATTTGCATCGTTGGAATGCAATGAACATTAATTTTTCGGGGTCGGGTTGAAATTCCGAACTTTGATCAGAACGCTCAAAACTCCGAAAGAATACTACCCAGAAAGATCAAAACTCCGGAAGAATTTTACCCGAAAGACCAAAACTCCGAAAAATCTGAACACCGTCAAAATAATTTGGATATGGAAGTTTTGAAAGTTTCAAAATTTTCAATAAATTGACGAATTATTTCAAAAAATTTGTTTTATTTAAAAGTGATTTTACGTCAATTTTGAGATTTTTCTAGACAAAATAATATTGACGAACCTTGTAATTTCGGAACATTAAAATTAGGATTTTTCAGTGTGAACGCTGAAAATTAGGGTGATTTTCGGGAATTTTTTGGAAGAAAAGTACTCAATTAAATGTTTCGGAAAATTAAGAATATATTTGGATATATTTGACCTATATTACATAATTTTTTCATAGAAAAATATTGAGATCCAAGCGACTTAAGGGCGGGGTAAAGTATTAAAATTTTTTTTCATTTTTTTCATTTTTTAAATGAATGCATAATATATCAAGAATATTGTGTTAAAATTTCAAGTCGATCGGAGTAAAATTGACGAAGTTATGAGTATTTGAGCGTCTATTGCTCCATGCCGTTCTCTTCTCTTCTGCGTTTTTCAAACCGTTTTTCTGAGACTTGTCATATTTGAAGTCCGTGTGCACGATAACTCAAAATCTACTGGACCAATCCCTTTGAAATTTTGCACAGTACTTCTTCACATAATTCACCAGGTATTGTCGAGAGCTTTTTTGTTTTTTTTTAATAATTACTAATTTTTCAACAACAAATTAGCCGATTTTTTTAGCGAAAATCCGGTTTTTGGCTCCCAAGTGCTACGAAAAATCGAAAAATCGAAAAAAAAAATTCTCCCGTCATTACCTCGAGAAACATCTCCTTTAACAAATGCATTTTGATTTTTTTGTTTCAAATGATTCTGTTGCGAGTTATGGTGCACACCGCAAACCAACTTTTTTTCGAGGCGCCTCCTTGGTTTAATTTTCACTCGCTCAATTTTGAATATTTTGCAATGCAAATTTAGGAGAATGTTGTTCAAATGTTACTTTATTATATGGAAATTTTTCAATACACGAACACTATTCGTTGCGCCAAAAAAAAAAAATCTTAAAAACATGCCTTTTTTCGTCGAATTAACTTTACCCCGCCGTTAAGCGCTGCCTTCGGGAGCGCCAAAAAAAAGTTCCTCCACTGCTGACATGATTCCGGCCGATTGAGTAGCTGAAACCGAAAAAAGAAAAAATGTCGTTAAACTGGAAGGTATTTCCTGTACAATGACGTAGGATTTTCGAAAAATATCAAAATCTCACAAAATAACGTAGTTATGAAAAAAAGTCTGTTTTTTTGCCTATAAAATGGTCGTTTTTTCCAATGCCAAATCGTCAATTTTCATCCAATCAAAAATATCCTACGTCATTGTAGAGTAAATATATTCAAGAGTACTCAGTTCAAATTTCAAGTCAATCGGATAATTGCTCTTTGAGTTACAATGTCAGCAAATTTTAAAAATCTCCTTTCATATTCTTTAAAGTATAAAAATCCTGAAAGTATAAAAATCTTGAAAGTATAAAAATCTCATCTCATATTCTTGAAAGTGTAAATTGTCGAAAAAGGGGAAAAAAATCGATTTTTTGAAAGTGTGACACTGGTATAGCCCCTTAAACCGTCGGCGTATTCAAAGTTCGGATTTTCAATCCGGCCCTCATGCCAAGATCGTGCCAGCGAAAGTCTACACAGCTGACAGTAAATGCTGCAGAACGTATAACATTGTCTAGACAAATTTCAAAATTGACGCAAAATCACTTCCCAATAAAAAAAAAATTCTTGAAATAATTCGTCGATTTATTGAAAATATTGAAACTTTTAAAACTTCCATAGCCGAAATATTTCGACGGTCTTAAGATTTTCGAAGTTTTGATCTTTCGGGGTACTATTTTTGTTCGGAGTTTTGAGCGTTCTAACCATTCAAAGTTCGAAATTTCAATGTGCCCCCATCTTGAATTTCGGAATATTAAACCGTCGGAGTATTCAAAATTCGGAATTTCAACCCGGCCCCAATTTTTCCGAATTCCTCAAATTTCCCTTGGTAGATTTTGCCCAAAAAAAGCCTCAACTATTTTTTACGCTGCTATATTGTGTAATAATAAGAAGAACAAATATTGTGTAATAATGAGAATTTACTATCGGCGCTGAAAATACTCTTATCCGTTTTTTATTGACGATACGTAATTTTTATAGCTTTCTTTTCAGCCGATTCGCAATTTCTCGAGGAACGGAGAAGATCCTTGCTGCGTTTCTTGACGCTGATAGCGCGACATCCGATAGTGAGGCAAGATCCAATAGTTCATTTCTTCTTCACGTATACCGGCGAGGAAACGCAGCACAAGATACGCGAAGTATTCAGACGAGTCCCGGACGAATTCGCGACCTCGGAATTGTCCTCGAGGGCGAAGGAACTCGTGCCACCCGAGACGCTTACCGAATTCGCGAACAGTCGGGATCAGATAAGAGTCATACTGTTGGGGATATCGAGGCTGAAGAATATCGCGGATTGTCTCGCTATCAGGTCGCACAGTTACGCGGCCGATATGGCCGAGTTGGGCAGCCAATTGACGAACCTCGCGACCGAGCCTTACGGCACCAGCGGCTGGGCCAGCGGCGGTTCGACCGTGTGGCCCGACATGAAAAAAGGATTTCACGTCATCTCGAAGTATGTTTAATTATGTGCGCTTTTTCGCTTCAAGGGGGGGGGGGGGAGGCTACCATGAAGACTCGAAAATCAGGGTTACTTAAGGGGAGATTACACCTAGGAGCCGGAAAGAAAAGTAATTTTTGTGAATTTTTTCAAGAAAAACTATTTTAAATTTCGGATTGGGGTTTTAATTATCTAAAAGTATATAAATTCAAAAATATGTGCAATTTTCTTTATTTAAAAATATCAAAAATATACAAGGATATTGTATGATCCTTGGGGCGTCGTAAAAAAATCTGCTTACACGGTACCCACTGGCGTTTCTTCAAAAACCATCTGAAAAAAGCCAAAAAGATTATTAAATTAGATACTATGATCTAGTACTTGTCATAGCTGATTTTGAAAATATCGATTTATGACAAAATGGCGGACGTTTGAACATAAATAGTGATTTTTGAGCCAAAAATTAATTATTTTGCCTATAAAACAAAAACTATTAGGAGTACAACTTTGCAGTGACCGTTTTTTTTCAGAAGTTTAAGGCTTTATTATAAAAAAGTGGCTACATATTTTTTAATCAAAGTACTGCCCGTCGCTAGCTACGACCTCGGCCCATCTTTCAGGTAGCATTCGAATCCCGCGTCGATAAAAGTCTTGGTCCTTGGAGGCAATCCAGGAATCGACCCAATTTTTGACTTCTTCGTAAGTACCGAAGTGCTGGTCAGCCAAATCGTGTGCCATTGACCGGAACAAGTGATAGTCGGAAGGGGCAATGTCTGGAGAGTACGGCGGGTGGGATAAAACCTCCCATTTCAGCGTTTCCAAGTACTTCTTCACGACATTTGCAACATGGGGTCGGGCATTGTCGTGCTGCAGTATCAGCTTGTCATGTCTTTCGTTGAATTGTGGCCGTTTCTCTTTGAGTGCCTTACTCAAGCGCATCAACTGACGTCGGTAGAGTTCCCCTGTGATGGTTTCGGATGGTTTGAGCAGCTCATAGTTCACAACGCCCAGCTGGTCCCACCAGATACACAGCGTCACTTTGGATCCGTGAATATTCGGTTTGGGCGTCGATGAACCACCGCCGACACGTTTTCTCACTAATAGAATCCTCCCCGTAAGCATCTACAGGCAAACGGTGGGCCTCAGCCGCAGATTTCTTGATGTTGAAGAAGTAAATCATAACCTCCCGCAAATGCTGAGAATTCGGCTCGTAGGTTGCCATGTTTGAGTGCCTATAACTTTATAATGCATACATGTATCCGTTAGCTTTTTTAAATTGTTCACATTGGCAGAGCCTCTAGTTTAAAATGCCACTTTTTTTATTGAGCTAGGGCCACTACTTCGGCCGCAGTGGCTCTCTAAGTAAAACGGTCACTGCAAAGTTGTACTCCTAATAACTAACGGAAAAAAAATCCTATGACAAGCACTAGATAATGATGTATAGAATAACCACAAAAAACCTCAAGGCAATCGGTTCATTGGTTTTCGAGAAATTTTGGACACCGATTTGAAAAACGTGGTTTTGAGAAAAACGCGTTTGAAAATTTGGGAATGAATAAATCATGAAATTTGTCAACTCACATGGAATCATCGATACCAGGCGATAATGTAGGTCTTCTACGGTCTTCTACGTAGAGAAGACCTACGATAATGTAGGTCTTCTACGGTCGACGGAATGTTCATAGCTTCTAAATCTTCGACCTCGACCGTCTAGGTGTATATCTCCCGTTAAGGCCTGAATTAGAAAGCGTTTTTTCGGGAATTTTTTTTAGAAGGGGAAAAGCCAAGTGAGCTAAACTTGAGTGAGTGAAACTAAACATTTAGGTATCTTTTCATGTATGAATTTTTTTTTCAACATGAAACAAAGAATGACTGCAGATATATCAGCGTATTCCATGTGTGTCTTGTCACTGTAATTCCCAATCGGCGTGTATCGGTAAAACACTGTAAAGGAAAAAAATGCATTAAAGGGTCTTCTCACTTTAGACGCTAAAAAGCCTATTTTCATGAATTTTTTTGAGGATTTTATAAAAGATATGAATATAAAAGTTGTTGGGCTTGATAAATAAAGTCATGAAATACATTTAAAAAAAATTTAATTCATTTTAATTCATTTTTGAGTACAAAAACTATAGTTTAACGTAACGTCTCAAAAATAGGTGGGCTGGTAGCTCCGTCACAACTCGGCAACGGCTTGTCTGAAACGAAAAAAATCAAAGTCCATTAGATTCAGTATGATACCAGCTCCAAAATGACCCTCGGATATAAAGTTTTATCAAAAAATAAAAAAATGACAGATGAAAAACGAAAAAAGTAAAAAAAACGCAGTTTTCCGCAAAAAAGAGTAAAAAGAAAATTTTTTAAACCATCGAGTGTCATCTTTTTGCGAATCATGTTTACAATATGTGGTTCAAATTTCAAGAGAATCGGTCTGTTAGCTTTAGAGATACGATATTTTGAAAACGTTGTTTCGAGAAAAACGCGTTTGAAGTTTATACTATGACAAACGCTTACCTAAACTCAATTGGAAATTCCTGCACCGTACGAAATCCCTAAATCTGAATGTATGTACTTTCGAAAACAGTAAGAAAAAAGAAATCGATTTTTTGAAATTTTCAAAGCGGACTGGCCCCTTAACCCTTTTGTTGGCAGAGAGAATTCGACAAAAAGTGCCCAAAATGGCAGGAATTTTTTTTTATCCTGAAACCTGTACTCTGGGGTTTTTGAGGGTGCTGATTACGAATCTGAACTCAAAATTCAGGATTTCACAATGACGAACAAATATGACGAATGAAAATACAAATAATACAGATTGATTTTGATGAAACTCGGTACTCATAGGTTGTGTAGGTCCGCCATTTTGAATTTTCAAATTTAAAGTTCAGATTCGTTACAAGCGACCTCAAAAAACCCGGAGTACTAATTTTTCATCTAAATCGAGTAAAGTTTTTGATTTTTGTCCGCCATATTGGCGCTGCCATTCTGAATTTCCGAATTTTGAATTCAAATTCGGATTCAGCGAGCCCAAAAACCTCCGAGTGGGGCTCCGATTTCAAATCAGAGCAAGTTAAATAGGCAAATAAAGGTTGACGTACTATTGCGTCAATGCCAACGAAGGGGTTGAAAATACACTTTCGAAATACGTTAAATTTTTTTTTATATATTTACTAAAGTCACTATTTACAGACGAAAATGGTAGTGAAAAAAATGTCCTAAAAAATTGCAGGCCTGCTCTGTTGATGAAATCTCGGAGATAGATCATCCGAAAGAAAAAAATCAAACGGTTTTATATTCAGTATGTTAATGGCTATTGCGCATATCATAAGAATTTTGGTATATGCAAAAATAACAAAATGGCGGACATTTTTCGAAAAAAACGTGTTTTTTCATCGTTTTTGGCAAAAAAAAAATAGTTAATATCAAAATTTAAAAAATCCTTGATATGCGCTATAGCTATAGTTGTAAAGAATATGTGGTTGAAATTCCATAAGGATCTACTCAGTAGTTTCGAAGATTTTATCCACAAGCCGTCGAAAAAACGTTGTGTCGAGAAAAACGCGTTTACAGTTTGTTTGGGTTACATAAATACATGTACATTTAAAAAAATGTATTTCGAAAGTGTTTTCATTAATTGTAACAACTTTTATATCAATATCTATAATATAAACCTATAAAAAAAATTCATGAAAATAGCCTTTTTTAGCGTCTAAAGTGAGAAGACCTCTTAATACATTTTTTTCCTTTACAGTGTTTAAGGCCACTCTAGATGCTGAAAAAATAGGCTTCCTGTGGATTTTCTAATTAAAAAAATTACAAATTAAATCGAGATTACAAAAAGGGTGTTTATCATACATATCAGTGACTGTACACAATAATTTTTTTTAAACGATTAACTTCGAAATGGCGGCTGTGCAGCGTTACCTCAAAACTGCATTTTTTAAGTTGGCCGGAAACACAACTCAGACAATTTTCAACCGATTCACTTGAAATGTTGAATATATCTTGAAAAATACATTGTCTATGGAAGTACTTAGGATTTTTTTTTTATATTGCATAGCTCATTTGTTATTAACAATTATCTGACGATTTTTTAGGCAAATTTTTGAAAAGTGAAAAATTTCATCTGATAATTGTTAATAACAAATGAAGTATGCAGTATAAAAAAAAATCCTACGTACTTCCATAGACAATGTATGTTTCAAGACGATTTTTTAGGCAAATTTTTGGAAAGTGAAAAATTTCGTCAGATAATCGTTAATAACAAATGAAGTATGAACATATTCAACATTTCAAGTGAATCGGTTGAAAATTGTCTGAGTTATGTTTGCGGCCAACTTAAAAAATGCCGTTGTGAGATAAACGCATCACAGCCGCCATTTTGAAATTAATCGCTTAAAAAAAATTATTGTATACAGTCACTGATATGTATGATAAATACCCTTTTTGTAATCTCGATTTATTTCGTCGTTTTTCTAAAGAAAAAAAATTCCCAAGAAGCCTACTTTATCGGCCTCTAAAGTGGCTAACCCCTCAAATCGTTTTTCGAATTTGAGCTGAGAAAAAAAAATTTATTTCAATATTCATCCTTCTCATGTATATGATATAAAAAAATGTTGTCCTTTATTTGACCCCAATATTTCTGGATCATTTGCAAAACTTGTGTGGGGAAAACTTGGAAAAGTTAGGGAATTTCCTAGTCGATAATGCGTGACAGCCATGTTTTTTTTCCAAAGAGAATTCAACCTCCTGTCAGCGAGGGCGTTGCAGCAGGCCGTGAGGGAAGAAACGATGCTGTGCGAGAGGCTGAATCTTCTCCTGGACGTTCTCGTCGCTCACAGAACGTTGTGCGAGCGACACGAGCGCGGGGTCAGCGCCGATCATCAGCGTGCCCTCTCGACGATGCTCGCTCTGAAAAAACGTCAAATGCAAGGCGTCATTCGCGGCACGGATGTAAGTCCCAATCCTGCAAATCCCGAAGGAAAACCATCGTTCCGCCAATCGGAAATGATTTTTGTTTCTTTCGCACTCAGGCGGACACCGTCGAGTATTTGGAGAACAAGATGGTCGCCCAGGAATCCGTAATAGCGAACGTCGAGCTCAGAAATTCTTTCTCCCTTCATTGCCTCCACATGGAGACTCAACTCGTGCACGCCCATCTCGAAATCCTCGCCACCGTCCTGCAGAGCCTCGTTAGGGTTCAGATACGCGGACATTCCGAGGTGAGATTCTTCGCTAATCTATCTCTCGACGTCCGAGAGAACTGGCCCTAGCGGCGCCGACGGTAGAGCGAGAGAGACGGAAAATGAGTCACGCCTATATTGCCGGGCAAAAGTTTCATCTGATCGGAATTTTAGTACTTCGTGAGCTGAAGAAAATTTGAAAAAATGCAGACACGTCCTAAATGCTACGAACTTCGATTGCGAATTTTCGTTTTGGTATTATTTCATGAATTCCTATACCCTTGCACGTTTTTACGTATTACCCATCCCAATTGAAGGCTTCTCTATCACTTCCCACCTGCGCTTCCCCGATTTAAATGTTTTTCGCTTAAGGTAGTCCCCCGGCTCCGATCCATAAGATTTTCATTTTTTTTTTTGAGCTTCACTAAATGTATTAACGGCGGGGTAAAGTTAATTCGGCGAAAAAAGGCATGTTTTTAAGATTTTTTTTTGGCGTAACGAATAGTGTTGGTTTATTGAAAAATTTACATATAATAAAGTAACATTTGAACAACATTCTCCTAAATTTGCATTGCAAAATATTCAAAATTGAGCGAGTGAAAATTAAAACCCGGAGGCGCCTCGAAAAAAAGTTGGATTGCGGTGTGCACCATAACTCGCAACAGAATCATTTGAAACAAAAAAAATCAAAATGCATTTGTTAAAGGAGATGTTTCTCGAGATAATGACGGGAGGATTTTTTTTTTCGATTTTTCGATTTTTCGTAGCACTTGGGAGCCAAAAACCCGATTTTCGCTTAAAAAATCGGCTAATTTGTTGTTGAAAAATTAGTAATTATTAAAAAAAGCAAAAAAGCTCTTGACAATACCTGGTGAATTATGTGAAGAAGTACTGTGCAAAATTTCAAAGCGATTGGTCCAGTAGATTTTGAGTTATCGTGCACACGGACTTCAAATATGACAAGTCTCAGAAAAACGGTTTGAAAAACGCAGAAGAGAAGAGAACGGCATGGAGCAATAGACGCTCAAATACTCATAACTTCGTCAATTTTACTTCGATCGACTTGAAATTTTAACACAATATTCTTGATATATTATGCATTCATTTAAAAAATTAAACAAAAATGAAAAAAAAAAATTTTAATACTTTACCCCGCCCTTAATAAGCGTCTCTGTAAAATTTCAGGGTCGGTTATCGACCTAATTACAGAGAAAAAAAAAGACATGCAAAAATCCAATTTCCGGTCGCTACAAAAGTGTATATAATAGTGGGAATCCGGCAGATTCTTAAAAATAATCACATTTACATACGAGGCATTCCACGTCATTTCAGTCAGTAAAAAAAAATCCACGAATAATTTTGAAAAATCGAGTTACTTTATTGAAAAATATTCACCGAGTGTCGACATTTTTTAAAATTTCTGACGTTTTTTCTCGTTGATTACCATTTTTAATATTTTTCCATTCAAATGGCTGTATCTTTGGCAGGATTTGACGTATTTACATTCGTAAAAAACGAAAATGTGCGTCTTTGTCTAGCCTTCCAGAAAAAAATTAATTTAGATTTTATTGAGCAAGTCGAACGTCCGTTTCAGGGCAAAATATGCAAAAATATTTTTTTTCTCAAGGAAAGACACTCGTTATTTTATTTCTAAGAATTTCCCCGAATTGTGAATACGAAAAACGGATTTTTGGTATTTTTTATATTATGGGAATCCTAAACACCATGAAGTAACAGCTATTTTTATTAAAACATTTTTTTTATTAATATTCGATTGAAGAGTGTGGAGCACTCGCTGTATGGTTACCAGGTTTTTGAAATATAATGACATATATGTCATATGTATTGGAGTGCTCCACACTCTTCAATCGAATATTAATGACAACATTTTTTTAAATTAAAACAGCAGTTACTTCCCGGTGCTTAGGAATCCCATAATACAAAAAATACCAAAAATCCGTTTTTCGTATTCACAATTCGGGGAAATTTCAAAAAATAAATTAACGAGTGTCTTTCCTTGAGAGAAAAAATGTTTTTGCATATTTTGCCGTGAAACGGACGTTCGACTTGCTCAATAAAATCTAAATTATTTTTTTTCTGGAAGGCTGTAAAAAGACGCACATTTTCGTTTTTTTGCGAATGTAAATACGTCGAATCCTGCCAAAGATACAGCCATTTGGATGGAAAAAATGTTAAAAAATGGTAATCAACGAGAAAAAACGTCAGACTTTTTTTAAAATTCATATTAAAGTAATCCTATCGCATTTAAATGCGATAGGATTACTTTAATATGAATTTTATTGGCATCGCTATGCCAAAAAATTATTAACGACTTGTTTCAACAAATAATCGTTTATCGTTATCATCATTTCATTGTTAATTTTTTTAACGTTTTTATAAAAAGCAAAAAGTTATTAACGAGGTTTTTGAGCAAATAGTTGTTTCAAAAATAATGGATATAAAAGAAAATTCTGCGTAACAAATGTAATGAAAAGGTTTTTTCACGATTCGCGAATTTTTTGAGTATCGAGGGGCATAATTTTTTTTTTTTCGATTCGCGAATTTTTTAAGCATCGTCGCTCTTAATTTTTGTTTAAGACTCGGGAGTTTTTTGAGGTTTGTCGCGCTCATCATTTTTTTTTAAGATTCGGGAATTTTTTTTGACAATTGTCGCTTATAATTGTTTCTTTAAGATTCGGCAATTGTTTGGAATTCTTCGTCGATAATTTTTTTTTGTTTTAATTCTTTTTCAAAGACTTTTCGGCAAATGTTCGTCCAGTGACTAGGAGGCCTTTTAAAGGCAATGAGGACCGTTTTCATGAAAAAAAAAGCCTCTAAAAGTATCTGATTTTAATTTACTTTTTGGACTTTTCAACAAACAAAAAAAGCAATGAGAAAATTTTAAAAAAATCGGATGTGTTCCGAAAAACCAACAAAGTCATTACAGGTAGAGAAATTTTTTTTACCGACTAATTCTTGAAGAATCTTTTGTTTACACTCCTCGTTAATAACTTTTTAGCATTATTATTACGCGAAATCAACGTTTGCAGCAACTAGAACGCTTGTGAATTTTCTCAAATTTATGTCGTATCGCGAAGAACTGAAGTTCCGATCGACAAAACGTTTGTCATGGATCGTACGCTCAAGTGCGCGCTTTCAAAAACAAACCAAGTCACATTTATTGAAGCAAATTGCGTTGCGAGATTGAACATGCGAAGATTGAAAAAAATGCTTGTATCGACAAAAAATATTACGTGTCGTTCCCTGACGAAATTGAATTGAAAATGAATGCATATTTTTTGTTGAAAACAGCTGGCGGAAGTGTGGAAGCTGATCGAGCCCACGATCATGAAGTGCCTACCGGAAAAAGCGGCGATAAACTCGAACGGCATGTCAACGATTGACGGAACTCTCAAATGAGCGAAGACCCGCAGTTCTTTATTTACTCGTTTGCCGGAGTGTTTTTTTTTTTTAAATAATAGGGAGAGAGAGAGAGAGAGAGAGAGAGAGAGAGGGAGGGAGGGAGAGAGAGAGAGAGAAATCGACAAACTGTTCTGAAATCGGCAGACGAAAGCCGCTTGGAAAATATTTTAACATACGCCCTACATTCCTTGTTGTGTACTTAATATTTTATTACGTGTAAAGAAGAAGAAAGAAATCGCGTTACTGTATGTACATATGACGCATGTATATAATATACCTATGTATATCGTTAATCTCATCCGAGGCATATATGTAAAGGGTAAGTGGGACGCTGTCATCGGCAAAGCGCAAAACAAAACAACGAGAAAATAAAATTCGGCAATTTCCCAAAGAAAATTCGAGTGATGTAATTGGAGTGATTTTCCTGGACGCTGCTTATTGCCTTCGATTTTGATTGCGAAGAAAAGCTGAAAATGTTATTAAGAGTACAACTTTGCAGTGGCCCTAGCTCAATAAAAAAAGTGGCATTTTAAACTAGAGGCTCTGCCAATGTAAACAATTTAAAAAAGCTAACGGATACGTGTATGCATTATAAAGTTATAGGCACTCAAACATGGCAACCTACGAGCCGAATTCTCAGCATTTGCGGGAGGTTATGATTTACTTCTTCGACATCAAGAAATCTGCGGCTGAGGCCCACCGTTTGCTTGTAGATGCTTACGGGGAGGATTCTATTAGTGAGAAAACGTGTCGGCGGTGGTTCATCGACGCCCAAACCGAATATTCACGGATCCAAAGTGATGCTGTGTATCTGGTGGGACCAGCTGGGCGTTGTGAACTATGAGCTGCTCAAACCATCCGAAACCATCACAGGGGAACTCTACCGACGTCAGTTGATGCGCTTGAGTAAGGCACTCAAAGAGAAATGGCCACAATTCAACGAAAGACATGACAAGCTGATACTGCAGCATGACAATGCCCGACCCCATGTTGCAAATGTCGTGAAAAAGTACTTGGAAATGCTGAAATGGGAGGTTTTATCCCACTCGCCGTACTCTCCAGACATTGCCCCTTCCGACTATCACTTGTTCCGGTTAATGGCACACGATTTGGCTGACCAGCACTTCGGTACTTACGAAGAAGTCAAAAATTGGGTCGATTCCTGGATTGCCTCCAAGGACCAAGACTTTTATCGACGCGAGATTCGAATGCTACCTGAAAGATGGGTCGAGGTGGTAGCTGGCGACGGGCATTACTTTGATTAAAAAATATGCAGCCACTTTCTTATAATAAAGCCTTAAACTTTTGAAAAAAAAACGGTCACTGCAAAGTTGTACTCCTAATACTTGCGGCGTAGAAATGCGAGAGACGAATAGAATTGCAGTGTTGGATTGGAGAGATTGCTTCAGAAGAGTTTGCGAATTAATGCGTTCATTGTCCAACCGCATTTTACAAGCTGATTTTCAACGCAACGTCATTGATCGGTCTGCATAAGCTTGGGGCCCAAAATATAAATCGATCTTCAACGTTTTTTCTGACGAGAGTACCGCGATGACGAGGTCGATCAAAAATTGCTCAAATTTTTCGAAAATGTTCAATTCGCGACAAAAAAAAACAACTTTTGAATCGTTTGTTATGATCAAATGGATAAACATAGGAAAATTTGATCATACGATGGTAAATTTTATAAACTATGTCTTGCCGGGACTTCCGAACGCAAATAATCGAATTGTAATTGTTTATTTAGTTTTTGTGTTCAACGGGTTACACTAACATGCTGTCATCTAATCTACTGGACAGACAAACAATATCAAGAAGATCGAAGAAATTCAAGCCATTGAACTTGCGGGAACGATTTCGTGATGAATGAAGTTGAAATGGAAGAGACAGAAAAACCAAAAATTAAACATTAAATCGCAGTAATCGCAAAAGAACAGCGTGCATCACTGGATGCGCTTTCTACACCCACATACTGTTCCTCCTCCTTCGACATAAAGAAAATTTATTGTTCTGTTACATAACAGATATGATTGTACAGTTGGACGTCAGAAAAAAACAAGTTACACCTAGCTCGTGGCCGGAAAAAGCGGAACTTTCGTGAATTTTTTCTGGGAAAACTTGTGCAAGTTTTCAAATTTGTATTGAATATTAAAATGAAACGCATTTAGTTTTTGAATGAAATTATCTAGTGCTCGGACGGAGGATTTAATAAAATGTTGATTTTTGAAAAAATGCCCGCAGTCCAAAGTGAAAGTGTTGATTTTCTGTGAAGCAAGCGCTCCATTTTCGTTGGACAAAAATTATACATCGAAAAAAATTCCGTTTATGCGCTGCTTTTAGATACGTGAAAGAAGCTTGTAAAATTTGAAGTTGATCGGTGCAGTGATTTTTGAGACATCGTGGTCACCGATTGTCACGAAGTCCTTTTGCGGCAAACGCGTTTGGATTTCGCGGAATCTCTGTAGAGATTCGGTGTGGTGATGACACGGTCTTACATACAGGCCTGAAAACTCTGGCGTTTTTGCATGGTGGAACGTGTCACGGTTAGTAAGGGAAAAGCATAGTTCCTCATAAATCCACTGTAAGCGCTGTCACGTCGAAGTCTAGTAGATATAGATATACAGCAAATTTCGAATTTGCCGTTAACATTGCCTCACGTCTGCGTAGCAGCGCTTCGGGTGGCAGAAGCGAGAACTGCCATTTTGCCTCGTTATCTGAGACACTCCCGACCACGGTCTTACATACAGGTCTTGCAACGAAGGTGGTGGGGGTGGTACGCTTAATGTCGGCAATAAGCTTTGGCTTATAGCCACAAGAGCGGCGCTGCGAACTTGTCATAGCGGCTAGACAAGTAAATAGACATAAATAAAAAAAGATAACATCAACTTACCTCTGCAATAACTCGACCGTTTAAGTCATGTTTTACCCACTTTCTTAGAATGTATCGTTGGAGAAAATGTTTCTCACACACGAATTGCGAAGGCATGAGCTGAGAAATTTCTGGAATTGCAGTGATCCATTTTTGACGACGTTCGATATTCGATGGAACCCGAAACACCGAACGTTTTTACTTTACTAACTGACGTCCAGTATCACACGTTGGAACCGCACACGGATTAGTCGTCATTATTATGTAAAAATCCGCACGATATCACCGTCATAAAAAAACACGTGATTTTTCTAATAACGGTTATGTAAGACTTTATAGTAGCCGATTAAGTGAGGTTGTGTTGCCGCATGCGTCTTCCGCTGTTTCGGCTATGATTTGATTGAAGCGATGCGAGCGGCGGTCAAGGAAATTAACGAGCCGACAGTAAGACGACCGCCCCCACCACCAATATTTGATTCAGTTGCAAGACCTGTATGTAAGACCGTGCTCCCGACCACGGTCTTACATACAGGTCGTGAAACTCTGGTGGTGGGGGTATGTCCTCGGATTGAAGCAAGAAACGAGCTTATACGCGCAAAAAAACGCCAGTCTGAAACCGCCCTTAAGAGGGAATGACACCTTATCGCCGTCGGTATGGTAGAACAATTATAGATTCCCAAAAATCTCTGAAACGGCTCTTCAGATCCCATCGAAACTTTGCCAAACGACGTCAAATAGATATACGAACAGCTGTCTGCCCCTAAAATTTTCGGAATTTGAGAAAAAACGTAGATTTGCTTATCATAAGCTAATCTAGTTTTTTTTCTCAAATTCAGAAAGTTTGAGGGGAAGACAGCAGTTCGTCTATGTATTTGCCGTCGTTTGGCAAAGTTTCGACGGGATCTGAAGAGCCGTTTCAGAGATTTTTAGGTATCTATAATTGTTCTACCATACCGACCGCGATGAGGTGTCATTCCGTGTTAACCGCCATGCGCCAATGCAAGTTTTTCCACCGGCCGCCGTTGCGCGGCGCCACCATGAAAGTTACTTCGGAGGCCTATAAGCGCGTCTACGCTCGTACGAGATGCACGTGTAGCGAAAACGCGGGTTTGGGAGCGTACAAAACACGAGCTTATAGGCCTCCGAAGTAACTCTTGTGGCGCACCCTTGCGGCGAGTTTTGGCAAAACTTGGATTGGTTTTCGTCTGCTAGTGCAGTATGCCGGTCGCCATTTAAATCAGGTGTCCAATCAATGATGCTTGCTCAAGCCTAGCTCTTTCGTGTTTGTGCCGTTTTTACTTAACCGCCATGCGCCAATCCAAGTTTTGCCACCGGCAGCCGTTACGGGGCGCCATCACGAAAGTTACTTCGGAGGCCTATACGCGGATACCCGGAAAAATGTTAATACCGGCATAGATTGTCTTCCTCGAAACCATCAAGCTTGTGCAGGGAACGTTTTTCCAGTAAAATTTATTTTCACCAATTATTTGCGATGTCGACACTTGAGATGGCGCACTTGTACGAAAAAAATCCTCAGCTAAGGACATATTGCAATACGTTTTTTTTGCCGACCCGGATATCCAGAGGTCAGGTGGAAACGCTCCTAAAGCTCGGTCCCCACCAAAGTGGAAAAAGAAAGAAACAAGTTTTTCCACCATGACTGATCTATGTGGATTTTTCGAAAGTGGCAACAACGAAGCAAAACAATGTGTGTGAAAAAGCAGCGATCTGAAGAGAAAGGATTAGGCAGTTGAGTGGGTTCGCGTCGCAGAAGAATGTTGAAAATCAAATTTTTATTTATTTCCGTGCTCCCTTTTTCGGGTAATACATTATTGGCATGGGTTCGTAAGTTACGTCTCGCTTATACATTTTTCAATTTTATATGCCCGTATACGGGGCCAAATGTATTTTTACATACAAGATACAATAGTTATCCATTTCACGGAGTTAAGCGGCGGCGTTTCGCCGGCCATGAAGTTTCGGATGTGAGTTCTGAACTCGAAGACGCTTCCTGTGCCATGGATTCATTTATGAAAGTTGCGCATGCAAAGACGCTTACGAAAAAGGCAGCGTGAATATGTTTTCGAGACACGGTCGCAACTATTCCCACGATTTTCCTTTCGTAAACGAGTGGTGCGCCAAGATCGATCTGTAATGGGAGGCGTATAAAGCTAGCTATACAAGCCTATGTACATATCTATAGCTGATTTAGTACCCCTAGACAGACGGAAAAGTAGGATGTATCTAATCTAAAACTTTTCCATGAGATTTTTGGAGAGTCGAATCCTAGCGATTATATTGATACCATAAAGATAATATAGGTACCCATCTCAATAAAAGTCAAATCTAAACCTCGTACTGTAGAATCATTCACGTGCAACTTTTTTTTGCTTATCTAAAATGTCATATAGAGCAAATTGTATTCCGTAATTGAGCTACTTTTTGTGACTCGAAATAATTATGTTGTTTTCGAAGATAAAGCAATCCGCTCTTTCTTCAATTACTCCATACACTTTCGATTATAGTTTTGTTGAGATACGCGATCTTGATCATCCACAAATATAACAATGAGTTCGTCTCATCTGCTTGTGGACAAGACTTGCTGGAAACTTCTCTCATTCTCGTCAGTAGAAACTCTTTGTGGCTACGTTTATTGTAGTGCACAATGATAATGACTCTGAACCGTGTTACCGAAGCGTTTGTGCAGTCAAGCGTCCAATGGAAACATCTCACGTAAAATAAATAAAATCGATTTCCATGATCAGTACGGCAATAGGTTACCCAGCGTGAGTACTCACCATGCTTAGTGATTGGTGTTGTTTTGCAAATCCATAAAAGGTCGGATCCAAATTGCGTGGAATGTTGGGGATTGGATCGGGATTGTTTATTTTTACCTGCAGGCATTTTAGACCAGACTCCGAAGAATTAGTTCTCAATGCTTGAAATGCCACTAGTGTGGCGTACTTGTTATTCGGTGGCTCTGCATCTGGCAGTGCTATTTCCTTTTGCCGTGGGTTCCATTCGACGGGCGCTGATAACTGCATCGTATTAGGAGAAAACTGGTTAAACGTTCGGGCGGTTACGTTTATACGATGACCTGCCACAAGACTACAACCGGATCCACATAGCTCATTCATGATTTAATAATTGCGTGGGTCGATATATTAGGAATTTTGATGACATTCAGATTCAGACTCGTAAATCAAAGTCATAGATTGCCTGGAATAAATGATTTTCGTTCTCGTACCCTGATAACAGCTATGTTGCACCAGAATAATCCCTCTAAGAAGCCTTTGTGTGGAAAGATGTTTGCTATCTGATGTTCCGAATATATTCCACGGACTTCGTCTGTACCGCTTACCACAGTTGTGTACTCAAAGGGTATGAATGATGCGTCCAGAACACAGTTGGCTGCGGTGAGAATGTGTTGTGGGCTTATGAAGGCACCACAACATACATGACGCTTCACCCGTCTCACCGATACGAAAAAAGGTGCGTCTTGAATTTTTACATCTGTTCCACCACCGGCACGTTCTACACGGCCACCTATGGATACTACGACAATACGTAAAGGGTCATTTGTTGCTAGTTATCAAGCGTTTATTGATTGGTCTATTTTTTGAGCGGCAATATTGTGAATGTTTTCGAAGCAAATTGATTTTGGCCGATTTTTGCGGTCACATGGCATCAAAAAATGGTGGATTTCGAACTACTTATGCACAATTTGCCTATACTCTAATTGCGATAACCGCAATCATTTATTTTCCAGATAGAATGAATATCCTCTTTCTTGAAATCGACAAGTGATACCTTCATAACGGAAGTATCAAATTCAGAAGAAAAATACTTTGACAATTGCTTCACACGAACGAATCTCATAGCATCGAATAGCGATTTTTTTTCAATTCGAATTATTGCCGTTAACATGTAGATTAAGAATACATGCATTTGGGGAAACACGGACGCAAATATTGAAAATCAGGCAGAGCATACGTTTGCAGAATGCAATGAGATTGCAAACAAGAGTTGTGCTAAAACACAATCATTGACGTATTTTTGATGGTCATAATGTTTGCATTTACAAAGATGCTGACGGACTTGGTCGCAAACGTCGATCGATAAATATAACGTATGCGAATGTATCTCCTGTTTTATAGTTACATTATGTCATCAGTATCAATCGTGCAGACTGATTATTCAATAATTGCGAGCCTCTATAATTTTATCATGAATCAACGTGTTAATGTAGTTCAGGTCTCAAAGCTCCTTGTATGAACTTTTCGAATGGTCGTTTATGCAGAAAGTCTTAATACGTGTCCAATAAGGTTCTCACTGTAACCTAATGAGACTTGTTCTGAATGTACTTACGGCTAATTGCCAGGCACGCGAATAATACGACGATCTTCATCACTGCCAGTTTTTGAAAAATTCAGTGGGTCCGTTAGTGTACCTGGAAGAGTTTTCGACAAGAAATTTTTTTTTTTTAATTTATGTAGCAGAGCGAATAAAAAATGACGATGGAAAAGTACGAAAAGTACTTGATAACTGTTCGGTTCGATGATTGTATGACAATCCGTTTGAAAATTTGAATTAACGAAAGATAAAATTCGCTCAGCTGAATTGATTGGACATCGACATTGGTCATGTATACTGAGGGAAAACTATGATGCTTTCAAGAAGCACCCGTGGTAGAGATAGATATAACGATAAATAGCTCATTAGCAAAATAATAAAATATAGCGGACAAAGCTTCGTGAAGATTGTTCAGCCAGTAAACTGTGATTAGTATAAGTATAAGTATAATTATATATAACTTACTATTTTTAAATGGGAATTCTTAATTGAAGTCAAAACGATTATCTGGGCAATTGTATTCGTCAAATTTCTATTTGAGCAGAATGTTACCTTTTTGATTCCTCTGTAGTTGTATCCGCCTGACTGACTCGGGTAAGATTGTGCTTTGGAAGAACTTGCTCTGCTGGGAGGCTACCGACGTTGATGGCACGAGACGAGAAAAGAAAATAATGCGTGAACTTGAAACTCTGCTCAGATTTATATAGGCAAATGTATATGCCTCACGAAGCATCGTAGATGAATTTCCACGTTTGTGCGAATAATTATTCACTTTTCCATCGCTAGCCCAAGTCCTAACAATAAGCCGTGAATTGCTAAAATGTCACGTAGTCCACGTGTTTCTTCGAAAGGAGTTATCGTAAAAACTAGCAATCGCCCCTACCTCCATGCATATGTCGCCCAACTATATTGTCGCTTCATAAGCGAATCCTTAGAACCAGGGTTTTTTTTTATTCTGAAAATAAACGTTATTCTATTCATAATGTAAACGAAAATAGACATCATTGTTATTTTTATTTATTGTTAGTACAGAGATGGGACGATGGAATTTCGATAGCCAAGATCATGAAAAAGAGTCACTGCAAGGGATATTCCCCGACTGATCGAGCAATCATGGTTTTGAAAATAATTCGACGGACCGATGATAATTTAAATATGATTAGGGTATTTCAATCGATTGTTTAGTATATATGGGAAAATAATTATTTTGCTTCAGTCTTTCCGTATTTCCTGATCAATTTTCATGCTGCTAGTCCGCTCTATTGCCAGCTTCACTCCTCCTATATCCGCGTATCTTATTTCTTTGCCATATTAGCGCATTCCCCGTTTTTCCAAGGCCAATTTCATTTCCTTTCCCTATTTTGATGGATCTTAATGTGTCTAGCTGCCTCTCTCGGCCAAACCTTTGGCCAGCTGTAGTTTTCCATCTTCATTACTCAATGAAGTTCTCAATATTCAAACAAGGCGCCGCCATTGTCGCATGCCCAATCGGTGCAAGTTACAGCAAATGCGTACCCGAAAGTATTGTTGTCAAAAAATTCTACTGCCACATTTACATATCAGAGGAGAACAAAATCGTAATAATAAAAGGATGAAGTGTACGTCAGGTATATACTTAACAACAGATCGGTTTAATGAGTTTATGACAATCCGCTCAAGTAGTCAATTCAACCAAAACTGAAATTTATTAAGATCAATCGATTAAGCTTAGAAATTGGCCATTTACACCACGGGAAAACTTCATGGAGTTAACCATAAGCACCCGTGGTGAAAAGAGATATAACGATAACTAGCTTGTACGCAATGCAATAAAAATATACTTGACACAGCTATATTAGGATGGACCAGTTGATAAACTGTGATGAGTATAACCATACTTATATGCAGATATACAATTTGTATAAAATAGAGGACATATATAATTTTTCTATAAGTATCCTTACAATTATATATATACACAAGTTGTAGTATTTTAATAGAAACTCTTTTGACGCAAGTCAATAAGATAATGTGGTGAATTTTATTTTTTGCATTTTAGTTCGCGAAAAACGACGTTAATTTTTATATCGCTGCATCTGTGTTATTAACGGGTTACCCCCACTTGCGATTTTGAAAAAATCGATTTTTTTTATTGCATTTTTTTGAAGTATAAGTATCTGAGAATATGTCCTGAAAATTTCAAGTCGATCCGAACAAAATTGACTGAGATATGAGCGTTGAAAGAGAAGAATCCGTTGTGTAAACGACCGGCTAGTGAAACTTTAAACGCGTTTTTCTCAAAATGGCATTTCTGAAGTCGGTGACCAAGATTACTCGAACACTAATGAACCGATCTTCTTGAAATTTTGCAGGCTTATTTAATACATAAAAATGTAGTCTTTAATCGTTCGATTTTTTTTTCGAAAAAAATGGCCGTTTTATAGCCAAAAAACGGCCGTTTTTCTTCGTTAAAAAACATTAACTTTGACTGTCCGCCATTTTGTGAAAAATGAATATTTTTTAAAATACTTCGATTAAAGACTAGTTTATACTTATATTTGACTAAATCCATCCGCTTTTTTTTTTCAGATGATCCACTTCGCCGCAATGTTGGTCACCGCAAATCGTGTATATAAAAACATTATTTCATTGACGGCCATTTGCCACTAAACAATGTAATATTTTTCAATAAAAAAATTACTAAAAGTTCTCCAAGATGTGTTCTTTAAGATGGTATATTGATCGATTAAAAAAGTTTTGTAGTTTTCTTTTAAAAAATTCATGAAAAAGGCCTTTTTTTGTGCTACAAGTGGGGGTAACCCGTTAACGCTGGTACAATCGAACTTCGGCCGAACGGCGTGAAAAATCGAATCGCTTAATGTGAAACTTTGCTACGTCTCGAGTAGCAAAATATTTATAACTCACGTTGCGGACTCATTGCATATGTATTTCCACCTTTGTGCAAATAATCACTCTTTCGTCGCTTGACCGTGTTTTTAAAATGAGCAGTGCATTGGAAATACATTGTCGCCTTATAACCGGAATGTAAGCAAATTGTTCGAAATTTTTTTTTTTATTTCGACAACGCATTTAGATTCCTCTATAATGTAAACGAAAATAGACATTATTTTTTTTCTACTTAATGCTGGTACACTTTCGCTCTGCTCCTTCCGTATCCGCGTTTTTTATTTTTTGCCATATTTGCGCGTCCCCCGTTTGTTCCATGGCTAATTTAATTTATTTTCCCCATTTTGTTCGATTTCCGTTCATAATGGATCTAGCTTCCTCCCTCAGGTAAACCTTTGGCCATCTCTATTTTCCATCTTCCTTACTCAATGAAGGTATTATTATTTAAACAAAGTGTACCCGTTGTTGCATGGCCAATCGGTACAAGGTATCGCAAACGCGTACCCAAGATTAGGTTTGAAAAGAAATTCTACTGTCAATTTTACTTATCGGAGAGAATGAAAATCGCAATGAGAAAGCGTACGTCAGGTACATAATTACAAGTCGGATCTATGCGTTTATGTGAATCCGCTTGATAACTCAATTTGACAAAAGAAAAAAAATTACTAAGATCAATAAATTAAGCTTCGAAATGGGTCGTTTACACCGAGGGAAATCGGTATGGAGTTTTCCACTAGCACCCGTGGTGAAGGTGATTTGTACCAGCATAAGTATACTTGTATTCAAATATACAACTTTTATATAAGAGCGGGCGCGCACTGGTGATTTTTGTCAAAGCGACGAAACTATCGCGGTGACAAAAATCTGTGGGGTACTTTTTACAGGTACGGAACTTCTTCCCTTTATTCTAGATGATTCAAAGCATCTCTTAACCAATTTAAAAAAAGAAGAGTTTTCGAAAAATCCTACAGTGGTGTTACCCCTTAAGCAGACGAATATATATAACTCACGTTGCGGGTGCATTGCATATGAATTTTCACCTTGCTGCGAATAATCACTTTTCCGTCGTTTATCCGTGTTGTAACAATGGGCAGGGAATTGGGAAAACGTCACGTAGTCCGGGCGTTTATTCCAGAGGCGTTATCGTAAAAACTACTGCAGTCCCTCCTACCTCTATGCATATTTCACCGGAACACATTTTCGCCTTATAATCGGAATGTAGGCGAATTCATCGAAATCATTTTTTTTTTAATTTCGACTATGAATCTAATTTGATTTATAATGTAAACGAAAATAGACATAATTGTTTTTTAACTTATAGCTAGTATACTTACTGATAGGGCAAGGGAATACCGATTGCAAAGAGCATGAAAAACAAAAATTACTACAAGAGATATTCCCAGAATTATCGAGCCATCATTTTCTCGATAATAATTCGACCTGCTCATAACTATTTATGAGTATATATTAATAACTTCAATACGATTAAAGTTATTCAATCGATTGTTTAGTATATTTACGAAAATAGTATCAACGCTACCATTTAATTTTAATATTCTATATACGATAGAAAGTAAAAGAAATGGGCGCGAAATCATATTAACGGGTCTGCAGGAGCTTGGGGGCCCGAAAACAGCTCGATTTTCGATATTTTTATACCGAGAGTATCGGGATGACGAGATCGGGATTGAACACAAAATCGATACATGGTTTTGCCAAGATGGAGTTATTAAAAATGAAAAATATTGAAAAACAATGAAGTTATTATAATTTAAACAAAGTGCCGCGGTTGTTGCGTGGCCTATCGGTACATGGTACAAGGCACGTATACCCAAAAGCATTTGCGTCAAGAAATTTTAACCGTCCAGTTTACGTATTGGAGGGACTAAAAATCGCTATAAAAAAATATGAAGCATACGTCAGGTACTTAATAACTGCTCGGATCGATGAATTCATGAAACTTCGCTCAAAAAAATTATTTTCCAAAACATAAAATATACTAAGACCAATCATTTTAGTTTTGAAATTGGTCTCTTACAGTCAGAGAAATTTCATGGTGTTTACATCGAGCATTCGTGGTAAAAAGCAGCGTGAGGATAAAATACGGAACATGACAGTAAAAATAACTTTCTACGATAATTTATAATGGAGATATGGAAATAGTTAACTGAGCCGAGCGAGGGGAGCCTCGGTGCGCGGGCGATCGAATTCAATCATCATTTGCAATGAGAGAAACGCTCCAACAGATTTGATTCATATTGAGGGTCATATGACCCTCGGATATAAAGTTTTATCAAAAAATAAAAAAATGGCAGATGAAACACGAAGAAAGTAAAAAAACCCGTTTTTTCCGCAGATTTTCGCAAAAAGAGTAAAAATCAAAATTTTAAAACCATCGAGGGTCGTCTTGTTGCAAAACATGTTTACAATATGTGGTTCAAATTTCAAGAGAATCCGTTTATTAGTTTTAGAGATACGATGGAGGTAGATTTTGAAAACGTTGTTTCGAAAAAACGCGTTTGAGTATTTCGAGGGTATAACATTTTCTCATGTCTTTGCGAAACGCGTAATTTCCAACAAAAAAGTATTCGACATCTTTGTTACAAGCGGAGATTCACTTATTTGTGCGTTTCTTCGATGTACTACACTGTAAAAAATGATATGAAATTTACAATACATTCAAGATAAAAAGGAATTGAATTTTACGAACTCAGTAGATGAAATTAAATTTGAAACACTTGTACCGTAAATTTAAAACAGGAACATGAAATTCTAACGTGGATATAGAATTTAATAGACGCAACGTGGAATTTCAAAAACAAGTTTGTAAATTTGTGGAAAATGTATTGCATTAACCCGTGTCTTCCTTTGAAAATTACTACAGATGTATAATAAATCAACTATAAGAAGCAAAGCATTGAAAATACAAAACAAGTTTGAAATTTATTTACAGCCGCCTGAAAAATATAATATCTGTGAAACTGAATTTTACGATATGTACAATGCACGATCACAACAGATTTATTTAAAAGAGCGAAACTGGAATTGAAAAAAAAATTCATAAACGCTGATGAAAATCACATGAATCAAAGTTGAATTTAATGTGTTCGTATATTAATATTGAAGAAACATTTCATGATTTTCATAATTATTGACCCGGACGATATGTCAAAATCACATGGATTTCAAATACATGCGTGCAGTGTACAGAGATGGGCGCGCGGTCGGTGTACGGGCTCGGCGGTCACTGAAGTTAAAAGCAGCATTGGAGGCGCCCAATACTTGGAGCGGTGACCGCTTGCCCGTGCACTGGTTTGCGCGTCAACCTCTGAGTAGTGGGGGAGGCAGTTTTTCTGAGTTTTTTCTGATGGTAATACAACTGAAACTCAGCCGAATATAAGCCGCCTGTATCGGCCCAGGTTTTCCACAGTTTCCCTGGGCCCTCGTGCAAATGCGATACCGTAGTGCATTAGGAAAAAGTGGATGCGGTCAACACTCTGGGGGGGGGGCTCTGGAAGTAATCTAGAAGAAGGGAACAACTGTGGCTTCGATTGTGAATGAGGGAAAGGAATAAAGGAGGGGGGGGATGGTAAAAGGGGAAGGACACCGTGTTGTGCCTCTGAGGAATACATATATAAAGAAAAAAATACATACGTGCAGTAATTTCACTGCATTTAAAGACATTTAAATTTTATATTATTCAAGTATTCAATATTAATTATGGGATAAAGCTGCGAAAAAATCGTATACACAAGTATCACGAAAGCATCATACAGTATATGAATTGAGTGGTCTTAATTTGATAATTTTTACATAAAAACGTATTACAATTATCAATTTCCGAAATAAACTTAATACGTAGGATCAGTAATTTTAATACACACCCGTGTATTGATATTAGAAAATGGTTCTTAAATTTAATATACACTCGTATTTTGATATCAGCAAATGGTTCTTGATTTCAATATACTTGGATGTGAGTATTTCTTTACACGTGCATTACTTTTCAAGCGCACAAGTATATTAATATTACGGAACTACACTTTCATTTTTAAAATAACCTGTTTTGGAATTTCAAAATCGTATCCGAAATTTCATAAGCGGTATCCGCATAAAAACTTCCTACACTTGTATATTAATTTTTATACAGAATTTTTTTACAGTTTATTGTTGTAATCAACATTTACGAAAAATTCAAGGCCGTGCGCATTGTTGATACTTTTAGGCGTGACATTCAATATGAATCAAACCTGTTGGAGCGTTTTTCTCATTGTAGATGGTGATTGAATTCGATCGCCCGCCCGCGGAATAGCGGACGGTTTCGACGGTGCGGCCGGGCGGTGTTGTAGGGGCACCGTCCCGCGCATCTCGGCTCGCCGCGGTCGGCTTAGTTAACTATTTCCATATCTCCCTCATAAATTGTTCCAGAAAGTTTTTTTTTTACTTTCATTTTGCGTTTTTGTTCCTCACGCAGCTTTTTACCACGAATACTCGATGTAACAGCATGAAATTTTCGTCAGTGTTAATGACCAATTTCAAAACTAAAATGATCGATCTTAGCATATTTTATGTTTTATAAATAAAATCATTTTTTTGAGCGGAGTTTCATGAATTCATCGATCCGGGCAGTTATTAAGTACCTGACGTATACTTCATACTTTTTTATAGCAATTTTTATTCCCTCCAATACGTAAACTTGACAGTAGAATCTCTTGACAAAAATCATTTGGGGTATACGTGCCATGTACCGTGTACCGATAGGCCATGCAACAACCGCGGCACTTTGTTTAAATAATAACAACTTCATTGTTTTTCAGTATGTTTCATTTTTAAAAACTTCAACTTGGCAAAACCATGTATTGATTTTGTGTTAAATCCCGATCTCGGCATCGCGATACTCTCGGTATATAAATATCGAAAATCGAGCTGTTTTCGGGACCCCAAGCTCATGCAGACCCGTTAATATGCTTTCGCGTCCATTTATTTATTTTCCGTTTATTTATTTTCTATCGTATATAGAATATTCAGAATAGATGGTAATGGTGATGCTATATTCGTGAATATACTAAACAATCGATTGAATAACTTTAATCGTATTCAAGTTAAATATCATGAGTAGGTCGAATTATTATGGAGAAACTGATGGCTCGATGAATCTGGGAATATCTCTTGCAGTGATTTTTATTTTCCATGATCTTTGCGATCGGTATTCCCTTGCCCTATCAGTAAGTATACTAGCTATAAGTTAAAAAAAACAATGATGTCTATTTTCGTTTACATTATAAATGAAATTAGATTTGTTTTCGAAAAAAAAAAACATATTTCGATGAATTCGCTTAATACATCTCGGTTATGAGGCGACAATGTATTCCGGTGAAATATGCATAGAGGTAAGAGAGATTGCTGTAGTTTTAACGATAACGCCTCTGGAATAAAGGCCCGGACTACGTGACGTTTTACCAATTCCCTGCACATTGTTAGAACACGGACAAACACGGAATATGGATAACACGGAGAAGTGATTATTCGCACAAAGGTAAAAAATCATATGCAATGCACCCGCAACGTGAGTTATATATATTTGTCTTCTTAAGGGGTAACACCACTGTAGACTATTTCGAAAATTCTTCTTTCGCAAATTGGTTAAGAGATACTTTGAACTATTTAGAATAAGGGGGAAAAGTTTGGTACGTGTAAAAAGAACCCTGCAGGTCCGTGTGGCTCTGCGGTAGCACTGGTGGCCCGTGTGCCAGACGTTGTCCGTTTTTCTCGGAACCCAGTTTTTCAACACGGCACGCATAACGCCTTCAATTTTCATTCTATTCACTTCCAATTTTGAGCACATCTATAAAATAATATTACGAAGAAAAATAAGTACGGGATTTTCCATGAGTATATTATAACATTATTTATTAACTAATAATTGTGCTTTTTTCTGTCGAAAATTCAATTTTCATCTCACATGCTTGCCAATTACGAAGAAAAATTAATATTTTCAAAATTCCCTACGTATTTCTTTAGCTATACTCATGTAAATTTATATAAAGTAAAAAAAAATCACATTCAAATTTGTGTCAGTTATACAGAATGCCGCAGAGCGTTTCAAGTTCAACATGCCTCGTGGTTATCGCTCCAGCGTCACCATTTTGTATAATTTTCTAATAGCATTTTTTTTGTTTACCCGAAGATATTGCTAATAACATTTTTGAATATGGTTATCCTCTTATTAGTACAGTCGTGCTGTTGCTGAAAAAACCCGGAATCGGAGAAAATTAGGAGAAGGCTAGTTTTTTGACAGGTGATATTGTAGGTGCCGCGGGTGCTAAATCCAAGTTTGCCTAAAAATCGGCGTGTAGGGTTCTTTTTTAGGGGATGAAAGAAGATGGGGGTGGATTAATGCCAAACTACAACCCCTACGAGGTCGGCGCCGTGGGACAAAATGTTCAGAAAAATCCGGGCTTTAGTTTTGTCCACAGCGCCGATGTCGTGGATGTTCATTTTGAGGGTGAAAAAGTGGGGCGATATTTTGAAAAATCGGTTTTAATTCAATAACCCTTTAAAAGAAAATCGTACGTTTTTTGTTCAAATGGGAACGTTGTAGCCCTTGAACAGACGCGTGGATCGAGTATTCGATCATCACTCTCCGGTAAGATCTTCACCCCCGAAAAAACAAAAAAAAAATCGTTTATTGAATAACTCAAAAACAATCGGTTTTTCGAGTATGGTTCAAATGTACGAAATGTAGAGAATAATTTTCTCCATATTTTCGTTGCTATGGACCACCCTTGAATTTTGATTTTCCGACCCGTCTAGTGGGTTGAACATTCAAAATGAAATTCTGGGAAAACTATTGACGGCACGAATTCGCCGCCGTGGAAGAATTTGCAGCTTGAACCCTCGGCTACATTTTTGTTCACAGCGCCAAACTCGTATCTCTTTAGTTTCGGTCAATAGTTTTCCCAGAATTTCATTTTGAATTTTCAACCCCTGAGAGGGGTTCGAAGAAGCAAAATTAAAAAGTTGTGCATAGGAACGAAAATATAGAGAAAAGTATTCTCTACATTTCGTACATTTGAACCATCCCCGAAAAATCGATTGTTTTTGAGTTATTTAATAAAGAATTTTTTTGTTAATTCTTCAACAATTCTTTTGGGGGTGAAGATATTATTGGAGAGGGTTGATCGAATACTCGATCGACGCATCTTTTCAACGGCTATAACGTTTCCATTTGAACAAAAATTGTATGAATTTGTCCTAACGAGTTATCGAATGAAAACTGATTATTCAAAATTTCACCCCACTTTGTCACCCCCAAAATAAACTTCCACGACTTCGGCGCTATGGACAAAAATAAAACCCGGATTTTTCTGAACATTTTGTCTCCCAGCGCCGACCTCGTGGGGGTTGTAGTTTGGCATTAAACCACCCTCATCCCCTAAAAAAACCCTGCCCCCGATTTTTAGGAAAACTTTGTTTTAGCACCCGTGGCACCTACAAAATCACCTGTCAAACAACTTGCCTTCTTCTAATTTTTTCCGATTCCAATATACAGCACTACTGTACTATATATGTCCTTCCATAAAAAAAAAATCGCTTAAGTTTAGAGCTTTACAGTGGCAGGCGTAGCAAAGTTTCACATCGCGCGATTCGATTTTTTTGCACCGTTCATCCGAAGCACGATTCTATCAGGGTTAATCACAGAGATACAGTGATACAAAAATTAGCTACGGTTTTCGTGGAGTGAAATTTAAAACATATAATTATCCACATTATCTTTTAGGTTCGCGTCAAAAGAGTTTCTATTTGAAAACTAAATTGTGCATGTATGTACACTTATAAGGATATACATATAGAAACATTATAAATATAGAAGTCCTCTATTAGAGCGGGCGCGCACTGATGATTTTTGCCGTGACTGTTTCGTCACTGTGACAAAAATCACCAGTGCACGCCCGCTCTTATATACAAGTTGTATATTTGCGTATAAGTAAACTTATACTGATACTAATCACGATTCACGGGCTGGTTTATCCTAATATAGCTGTGTCAACTATATTTTGATTGCCTTGCGTACAAGCTAATGATCTTTACATCTATCTTCACCACGGGTGCTTATGGAAAACTCCATTACGATTTCCCTCGGTGTGAACGACCAATTTCAAATCTTAATTGATTGATCTTAGTAATTTTTTTTCTTTTGTCAAAATGAGTTTTCGAGCGGATTGTCATAAACTCATCGATCCGACCTGTAATTACGTACGTGACGTACGCTTTCGTATTACGATTTTCATTCTCACTGATACGTAACTTTGACAGTAGAATGTCTTTTCAAACCTACTTTTGGGTACGCGTTTGCGGTACCTTGCACCGATTGGCCGTGCAACAACGGGTACACTTGGCTTAAATAAAAATACCTTCATTGAGCAATGAAGATGGAAAAATAGTGATCGCCAAAGGTTTGCCTGAGGGAGGAAGCTAGTGCATTATGAATGGAAATTAAACAAAATGGGGAAAGAAAATTAAATTAATCATGGAACAATCGGGAGAAGAGCAAATATGGCAAAAAATAAGAAACACGGATACGGAAGGAGTAGAGCGAAAGTGTACTAGGATTAAGTGAAAAAAAAAATTATGTTTATGTTCGTTTACATTATACAGGAAATTATATGCATTTTCGAAATTAAAAAAAATAAAAAATTTCGAATATTTTACTTATATTCTGGTTATAAGGCAACGATGTATTTCCATGTCGCGTTTATCACTTTGCTGATTTTCCCTACCAGAATTTCGTATGTTTTTTGAAAGTGTTCCCCGTGGAGAACCATATCCCCAAGTATTGATATTCCTTAATTATCGACAGCTCCTTTCCATCATACTCCCACTTCTTATCTTTTTTCTATCGGCCGCCATTCCTAAAAATCGTAATTTTTGTTTTATTTATGTCGACCGTTAACTTATTTTTCTCGACATATTTCTCCATTCCAACTAGCATCTTCCTCAAACCGCACTCTTCGCCCGCTACTAATACAATGTCAGCTGCAAATTTTAACCCAAATATCTTATCCCCTCCAACCACTGTTCCCCTCTTTACCCCCCTTTTATTTTATTGTAATTTTTCGGCTATGGCAGGTTGTAAATTCAAGGTAAGTGCAAACAAAAAGGAACCTCATTTCATTATATATTTAAGGTATTACCGGGTGGATATTAAATAATCGACAAAGGTCTTGAAAATTTTCAGGAATGACAGTTCTTGATAAAATAATAACAATTTAACTAATTTAGATTTTTTTACAAAATAATTTAGTAGTTATAAACATATGAATTTAACACGGTCGCATATATAGGAAAACAGCTTTTGCAGACGTTAATGATGGCAAAATGAAGGGAACTCAATTTAAATTCCGTAAATTCCGAAAATATATCATCGAGAATCAGGATCAAGCGATTGATTATGGTAAGTTTCAAATAAATTGACTGAGTAATGGTCGAGAAATTAATTTAAGTAATGAGGAGTATCGCCTTTTTTAACGAAGGATTAATAACAATAATTGGAAGATTCAGTATATATTGAGTTTTTGGGTAATTATTGATAATAATAAGATGATCTGAATGTATTGATTTAAAAATGGAGATATTTTTCTGTTGGTCCGCTGAAACAGATGTACAGTCGTTGACAAACCCTTAGTCACGCACACGCCAATATCGTCGAATTTGGGTTCAAGTATTATTAAAAGTGGAAAATTAACATTCCTAAGTGTTAATTTATTATCAAATTAGCTATAGGTAAGGCTAAACATGCATGACATGCGTTGTACAATTCGGCACCACACACCACTTAGTCATTTTACTGCACAATAAATTGTCACAATATAAACACGATTTTATTCCACAGCTCTCTCTAATTTCTCGGGTTTCAGGTTATGCGCATGTGCAATCCCGATGACAAAGGGTGGAGATCCCCCTGCGTAACCACCGTCCCCCGCCTAAGCGGGTAAACCGATCGCAGCCACTCTAGTGGCTACCATAATATTTAAAAACGTCTACAAAACGCGATCTACCCCCACCACGAAAAAACGTCGGAGTTTCCAGACCTGTATATAAGACCGTGGTCAGTACCAGTAGGGTCGTTTTTATTTTTATTTTTTTTTTGTTTTCAATTTTTAGTCACACCTAGAAGACAGAATAGCGATTTTTCATTTAAAAAATTGGAACCTTTATTATTGCAAAATGAATTAAAATGATGAAAAAAAAACTCGACAGCGTTACCTCAAAAAACTTATTAACTAATACAATCTTCTTGGATGTTTTTCGGATGATCCAGTGGTGAGATATGCAGTTCACCGCAATGTAACTTTTTTTTTGTGGCGTCTGAGAAGATTTGCTGTCACTGGCTCATTTTTGCACAATTATTAACGAAAATTTCACAGAATATTCTTCAAATGTCCTTTTATTTTATACTAATTATATAATTAAATATATATAAACAGTGTCGTCAACAAAGAATATCGAAAATATGCTTTTTTTATAGCAAATTATCCTTACCCCCCCCCCCCCTATTCATTCTGCGCTTTTCAACACAGCGTATTCATGTTATACGATGATTCAATTTTTTTAATATATAGTAGACGATATGACACACATTAATGAAAAATAAATATATACGACATGCACTGTTCCTTGGCATTAAGTATTTGAACAACATGGATAATAATAATGTGGACGTTTCAATCTGTAATGAAAGGAATCGTTTCATGATATATATTTCTTGTAAATGCATATGATTTTTTCATCGATATTTTTTATGATTAAAAAGTTGATTATAAAATGTAGACTTTGCACAATGATTTTTAAGAATAAATCAAGAGTCACAAGAAATGAAATTCAGAACAAAATTAAACATCCTCTTGAAGAACATAATCCTATATTCAACGGCTACGAAAATCCGTCAAACCGTACGAGGCCACCAGTTTTTCTTTCATACGATTATTATATGAGTTTTCAGTTCTCTTAGTATTGCTTATCGTTATTCTCAAGTACTCAAAAATGACGCTTTTTTCCGTGAATTATGGAAGGATTAAAATTTTAGGAGACTACATATATGTTCGTGGCATTATTAAAGAATAAAGCTATAACAAAATGCCGCTCGTGAAATTTCCATTCAAAATCAGTCGATAAACTAGAGAACTGACAGAGCGGGTAGTTGGTACATGTGAAAACATTTTGCTTGTATATTTCTCGTTCCCGGGTATGGGTGATTCGAAAAAAGTACAGCCGCAAGGAAATGTAAGTTGAGCACGCTACGCGTGGCGAGTTGAGACACGGTGCGAGTTAACACGGTAGCAAAAAATGCCCGGCCCGAATCTGAAGAGTGGGGATACGCGAGCGTCGGGGAACTGGCGGGCTGCTACGGTGTCCACTTCGGTCTGTGTAGAGTTGCCCGCTTTGGCAAGTTGAACAGATGATGAGTTGAACCGGCGACTTGACACAGTGGCGACTTGCACGGTGCAGAGTTGACACCCTGCCGGCTCGTACGTGATGCGCGTGAGCAAAAACGCGCGTTTACGAGCGAACAAAACACGAGTTTAGACGCTCGAAAAGAATGCCAGTCTGAAACCATCCTAAGCGCGTCGCCGAAAAAATGTTAATATCGTCATAGATTGTTTTCCTCGGAACCGTCAAGCTTGCGCAGGAAACGTTTTTCCAGTAAAATTTATTTTCACAAATTATTTGCAATGTCGACACTTGAGATGGCGCTCTTGTACGAAAAAAATCCTCAGCTACGGACATTGCAATACGTTTTTGTTTCGACCCGGATATCCAGAGGCCAGGTGGACACGCCCCTGAAGCTACGACCCCACCAAAGTGGAAAAAGACAGAAACAAGTTTTTTTTCGCCGCGACTGATCTATGTGCATCTTTCGAAAGTGGCAACAACGAAGCAAAAAAGTGTGCGTGAAAAACCAGTGATCTGAAGAAAGGATTAGGCAATGGAGTGGTTTCGCGTCGCAGAAGGATATTGAAAATCAAACTTTTATTTATTTCCGTGCTCCCTTTTTCGGGTAATACATTATTGGCATGGGTTCGTAAGTTACGTCTCGTTTGTACATTTTTCAATTTTATGTGCCCGTCTACGGGGCCAAATGTATTTTTACATACAAGATACAATAGTTATCCATTTTACAGAGTTAAGCGGCGGCGTTTCGCCGGCCATGAAGTTTCGGATGTGAGTTCTGAACTCGAAGACGCTTCCTGTGCCATGGATTCATTTATGAAAGTTGCGCATGCAAAGACGCTTACGAAAAAGGCAGCGTGAGTATTTTTTCGAGACACGGTCGCAACTATTCCCACGATTGTCCTTTCATGAACGAGTGGTGCGCCAAGATCGATCTGTAATGGGAGGCGTATAAAGCTAGCTATACAAGCCTATGTAGATATCTATGGCTGATTTAGTACCCCTAGACAGACGGAAAAGTAGGATGTATCTAATCTAAAACTTTTCCATGAGATTTTTGGAGAGTCGAGTCCTAGCGATTATATTGATACCATGAAGATAATATAGGTATCCATCTCAATAGAAGTCAAATCTAAACCTCGTACTTTAGAATCATTCACGTGCAACCTTTTTTGCTTATCTAAAATGTCATATAGAGCAAATTGTATTCCGTAATTGAGCTACTTTTTGTGACTCGAAATAATTATGTTTTCGAAGATAAAGCAATCCGCTCTTTCTTCAATTACTCCATACACTTTCGATTATAGTTTTGTTGAGATACGCGATCTTGATCATCCACAAATATAACAATGAGTTCGTCTCATCTGCTTGTGAACAAGACTTGCTGGAAACTTCTCTCATTCTCGTCGGTAGAAACTCTTTGTGGCTACGTTTATTGTAGTGCACAATGATAATGACTCTGAACCGTGTTACCGAAGCGTTTGTGCAGTCAAGCGTCCAATGGAAACATCTCACGTAAAATAAATAAAATCGATTTCCATGATCAGTACGGCAATAGGTTACCCAGCGTGAGTACTCACCATGCTTAGTGTTTGGTGTTGTTTTACAACTCCATAAAAGGTCGGATCCAAATTGCGTGGAATGTTGGAGATTGGATCGGGATTGTTTATTTTTACACTCAGGTGTTTCAGACCAGACTTCGAAGAATTAGTTTTCATTGTTTGAAATGCCACTAGTGTGGCGTACTCGTTATTCGGTGGCTCAGCATCTGGCAGTGCTATTTCCTTTTGCCGTGGGTTCCATTCGACGGGCGCTGATAACTGCATCGTATTAGGAGAAAACTGGTTAAACGTTCGGGCGGTTACGTTTATACGATGACCTGCCACAAGACTACAACCTGATCCACATAGCTCATTCATGATTTAATAATTGCGTGAGTCGATATATTAGGAATTTTGATGACATTCAGATTCAGACTCGTAAATCAAAGTCATAGATTGCCTGGAATAAATGATTTTCGTTCTCGTACCCTGATAACAGCTATGTTGCACCAGAATAATCCCTCTAAGAAGCCGTTGTGTGGAACGATGTTTGCTATCTGATGTTCCGAATATATTCCACGGACTTCGTCTGAACCGCTCACCACCGTTGTGTACTCAAAGGGTGTGAATGATTCGTCCAGAACACAGTTTGCCGCGGTGAGAATGTGTTGTGGGCTTATGAAGGCACCACAGCATACATGACGCTTCACCCGTCTCACCGATACGAAAAAAGGTGCGTCTTCAATTTTTACATCTGTTCCACCACCGGCACGTTCTACACGGCCACCTATGGTCACTACGACAATACGTAAAGGGTCATTTGTTGCTAGTTATCAAGTGTTTATTGATTGGTCTGTTTTTTGAGCGGCAATATTATGAATGTTTTCGAAGCAAATTGATTTTGGCTGATTTTTGCGGTCACATGGCATCAAAAAATGGTGGATTTCGAACTACTTATGCAAAATTGGCCTATACTCTAATTGCGATAACCGCAATCATTTATTTTCCAGATAGAATGAATATCCTCTTTCTTGAAATCGACAAGTGATACCTTCATTACGGAAGTATTATATATAGTATCATTACGGAAGTATTATAAATAGTATTATATATATATCAAACTCAGAAGAAAAATACTTTGACAATTGCTTCACACGAACGAATCTCATAGCATCGAATAGCGATTTTTTTTCAATTAGAATTATTGCCGTTAACATGTAGATTAAGAATACATGCATTTGGGGAAACAAGGACGCAAATATTGAAAATCCGGCAGAGCATACATTGGTAGAACGCAATGAGATTGTAAACAAGAGTTGTGCTAAAACACAATCATTGACGTATTTTTGATATTCATAATGTTTGCATTTACAAAGATGCTGACGGACTTGGTCGCAAACGTCGATCGATAAATATAACGTATGCGAATGTATCTCCTGTTTTATAGTTACATTACGTTATCAGTATCAATCGTGCGGACTGATTATTCAATAATTGTGAGCCTCTATAATTTTATCATGAATCAACGTGTTAATGTAGTTCAGGTCTCGAAGCTCCTTGTATGAACGTTTCGAATGGTCGTTTATGCAGAAAGTCTTAATAAGTGTCCAATAAGGTTCTCACTGTAACCTAATGAGACTTGTTCTGAATGTACTTACGGCTAATTGCCAGGCACGCGAATAACACGACGATCTTCATCACTGCCAGTTTTTGAAAAATTCAGTCGGTCCTTTAATGTACCTGGAAGAGTTTTCGACAAGAAATTTTTTTGTAAAATTTATGTAGCAGAGCGAATAAAAAATGACGATGGAAAAGTACGAAAAGTACTTTAAGTACTTGATAACTGTTCGGTTAGATGATTTTATGACAATCCGTTTGAAAATTTGATTTAAAAAAAGATAAAATTCGCTCAGCTGAATTGATTGGACATCGATATTGGTCATGTATACTGAGGGAAAACTATGATGCTTTCAAGAAGCACCCGTGGTAGAGATAGATATAACGATAAATAGCTCATTAGCAAAATAATAAAATATAGCCGACAACGCTTCGTGAAGCTTGTTCAGCCAGTAAACTGTGATTAGTATAAGTATAAGTATAATTATATATAACTTACTATTTTTAAATGGGAATTCTTAATTGAAGTCAAAACGATTATCTGGGCAATTGTATTCGTCAAATTTCTGTTTGAGCAGAATGTTACCTTTTTGATTCCTCTGTAGTTGTATCCGCCTGACTGATTCGGGTAAGATTGTGCTTTGGAAGAACTTGTTCTGCTGGGAGGCTACCGACGTTGATGGCACGAGACGAGAAAAGAAAATAATGCGTGAACTTGAAACTCTGCTCAGATTTATATAGGCAAATGTATACGCCTCACGAAGCATCGTAGATGAATTTCCACGTTTGTGCGAATAATTATTCACTTTTCCATCGCTAGCCCAAGTCCTAACAATAAGCCGTGAATTGCTAAAATGTCACGTAGTCCACGTGTTTCTTCGAAAGGAGTTATCGTAAAAACTAGCAATCGCCCCTACCTCCATGCATATGTCGCCCAACTACATTGTCGCCTCATAAGCGAATCCTTCGAACCAGGGTTTTTTTAATTCTAAAAATAAACGCTATTTTATTCATAATGTAAACGAAAATAGACATCATTGTTATTTTTATTTATTGTTAGTACAGAGATGGGACGATGGAATTTCGATGGCCAAGATCATGAAACAGAATCACTGCAAGGGATATTCCCCGACCGATCGAGCAATCATGTTTTTGAAAATAATTCGACGGACCGATGATGATTTAAATATGATTAGTTTATTTCAATCGATTGTTTAGTATCTATGGGAAAATAACTATTTTGCTTCAGTCTTTCCGTATTTCCTGATCAATTTACATTTTGCTAGACCGCTCTATTGCCAGCTTTACTCCCCGTGTTCGCGTTTTTTATTTTTTTTGCCATATTAGCGCATTCCCGGTTTCTTCCAAGGCCAATTTCATTTCCTTTCCCTATTTTGATGGATTTTAATGTATCTAGCTGCCTCTCTCAGGCAAACCTTTGGCCAGCTGTAGTTTTCCATCTTCATTACTCGATGAAGTTATCAATATTCAAACAAGGCGCCGCCATTGTCGCATGCCCAATCGGTGCAAGTTACGGCAAATGGGTACCCAAAAGTATTTTTGTCAAACAATTCTACTGCCACATTTACATATCAGAGCAGAAAAAATCGTAATAATAAAAGGATGAAGTGTACGTCAGGTATATACTTAACAACAGATCGGTTTGATGAGTTTATGACAATTCGCTCAAGTAGTCAATTCAACCAAAACTGAAACTTACTAAGATTAATCGATTAAGCTTAGAAATTGGCCATTTACACCACGGGAAAACTTCACGGACTTAACCATAAGCACCTGTGGTGAAAAGAGATATAACGATAACTAGCTTGTACGCAATGCAATAAAAATATACTTGACACAGCTATATTAGGATGGACCAGTTGATAAACTGTGATGAGTATAACCATACTTATATGCAGATATACAATTTGTATAAAATAGAGGACATATATAATTTTTCTATAAGTATCCTTACAATTATATATATACACAAGTTGTAGTATTTTAATAGAAACTCTTTTGACGCAAGTCAATAAGATAATGTGGTGAATTTTATTTTTTGCATTTTAGTTCGCGAAAAACGACA
Source organism: Ophion obscuratus (assembly GCA_964007375.1). Classification (NCBI taxonomy): domain Eukaryota; kingdom Metazoa; phylum Arthropoda; class Insecta; order Hymenoptera; family Ichneumonidae; genus Ophion; species Ophion obscuratus. The sequence goes on along the minus strand of OZ023314.1, from coordinate 5,638,761 downwards.
TTAATTTTTATATCGCTGCATCTGTGTTATTAACGGGTTACCCCCACTTGCGATTTTGAAAAAGTCGATTTTTTTTTATTGCATTTTGTTGAAGTATAAGTATCTGAGAATATGTCCTGAAAATTTCAAGTCGATCCGAACAAAATTGACTGAGATATGAGCGTTGAAAGAGAAGAATCCGTTGTGTAAACGACCGGCTAGTGAAACTTTAAACGCGTTTTTCTCAAAATGGCATTTCTGAAGTCGGTGACCAAGATTACTCGAACACTAATGAACCGATCTTCTTGAAATTTTGCAGGCTTATTTAATACATAAAAATGTAGTCTTTAATCGTTCGATTTTTTTTTTTCGAAAAAAATGGCCGTTTTATAGCCAAAAAACGACCGTTTTTCTTCGTTACAAAACATTAACTTTGACTGTCCGCCATTTTGTGAAAAATGAATATTTTTTAAAATCCTTCGATTAAAGACTAGTTTATACTTATATTTGACTAAATCCATCCGCATTTTTTTTTTTCAGATGATCCACTTCGCCGCAATGTTGGTCACCGCAAACCGTGCATATAAAAACATTATTTCATTGACGGCCATTTGCCACTAAACAATGTAATATTTTTCAATAAAAAAATTACTAAAAGTTCTCCAAGATGTGTTCTTTAAGATGGTATATTGATCGATTAAAAAAGTTTTGTAGTTTTCTTTTAAAAAATTCATGAAAAAGGCCTTTTTTTGTGCTACAAGTGGGGGTAACCCGTTAACGCTGGTACAATCGAACTTCGGCCGAACGGCGTGAAAAATCGAATCGCTTAATGTGAAACTTTGCTACGTCTCGAGTAGCAAAATATTTATAACTCACGTTGCGGACTCATTGCATATGTATTTCCACCTTTGTGCAAATAATCACTCTTTCGTCGCTTGACCGTGTTTTTAAAATGAGCAGTGAATTGGAAATACGTTGTCGCCTTATAACCGGAATGTAATGTTCGAATTTTTTTATTTTATTTCGAAAACGCATTTAGATTCCTCTATAATGTATCCGGATCCGTATCCGCGTTTTTTATTTTTTGCCATATTTGCCCGTCCCCCGTTTGTTCCATGGCTAATTTAATTTATTTTCCCCATTTTGTTCGATTTCCGTTCATAATGGATCTAGCTTCCTCCCTCAGGCAAACTTTTGGCCATCTCTATTTTCCATCTTCCTTACTCAATGAAGGTATTATTATTTAAACAAAGTGTACCCGTTGTTGCATGGCCAATCGGTACAAGGTATCGCAAACGCGTACCCAAGAGTAGGTTTGAAAAGAAATTCTACTGTCAATTTTACTTATCGGAGAGAATGAAAATCGCAATGAGAAAGCGTACGTCAGGTACATAATTACAAGTCGGATCTATGCGTTTATGTGAATCCGCTTGAAAACTCAATTTGACAAAAGAAAAAAAATTACTAAGATCAATAAATTAAGCTTCGAAATGGGTCGTTTACACCGAGGGAAATCGGTATGGAGTTTTCCACTAGCACCCGTGGTGAAGGTGATTTGTACCAGCATAAGTATACTTGTATTCAAATATACAACTTTTATATAAGAGCGGGCGCGCACTGGTGATTTTTGTCAAAGCGACGAAACTGTCACGGTGACAAAAATCTGTGGCCTACTTTTTACAGGTACGGAACTTTTTCCCTTTATTCTAGGTGATTCAAAGCATCTCTTAACCAATTTAAAAAAAAAAGAGGTTTCGAAAAATCCTACAGTGGTATTACCCCTTAAGCAGACGAATATATATAACTCACGTTGCGGGTGCATTGCATATGAATTTTCACCTTGCTGCGAATAATCACTTTTCCGTCGTTTATCCGTGTTGTAACAATGGGCAGGGAATTGGGAAAACGTCACATAGTCCGGGCGTTTATTCCAGAGGCGTTATCGTAAAAACTACTGCAGTCCCTCCTACCTCTATGCATATTTCACCGGAACACATTTTCGCCTTATAATCGGAATGTAGGCGAATTCATCGAAATCATTTTTTTTTTAATTTCGACTACGAATCTAATTTGATTTATAATGTAAACGAAAATAGACATCATTGTTTTTTAACTTATAGCTAGTATACTTACTGATAGGGCAAGGGAATACCGATTGCAAAGAGCATGAAAAACAAAAATTACTACAAGAGATATTCCCAGAATTATCGAGCCATCATTTTCTCGATAATAATTCGACCTGCTCATGATAACTTCAATACGATTAAAGTTATTCAATCGATTGTTTAGTATATTTACGAAAATAGTATCAACTCTACCATTTAATTTTAATATTCTATATACGATAGAAAGTAAAAGAAATGGGCGCGAAATCATATTAACGGGTCTGCAGGAGCTTGGGGGCCCGAAAACAGCTCGATTTTCGATATTTTTATACCGAGAGTATCGGGATGACGAGATCGGGATTGAACACAAAATCGATACATGGTTTTGCCAAGATGGAGTTATTAAAAATGAAAAATATTGAAAAACAATGAAGTTATTATAATTTAAACAAAGTGCCGCGGTTGTTGCGTGGCCTATCGGTACATGGTACAAGGCACGTATACCCAAAAGCATTTGCGTCAAGAAATTTTAACCGTCCAGTTTACGTATTGGAGGGACTAAAAACCGCTATAAAAAAATATGAAGCATACGTCAGGTACTTAATAACTGCTCGGATCGATGAATTCATGAAACTTCGCTCAAAAAAATTATTTTCCAAAACATAAAATATACTAAGACCAATCATTTTAGTTTTGAAATTGGTCTCTTACAGTCAGAGAAATTTCATGGTGTTTACATCGAGCATTCGTGGTAAAAAGCAGCGTGAGGATAAAATACGGAACATGACAGTAAAAATAACTTTCTACGATAATTTATAATGGAGATATGGAAATAGTTAACTGAGCCGAGCGAGGGGAGCCTCGTTGCGCGGGCGATCGAATTCAATCATCATTTGCAATGAGAGAAACGCTCCAACAGATTTGATTCATATTGAGGGTCATATGACCCTCGGATATAAAGTTTTATCAAAAAATAAAAAAATGGCAGATGAAACACGAAGAAAGTAAAAAAACCCGTTTTTTCCGCAGATTTTCGCAAAAAAGAGTAAAATCCAGAATTTTAAAACCATCGAGGGTCGTCTTGTTGCAAAACATGTTTACAATATGTGGTTCAAATTTCAAGAGAATCCGTTTATTAGTTTTAGAGATACGATGGAGGTAGATTTTGAAAACGTTGTTTCGAAAAAACGCGTTTGAGTATTTCGAGGGTATAACATTTTCTCATGTCTTTGCGAAACGCGTAATTTCCAACAAAAAAGTATTCGACATCTTTGTTACAAGCTGAGATTCACTTATTTGTGCGTTTCTTCGATGTACTACACTGTAAAAAATGATATGAAATTTACAATACATTTAAGATAAAAAGGAATTGAATTTTACGAACTCAGTAGGTGAAATTAAATTTGAAACACTTGTACCGTAAATTTAAAACAGGAACATGAAATTCTAACGTGGATATAGAATTTAATAGACGCAACATGAAATTTCAAAAACAAGTTTGTAAATTTGTGGAAAATGTATTGCATTAACCCGTGTCTTCCTTTGAAAATTACTACAGATGTATAATAAATCAACTATAAAAAGCAAAGCATTGAAAATACAAAACAAGTTTGAAATTTATTTACAGCCGCCTGAAAAATATAATATCTGTGAAACTGAATTTTACGATACGTACAATGCATGATCACAACAGATTTATTTAAAAGAGCGAAACTGGAATTTGAAAAAAAAATTCATCAACGCTGATGAAAATCACATGAATCAATATGAAAATTATATTAAATTTACACTACATTTAAGGCACAAAAGAATTGAATTTTACGATCTCAGTAAATTAAATTGAATTTAAGACACTTGTACCGTAAATTAAAAACAGGAACATGAAATTCTAACGTGGATATAGAATTTAATAGATGCAACATGGAATTTCCAAGACAAAACTCACTGAAAATAACAATTGTTTGTCAAAAACAAATCAGTTAAGTTGAATTTAATGTGTTCGTATATTAATATTGAAGAAACATTTCATGATTTTCATAATTATTGACCCGGACGATATGTCAAAATCACATGGATTTCAAATACATGCGTGCAGTGTACAGAGATGGGCGCGCGGTCGGTGTACGGGCTCGGCGGTCACTGAAGTTAAAAGCAGCATTGGAGGCGCCCAATACTTGGAGCGGTGACCGCTTGCCCGTGCACTGGTTTGCGCGTCAACCTCTGAGTAGTGGGGGAGGCAGTTTTTCTGAGTTTTTTCTGATGGTAATACAACTGAAACTCAGCCGAATATAAGCCGCCTGTATCGGCCCAGGTTTTCCACAGTTTCCCTGGGCCCTCGTGCAAATGCGATACCGTAGTGCATTAGGAAAAAGTGGATGCGGTCAACACTCTGGGGGGGGGGGGGGGGGGGGGCTCTGGAAGTAATCTAGAAGAAGGGAACAACTGTGGCTTCGATTGTGAATGAGGGAAAGGAATAAAGGAGGGGGGGGATGGTAAAAGGGGAAGGACACCGTGTTGTGCCTCTGAGGAATACATATATAAAGAAAAAAATACATACGTGCAGTAATTTCACTGCATTTAAAGACATTTAAATTTTATATTATTCAAGTATTCAATATTAATTATGGGATAAAGCTGCGAAAAAATCGTATACACAAGTATCACGAAAGCATCATACAGTATATGAATTGAGTGGTCTTAATTTGATAATTTTTACATAAAAACGTATTGCAATTATCAATTTCCGAAATAAACTTAATACGTAGGATCAGTAATTTTAATACACACCCGTGTATTGATATTAGAAAATGGTTCTTAAATTTAATATACACTCGTATTTTGATATCAGCAAATGGTTCTTGATTTCAATATACTTGGATGTGAGTATTTCTTTACACGTGCATTACTTTTCAAGCGCACAAGTATATTAATATTACGGAACTACACTTTCATTTTTAAAATAACCTGTTTTGGAATTTCAAAATCGTATCCGAAATTTCATAAGCGGTATCCGCATAAAAACTTCCTACACTTGTATATTAATTTTTATACAGAATTTTTTTACAGTTTATTGTTGTAATCAACATTTACGAAAAATTCAAGGCCGTGCGCATTGTTGATACTTTTAGGCGTGACATTCAATATGAATCAAACCTGTTGGAGCGTTTTTCTCATTGTAGATGGTGATTGAATTCGATCGCCCGCCCGCGGAATAGCGGACGGTTTCGACGGTGCGGCCGGGCGGTGTTGTAGGGGCACCGTCCCGCGCATCTCGGCTCGCCGCGGTCGGCTTAGTTAACTATTTCCATATCTCCCTCATAAATTGTTCCAGAAAGTTTTTTTTTTACTTTCATTTTGCGTTTTTGTTCCTCACGCAGCTTTTTACCACGAATACTCGATGTAACAGCATGAAATTTTCGTCAGTGTTAATGACCAATTTCAAAACTAAAATGATCGATCTTAGCATATTTTATGTTTTATAAATAAAATCATTTTTTTGAGCGGAGTTTCATGAATTCATCGATCCGGGCAGTTATTAAGTACCTGACGTATACTTCATACTTTTTTATAGCAATTTTTATTCCCTCCAATACGTAAACTTGACAGTAGAATCTCTTGACAAAAATCATTTGGGGTATACGTGCCATGTACCGTGTACCGATAGGCCATGCAACAACCGCGGCACTTTGTTTAAATAATAACAACTTCATTGTTTTTCAGTATGTTTCATTTTAAAAAACTTCAACTTGGCAAAACCATGTATTGATTTTGTGTTAAATCCCGATCTCGGCATCGCGATACTCTCGGTATATAAATATCGAAAATCGAGCTGTTTTCGGGACTCCAAGCTCATGCAGACCCGTTAATATGCTTTCGCGTCCATTTATTTATTTTCCGTTTATTTATTTTCTATCGTATATAGAATATTCAGAATAGATGGTAATGGTGATGCTATATTCGTGAATATACTAAACAATCGATTGAATAACTTTAATCGTATTCAAGTTAAATATCATGAGTAGGTCGAATTATTATGGAGAAACTGATGGCTCGATGAATCTGGGAATATCTCTTGCAGTGATTTTTATTTTCCATGATCTTTGCGATCGGTATTCCCTTGCCCTATCAGTAAGTATACTAGCTATAAGTTAAAAAAAACAATGATGTCTATTTTCGTTTACATTATAAATGAAATTAGATTTGTTTTCGAAAAAAAAAAACATATTTCGATGAATTCGCTTAATACATCTCGGTTATGAGGCGACAATGTATTCCGGTGAAATATGCATAGAGGTAGGAGAGATTGCTGTAGTTTTTACGATAACGCCTCTGGAATAAAGGCCCGGACTACGTGACGTTTTGCCAATTCCCTGCTCATTGTTAGAACACGGACAAACACGGAATATGGATAACACGGAGAAGTGATTATTCGCACAAAGGTAAAAAATCATATGCAATGCACCCGCAACGTGAGTTATATATATTTGTCTTCTTAAGGGGTAACACCACTGTAGACTATTTCGAAAATTCTTCTTTCGCAAATTGGTTAAGAGATACTTTGAACTATTTAGAATAAGGGGGAAAAGTTTGGTACGTGTAAAAAGAACCCTGCAGGTCCATGTGGCTCTGCGGTAGCACTGGTGGCCCGTGTGCCAGACGTTGTCCGTTTTTCTCGGAACCCAGTTTTTCAACACGGCACGCATAACGCCTTCAATTTTCATTCTATTCACTTCCAATTTTGAGCACATCTATAAAATAATATTACGAAGAAAAATAAGTACGGGATTTTCCATGAGTATATTATAACATTATTTATTAACTAATAATTGTGCTTTTTTCTGTCGAAAATTAAATTTTCATCTCACATGCTTGCCAATTACAAAGAAAAATTAATATTTTCAAAATTCCCTACGTATTTCTTTAGCTATACTCATGTAAATTTATATAAAGTAAAAAAAAATCACATTCAAATTTGTGTCAGTTATACAGAATGCCGCAGAGCGTTTCAAATTCAACATGCCTCGTGGTTATCGCTCTAGCGTCACCATTTTGTATAATTTTCTGATAGCATTTTTTTTGTTTACCCGAAGATATTGCTAATAACATTTTTGAATATGATTATCCTCTTATTAGTACAGTCGTGCTGTTGCTGAAAAAACCCGGAATCGGAGAAAATTAGAAGAAGGCTAGTTTTTTGACAGGTGATTTTGTAGGTGCCGCGGGTGCTAAATCCAAGTTTGCCTAAAAATCGGCGAGTAGGGTTCTTTTTTAGGGGATGAAAGAAGATGGGGGTGGATTAATGCCAAACTACAACCCCTACGAGGTCGGCGCCGTGAGACAAAATGTTCAGAAAAATCCGGGCTTTAGTTTTGTCCACAGCGCCGATGTCGTGGATGTTCATTTTGAGGGTGAAAAAGTGGGGCGATATTTTGAAAAATCGGTTTTAATTCAATAACCCTTTAAAAAAAAATCGTACGTTTTTTGTTCAAATGGGAACGTTGTAGCCCTTGAAAAGACGCGTGGATCGAGTATTCGATCATCACTCTCCGATAATATCTTCACCCCCGAAAAAACAAAAAAAAATCGTTTATTGAATAACTCAAAAACAATCGGTTTTTCGAGTATGGTTCAAATGCACGAAATGTAGAGAATAATTTTCTCCATATTTTCGTTGCTATGGACCATCCTTAAATTTAGATTTTCCAACCCCTCTCGGGGGTTGAACATTCAAAATGAAATTCTGGGAAAACTATTGACGGCACGAATTCGCCGCCGAGGAAGAATTTGCAGCTTGAACCCTCGGGTACATTTTTGTCCACAGCGCCAAACTCGTATCTCTTTAGTTTCGGTCAATAGTTTTTCCAGAATTTCATTTTGAATTTTCAACCCCTGAGAGGGGTTCGAAAAAGCAAAATTAAAAAGTTGTGCATAGGAACGAAAATATAGAGAAGATTATTCTCTACATTTCGTACATTTGAACCATCCCCGAAAAATCGATTGTTTTTGAGTTATTTTATAAAGATTTTTTTTGTTAATTCTTCAACAATTCTTTTGGGGGTGAAGATATTATTGGAGAGGGTTGATTGAATACTCGATCGACGCATCTTTTCAAAGGCTATAACGTTTCTATTTGAACAAAAATTGTATGAATTGTCCTAACGAGTTATCGAATGAAAACTGATTATTCAAAATTTCACCCCACTTTGTCACCCCCAAAAATAAACTTCCACGACTTCGGCGCTATGGACAAAAATAAAACCCGGATTTTTCTGTACATTTTGTCTCCCGGCGCCGACCTCGTGGGGGTTGTAGTTTGGCATTAAACCACCTTCGTCCCCTAAAAAAAACCCTACCCCCCGATTTTTAGGCAAACTTTGTTTTAGCACCCGTGGCACCTACAAAATCACTTGTCAAAAAACTAGCCTTATTCTAATTTTTTCCGATTCCAATATACAACACTACTGTACTATATATGTCCATCCATAAAAAAAAATCGCTTAAGTTTAGAGCTTTACAGTGGTAGGCGTAGCAAAGTTTCACATCGAGCGATTCGATTTTTTTGCACCGTTCATCCGAAGCACGATTCCATCAGGGTTAATCACAGAGATACAGTGATACAAAAATTAGCTACGGTTTTCGTGGAGTGAAATTAAAAAAAATAATTATCCACATTATCTTTTAGGTTTGCGTCAAAAGAGTTTCTATTTGAAAACTAAATGGTGCATGTATGTACACTTATAAGGATATACATATAGAAACATTATAAATATGGAAGTCCTCTATTAGAGCGGGCGCGCACTGGTGATTTTTGCCGTGACTGTTTCGTCACTGTGACAAAAATCACCAGTGCACGCCCGCTCTTAGATACAAATTGTATATTTGCGTATAAGTAAACTTATACTGATACTAATCACGATTCACAGGCTGGTTCATCCTAATATAGCTGTGTCAAGTATATTTTGATTGCCTTGCGTACAAGCTAATTATCGTTATATCTATCTTCACCACGGGTGCTTATGGAAAACTTCATAACGATTTCCCTCGGTGTGAACGACCAATTTCGAAGCTTAATTGATTGATCTTAGTAATTTTTTTTCTTTTGTCAAATTGAGTTTTCGAGCGGATTGTCATAAACTCATCGATCCGACCTGTAATTACGTGCCTGACGTACGCTTTCTTATTACGATTTTCATTCTTACTGATACGTAACTTTGACAGTAGAATGTCTTTTCAAACCTACTTTTGGGTACGCGTTTGCGGTACCTTGTACCGATTGGCCATGCAACAACGGGTACACTTGGCTTAAATAAAAATACCTTCATTGAGCAATGAAGATGGAAAAATAGAGATCGCCAAAGGTTTGCCTGAGGGAGGAAGCTAGTGCATTATGAACGGAAATCGAAATACGGAAGGAGTAGAGCCCAAGTGTACTAGGATTAAGTGAAAAAAAATAATTATGTTTATGTTCGTTTACATTATACAGGAAATTAAATGCATTTTCGAAATTAAAAAAATAAAAAATTTCGAATATTTTACTTATATTCTGGTTATAAGGCAACGATGTATTTCAAATTCACTGCTCATTTTAAGAACACGGACGACCGACGAAAGAGTGATTATTTGCACAAAGGTGGAAATACATATGCAATGATTGCGCAACGTGAGTTACATATATTTAGCTACTCAAGACGTAGCAAAGTTTCACATCAAGCGATTCGATTTTTCGCGCCGATCTTCCGAAACTCGACTGTACCAGGGTAAATTAGATGCAGCGATATAAAAATCAGCTACATTTTTCGCGAACTGTAATGCAAAAAATAAAATTACCCACAATATGTTTTTGACTCACGTCAAAAGAGTTTCTACTTAAATACTACAATTTGTGTATATACTCGTATATATACTTCTAGGGATACTTATAGAAAAATTATATATGTCCTCTAATATATACAAATTGTATATTTGCATATAAGTATGATTATACTAATCCTAATCAGAGTTTCATCAACTTTTTTTGCATTCGGGCGAAGAGGCGAAGAGGATTGAACCTTCCCTCACGGCCTGCTGTACCGCCCTCGCTGACAGGAGGTTGAATTCTCTTTGAAAAAAATCATGGTGATTACGCGTCATTGACTCAGAAAGTCCCGGACTTTTCCAGGTTCTGCAAATGTTCAGCGAGTTTGTGGTCAAATAAAGAACATACGTTTTTTCAATCAAATATATGAAAATCTTAAATATTAAAATAAACATTAAAAAAAAATGAAATACTAAAAATAATTTACCTACTTTAAAGTAAAAAAAATCATCAACTGCAAATGCAGAACCTGTTCTTCATTATAAACAAAAAATCTTATGTGGGTGCCAATAAATACAAAATAAATATAAACAGTTATCTACAAGAATATTTGTGTGGTTGTGTATCGTCAAATCAAATGCAACTGTATAGAGCTTTAGAGTAAATCAGTTTTCAGTTTTCGAAATTTTCAATGTTTGCAACTGACATTACTTTTTTGTATATAATGAAGAATAATGTAAACACTAATAATGTACAAAAACATTAAGTTTTATACTTTTCAGTTTTTTTTGCTTTTCAAGTCGATTTCATGTTTCGTAATTCTTGCAAAAAATAAATTCTGGAAAATGGCATAGAATTTCCAAAATACCCTGACTTTTCCTTGATTATTCTAGGACGAAAGAAATTCCCTGAGGTTTCCCGGTTTTCGCTGATTTCCATATCCGTAGCAGGCATGCAAATTTAATAGTCGGTGATGGAAAGTTCGAGGAGCGAGACCGACTAGAGGCGCGGTTGGCACTGGAAATTAAGCGGTATGGATAAGCTTGAAAGTTAAAAAATCGTTTTTTTATTGCGTAGTTTTGTAGCTTAGGATCTTAAGGCGTTACCCCCACTTGTAGCGCAAAAAAGGCCTTTTTCATGAATTTTTTTAAAGAAAACTACAAAACTTTTTTAATCGATCAATATACCATCTTAAAGAACACATCTTGAAGAACTTTCAGTAATTTTTTTATTGAAAAATATTACATTGTTTAGTGGCAAATGGCCGTCAATGAAATAATGTTTTTATATACACGGTTTGCGGTGACCAACATTGCGGCGAAGTGGATCATCTGAAAAAAAAATGCGGATGGATTTAGTCAAATATAAGTATAAACTAGTCTTTAATCGAAGGATTTTGAAAAATATTCATTTTTCACAAAATGGCGGACAGTCAAAGTTAATGGTTCGATTTTAACGAAAAAAACGGCCGTTTTTTTTGCTATAAAACGGCCATTTTTTTCGAAAAAAAAAAAATCGAACGATTAAAGACTACATTTTTATGTATTAAATAAGCCTGCAAAATTTCAAGAAGATCGGTTCATTAGTGTTCGAGTAATCTTGGTCACCCACTTCAGAAATGCCATTTTGAGAAAAACGCGTTAAAAGTTTCAATTTCAGTTTACACAAAGAAAATATTTTTTTTTGTAAACTTACATAGAGTCATCTATTCCGGGCCCATACAGAAGTTCTTCCGCCGACGATGCCGCTTGCAAAACGGAAATTTGGTGTTGCCTTCGTAACATTCTTCCTTCACGAGTGCTCTCGGCCGCACGTCTCTCTGCCAGTGCAATCCGTGCTTCGTCCATTTTATCAGCGTATTCGTGCGCGTTGTGTCCACAGCTCACTCCGATTGAGTTCAAATAAAATAATAATGATTTTGAACCTTCGTTGAATAGTCCAACGGCAATATAAGCTGCTAAATTTACGATTGCTCCACTCGAGACGATTTTTGGGCTGATTTTCCAAATAAGTTGGTTGAAGCTTTCGTTGTTATTTTGATTGAAGCCACTGACGCATCTTTCGAGTAAAGTTTCCTTACGCAGATCATTGTATATAGGTCTGATAGCATCCAATACATTTGATGGAAGTGGTTTGTAATCGTGTTGGAAAGCCTCGTTTCTCGCCTGAGCTCGTTGATACGAACACCACGATTCTTCACCGGTTGGACATCTCTCATGGTGTGGATTTGCATCGGTTGAACTGTAATTATCGAAGGTCGCCCATATTGCCTCATGCATATCGTGAACAGAAGCAGAATGGCGTCGAATAGCAAGTCCATAGTACACAGTGAGCTTGTCAATAAATTTTCCTGTCAGCTGTCCTTTACCACCAAGCTTTTTTTTTTTTTTTTTTTTTTCACTAAATTACGAAGGCGGGATCCCATACGCTTTTGGACGTGACCGATGCATTCTTTTTTTATAACTTCTACGTCGTCATAAGGATGAGAATTTACTAGCCCAGTGTACGTTTTCGAATCTCCGTCTCCAATATAGTAACGGTACAGGACATTATATTTTTCTATTGAACGCTTGAAGATTTCGATAATGGAGTCCACCTCCATTTTTCCCGAGGAGCCTTCGTGATTTGCACTGCAGTTATCTTCGCGTGTTTCGTACCATTCTTCGTATTCCGCATCATTTAGTTTATGTTTCCACGATTCACACATTTTACAATACGCACTTTTTACCACAAGATCAAGTACTTTTCCACTGTAGTAGCCTATGACTGATGTGACTCCGAACAACGACGTATATCCTCGCTTCCTCCAAGATCCATCGCCGGAAACTGTTAATTGAGGAGTTGCATCGCCTTCTGCATTAGGTGTATCTTCAATTTCTTCTCGTACGGCTTTTTAAAATATTACATCTGCACATGATTTCACAGACTCATAAATACTTTTCAAAATTATTGAATCTGTAGTCTCGGTAAGAAACCTTGGCATGTCCATAAGTCCGCAAAATTTTTGTGCTCCAGCCAATCCTATGCCGAGAACTCGCATGGTGAATATAAATCGACGATTTATTTCATACGAATGTTCCAAATGTAATATTTCCATTACACGTTTTGCACTTCACTAAATTTGAAATAGCAGCAAACACAACCCAAAAGTTCAAAATCCGATATTCAATATTAGGACTTTGATTCACAGTCATATCAATATTATTTTTCAGTTTCTTCGCAGACGTGCTGAAACTTTCAGTTTCCGTTTCGGCCAGGTTGGGGTTAAAAAAACCCTTCCTTTTTTTGGTCGAGATTTCCGTAAATTATCACTGCTTCTTGTTTGTCGCGAACCTTTTTTTCGATCCATTTTTGAATGTAAAATGAATAAAAACTGCGCTTATAATATTATGGACGGCGGAATATACGTCTTATATAGTCGAACTTTCGAGCTACACTGACGAGTTTAGACCATGACAGACAACGAAAATACGTTTTTATAAATTCCAGTCTATTATGTGAACGTTGTGAATGCCAGGTATACGACCCTTTTCATCGAACAATGCATTGATGGTCGGAGGGAGAGTCGAGCGCGCCAGACGGCAGACTAGCCGGTCGTTTACACTACGGATTCTTATCTTTCAACGCTCATATCTCAGTCAGTTTTGTTCGGATCGACTTGAAATTTTCAGGACATATTCTCAAATACTTATACTTCAAAAAATGCAATAAAAAAAATCGATTTTTTCAAAATCGCAAGTAGGGGTAACCCCTTAAGAATCGAAGTGTAAACATCTATCTGCATATGATTATTTTACGCGGAATTAAAAAAAACGAACAAACTAAATAAATTTATATATACCATTTGAATTTTATTAATAGTGTCGTTAATATATTTTTGTTACTGCATTGCATCTTTGCATGGGAGATGCTTTGATCAAAACTTTTGAATTAGAGGAAGAAACATTTCGGTACGAAAATATAATTATGACAATATGAAAAGGTGAGTCTTATGAGTAAGGGTAGCCCCACGTCCCTACTCCCAAAGTACCGCTCCTAAAACTCAAAACAAAAATGCCTGCACACACAAACATAAAATTGATAATACCGATGAAATGAAAGCAGTTTTAACGAAATTCGTGAAACCTTTTGCGAAACTTCAAACAAAAAGCAATTAGAGAGGGTAGTTTACCCTTAAAATGTAAAAATTTTAAAACGTATTAATTTAAAAACGCGGGCGAATATTTTGCATCCGCGGATACACGTTAAACACAGAAAATACGACGGTGATGAACAAATTTATGTTAGGGGTGGTTTACCTCCTTAAATTTGCTGTCTCGCTGAAACGCAAAAACACGTCAACTTGAATTTTGATTCCCCTTCAAAATGATACCTGTTTTATTAATTTTCATACAACCCTCTTAAGCGTGGGGTGAAAAACGGCAAATGGAGGGGTGGTTTACCCCTTAATTATATTTTTAATCTACACTCTTATAGTGGATTTTTCATCGCTTAATATTAGAGGAATTTTCGATTTTGTTTCATTCGATCCGTGGACTGCTTGTGGGAGAAACTTTGAGGGGAAGTTTTATCCCCTAACACCGTTTTTCTACCGATACAAAAAAACATGTTTAATAGTTTGCAATGCTTTACCACATATATGAGTGTCAACGAAATCGAAAGCGGATACTTCAATGATGTTTCTCGTCAGAGGGGTAGTTACCCCTTACGACGAATGTAATAATTTTGAAATATGATAAAACATTAAAGTGTAGCTTGTAGAAATATTTTAAATCGGCGGATACACTTTAAACAAAGAAAAAACGACCATGATAAATAAATTTATGTTAGGGGTGGTTTACCCCCTTGAATTTGCTATGCCGCCAAAACGCCAAAACCCGTCAACTTTAATTTTAATTTCCCTTCAAAATGATACCTGTTTTATTAATTTGCATACAACCGGCTTAAGTGTGGGGTGAAAAAAAGGGAAATTGAGGGGTGGTTTACCCCCTAACTCAATTTTTTCTTAACATTTTCATAGTGGATATTTCGTTGCTTTTCATTAAAAGAATTTTCGTTTTTATTTCATTCGGATCGGTGGATTACTTCTGGGTGAAACTGCAAAATCACCCCTCGACACGCCTTTCTTTGAGGGGCGGTTTCCCCCCCCCTTAAATCCGTTTTTCCGCAGATAAAAAAGACGTGTCTCAAAGTTTTTGATGCTCTATCACATATACGAGTTTCAACAAAATCGGAGACGGACACCTGAGGGATGTTCCTTGTGAGGAAAAACGTTATAGAGTTTTCCATCAGTCCTCGTGGTGAAGATAGATATAAAGATAATTAGATTGTACGCAAGGCAATCAAAATATAGTTGACACAGCTACATTAGGATGAACCAGTCCGTAAATCGTGATTAGTTTCAGTATACCTATTCTTATATACAAATATACAACTTGTATATAAGAGCGGGCGCGCACTGCTGATTTTGGTTACAGCGACGAAACAGTCACGGTGACAAAAATCACCAGTTCGCGTCCGCTCTAATAGACGACTTATATATAATGTTTCAATATGTATATCCTTATAAGTATGCATATATGGACATTTTATTGTTTAAATATAAACTCTTTTAACGCAAGCCTAAAAGATAATGTGGATAAGCATCTTTTTTAAATTCCGCTCCGCGAAAAATGTAGGTAATTTTTACATCACTGTGTCTGCGTAATTAACTCTGATAGAATTGTGCTTCGGATGAACGACACAAAAAATCGAATCTCTCGATGTGAAACTTGTTACGTCTTAAGGGGTACCACCACTGTAAACCTCTGAAGTTAAGCGATTTTTTTTATGGAAGCACATATAAGAGAATAATAATATTCAAGAATGTTATTTACCATGTCTTCAAGTAAACAAAAAAAATTCTATCACACAATTATGCAAAATGGTGACCAACGAGGCATGTTGAATTTGAGACGCTCTGCGGGAGAACTTCGAAAATATTGATTTTTCTTTGTAATTGGCAAGCATTTAAAGTAAAAGTTCAATTTTCGACAGAAATAGCACAATCATTTATTCATAAATCATGTTATAATAAACTGCTGGAAAATCCCGTATGGGGCCGGCCATATATTACGTCATCGATTTTGGCTGATTTTTACCCCCCCCCCCCCCCCCGAAATCATCCTATCCTTCCTATCGTCATAATCCAATTATCGTTACCGTCATCCAACGATCAGACCCCCCCCCCCCCCCATTTTAAAATGACGTAATTTATGGACCGCCCCTATGCATTTTTCTTCGTAATATTATTGTATAATATTACGACAGACCGCCAGTGCCACCGCAGACACCGGCCTGCAGGGTCCTTTTTACAGGTACCAAAATTTTTCCCCTTATTCTAGATGGTTCAAAGCATCTCTTAACCAATTAAAAAAAAAAGAATTGTCGAAAAATTCTACAGTGGTGTTACCCCTTAAGTAAACAAATATATATAACTCACGTTGCGGATTCATTGCATATGAATTTTCACGTTTGTGCGAATAATCACTTCTCCGTCGTTTGTCCGTGTTCTAACAATGAGCAGAGAAATGATAAAACGTCACGTAGTCCGGGCGTTTATTCCAGAGGCGTTATCCTAAAAAATATTGCAGTCCCTCCTACCTCTATGCATATTTCACCGGAATACATTGTCGCCTCGTAACCAGAATGTGAGCGGATTCATCGAAATATATTTTTTTTTTTTTCGAAAACGCATCTAATTTTATTTACAATGTGAACGAAAATAGACATCATTGTTTTTTTTAACTTATAGCTAGTATACTTACTGATAGGGCAAGGGAATACCGATTGCAAAGATCATGAAAAACAAAAAGCACTACAAGAGATATTCCCAGATTTATCGAGCCATCATTTTCTCGATAATAATTCGATCTACTCATGATAACTTGAGTATGATTAGAGTTATTCAATCGATTGTTCAGTATATTTACGAAAATTGCATCGCCATCACCATCTATTTTTAATATTCTATATACGACAGAAAGTAAAAGAAATGGGTGCGAAAGCATATTAACGGGTCTGCATGAGCTTGGTGGCCCGAAAACAGCTCGATTTCCGATATTTTTATACCGAGAGTATCGGAATGACGAGATCGGGATTTAACATAAAATCAATACATGGTTTTGCCAAGTTGAGGTTGAAAAAAATGAAAAATATATGAAAACAATGAAGTTATTAATATTTAAACAAAGCGCCGCGGTTGTTGCATGGCCTATCGGTACATGGTACAAGGCACGTATACCGAAAAATATTTTCGTCAAGAAATTCTACGGTCAAGTTTACGTATTGGAGGGAATAAAAATTGCTATAAAAAAGTATGAAGTATACGTCAGGTACTTAATAACTGTTCGAATCGATGAATTCATGAAACTCCGGTCAAAAAATTAATTTCACAAAACGTAAAATATACTGAGATCAATCATTTTAGTTTTGAAATTGGCCATTTACACTAAGAGAAATTTCATGGTGTTTACATAGAGCAGTCGTGGTAAAAAACAGCATGAGGAATAAATACGCAAAATGAGAGTAAAAAAACTTTCTAGGACAATTTATGAGAGAGATATGAAAATAGTTAATTAAGATGACCGTGGCGAGCCGCGATGCGCGGTGGGACGGTGCCGGGCGATCGAATTCAATCATCATCTGCAATGAGAGAAACGCCTCAACAAGTTTGATTCATATTGAATGTCACGCCTAAAAGTATCAAGAATGCTCACGGCCTTGAACTTTGCGAAAATATTGATTACAACAATAGTATTAGGTATTGGAATTAATTCGTAGCGTTTTACAAGAGATGGCGCAGGTAGGACAGTATTTCGTTCTTACCAACAGTAATGTATTCATCGTGAAGCAGCTATAATTGAATTTCATTTGCTGTACGTCACCTCTGTTTAAATCGTAAATAACAACACTTTATAATTTATTGAATATGTTAACATTTGTGCCGAATAAAGTGTTTTTGCGGGGAGTATTACTTCCCGCTTTTTCCCGGTTTTTTGCATCGAATTGTCACTCAATCACTGGGATGAAAAATTGATCCATTACGATAATCCGAAGCGCAGTAAGTCATGGGTTAAGCCCGACCAACCATCAACATCAGTGGCAAAGCCAAATATCCATGGCTCTAAGCTCCTGCTCTATATTCGGTGGGATCGGAGGGGTGTGATTTATTATGAACAGCTGAAACCGAATGAAACCATAACTGGGGATCGCTACCGACTACAACTGATGCGCTTGAGCCGTGCATTGAAAAAAAAAACGGCCGGTAGACTCCGAAAGACACGACAAAGTCTTTTTGCTGCACGACAATGCTCGTCGGCACATCGCAAAACCGGTACAAGCATATCTGGAAACACTTAAATGGGAAATCCTACCCCATCGCCCGTATTCTCCAAATATCGCTCCTTCTGATTACCGTTTGTTTCGTTCGACGGCTCATAGCCTGTCTGAGCAGAAGTTCACTTCTGACGAAGATTGTCAACAATGGGTCGATTCGTAGATTGCATCTAAAGACGAGGCGTTCTTCCGACATGGTATTCGTACCCTGCCCGAAAGATGGTCAAGAGTAGTAGAAAGCGATGGGCAATACTTTCATTAATGTATTTTTTATTTTCATTTAAGATACATTTTTTTTAATGAAAAAAAAAAAAAACGCCACGAATTAATTCCAAGTTCTAATACATCGAAGAAACGCATAAATAAGTGAACCTCCGCTTGTAACAACGATGTTGAAACCGTTTTTTTTTAATGACGCGTTACGCAAAGACGTATAAGAATATGGAAGAATATTGATTGTAACCCCAAAGTTCAAGTGGTTAGTTGTATTTGTTTATAAGCTAAAATATTATGTCCTCGAAATACGGAGGTTTTCGATAAATCATGAATGTACGCGCTGAAAACTACCACCACGATCGTTTAAAATAATAAAGTTAAAAATGAAGTCCAAAATATTTCTGGAAAACTATGAATATACGAGAGTGTGGGTAAAGCCTTCTTTAAACGAAAATGATGAATCACAAAACGGACAAATGTCAAAATCACAAGCTGATGCCTTTTCACCGATTGGTGTAACGAAACCTTCAGGTGCCCGCAAAATTCGTGACCATTAACATTCATTATGAGACAGATACCCTACACTGCCACGCCGAAACAAAGGAACATAAAAATGTTATTTTGAGCGTTCCATTTTTCGTATCGGGAAGAGCGGAATTCGAGAATTTACTGCAGCAATGTCATTCGTGTCGTTTTTACGTAGTTAAGTTAAACGAATCGAAACCCACTGAATTTAAAAAAGTGTCATAACTTTCTGATGACGAAGTTTGATAACTTTCGAATTATAACGGCGGTACTATATTAGTAAATATACTGAACAGACAATTGGGCAACACTAATAATATCGACATTGTTGTCGGTAGATAAATTTATTCAAAAATAAAAATAATTTCTTGATCAATGCCGTAAAATCGTTCGAAATGATATTTTCTTCTCAGGAACTTTGTAATATATACGCTATCGCTCCATATTTGTACTAAATAAAAACAAACGATGATGTTCATTTCCATTTACGTTATAAATTAATATACACCTATTTCTTGATTGAAAAAAAAACAATTATTTGGAGAATTCGTGCATGCTTTGGTTACGAGGTGATCGGAGTGTTGTTATTTGATCCGAGTGTCCATAGAAATAGGCGCGATTATTTGTAGCTGTGGCGAGAATTTTTTTTCAATAAACTCGCGCACTACGTGACCACTGTTTATTGTCAGAATGCCGACAAGCGACAAACAAGTGAATAACCATTCGCTGAAAGATGGAAATTCATATGCGGTGAATTCGCATTGTGAGTGATAAATATTTGCCTTTTTAAGTCGTAATAAAGTTTCACATCGAGCGATTTATTTCATTGCGTCGTTGCGTTCGTTTGAAGCACGATTGTACCAGGTAGTCTAGATTAAATTAACAAGAGCTCTATTCAATGATCCCAGCATGTTGCCCATTTTTTGTAACATCCTTGGAGCACCAGGAATGTACCGTTAAAAAATTAGACTATTCTATGATGTTTTGTGGCCGCCAAAAATTGTTTTGAACAAACCGATATTTTGATGGTATCTTTATTGGAATAGGTTTTTTTTAAAATGCTATCTATAAAAGTTGTACGGCAGAATGTCATCTACAAAATAAACTCTATACAAAAATCACGTAGGATTGTTAGTTTAACGGTAAATCACCGATGATCCTCGAATTTTTGTTTTGTTTGTTGTATCTACTTCGGTTGTTAATGAACGTATTTACCTGAAACTCAGACGTTACCCAGAAGAATTTATCCCGAAGGGTATTTTTCAATATATTCCAACCATGTCCCCGATTTAGCAGTAATTACCGATTTTCTTAAATCCGACGTTTGCTTAAAGGAAATCATCCACAAGACTGGCAGGTTGCAAAAAATTGTGGTGGTAGTTTTCAGCGCGTACATTCATGATTTACCTTCAAAATGTGATTTAAAAAAACCTTCGTATTCCGGGGATAGACCATGAAATTTTCCTCGGGGTAAATTACCAATTTCCAAACTAAAATGATTAATCTTAGTGTAGTTTATCTTTTGTTAAATAATTTTTTTGAGCGGCGTTTTATGAATTCATCGATCCGAGCAGTTATTAAGTATCTGACGTATACTTCATACTTTTTTATAGCAATTTTTATTCCCTTCAATACGTAAACTTGAGAGTAGAATTTCTTGACGAAAATACTTTTGGGTAAACGTGCCTTGTACCGTGTACCGGTAGGCCATGCACCAACCGCGGTACTTTGTTTAAATAATAATACATTCTTTCTTTATCGATATTTTTAAAAACCCCAACTTGACAAAACCATGTATTGATTTTGTGTTAAATCCCGATACTCAGGGTATAAATAATATCGAAAATCGAGCTGTTTTCGGGCCCTCAAGCTCACGCAGACCCGTTAATATGCTTTCGCACACATTCTTTTACTTTCTATCGTCTATAGAATACTAAAAAATAGATGGTAACGGTGATCCTTTTTTCGGAAATATACTAAACAATCGATTGAATAACTCTAATCATATTCAAGTTGTCATGAGAAGGTCGAATTATTATCGAGAAAATGATGACTCGATAAATCTGGGAATATCTCTTGTAGTGATTTTTGTTTTTCATGGTCTTTGCAATCGGTATTCCCCTGCACTATCAGTAAGTATACTAGCTATGAGTTAAAAAACAATGATGTCTATTTTCCTTTTCATTATAAATGAAATGAGATTCGTTTACGAAAAAAAAAAACATATATCGATGAATTCGCTTACATTCCGGTTAATGCCACAATGTATTCCCCTGAAATCTGCATAGAGGTACGAGGGACTGCAGTAGTTTTTACGATAACGCCTTTGGAATAAACGCTCGGACTACGTGACGTTTTACCAATTCCCTGCCCGTTGTTAGAACACGGACAAACGACGGAGAAGTGAATATTCGCAGAAAGGTGAAAATTCATGTGCAATGAATCTGCAACGTGAGTTATATATATTTGTCTCCTTAAGGGGTAACGCCGCTGTAGAATTTTTCAAAAATTCGTCTTTTTCAAATTGAATAAGAGATGCTTTGAACCATCTAGAATAACGGGGACAAGTTTGGTACCTGTGAAAAGAAGCCCGCAGGCCCGCGTGAGACTGCGGCGGCACTAGCTGCCCGTGTGCGAGACGTTCGTTTTTCTCGTACCACAATTTTTTAAAGGGGCACACAACTTGACTCCTTCAATTTTCATTCTACTCACTCCGAATTTTGAGCACATCTTCAAAATACTATTACGAAGACAAATACGTACGGGATTTTCCATTAGTTAATTATAACATTATTTATTAACAAATGATTGTCCTATTGTCTGTCGAAAATTGAATTTTTACTTGCAATGCATGCCAATTACAAAGAAAAATAAATTCAACAAACCATTCGAATCCCCTGGCTTAGGATGGAGGGCTTTATTTTGGTGTTTAACCCGCTATTGTGTTCCTCCTATCCACGATCCGGGAAACTCATATTTCCGAATTTTAAATATTTTATTGTTTATTTTCTAGGTGACGGGCTCATTTGCGAACCATGGTTCCTTTCTGACTTTTGTTCGTCTCATTTAGTAGAATTTTTCAAGCCAATAAACAATTTCACCTCGAGTTTTGGGGTCAAGGTCAATTTTGCGGGTCCATGTTGGGAGGTGATCTTCGCCGGACGTGACTCGGAGAATCACCTGGCGAAGTGCTGACACATACTTTTTACGCCCCCTGTACATTATGAACGGAAATCGAACAATATGGGGAAAGCAACTTAAATTAGCCATGGAACAAAGGGGGGACGGGCAAATGTGGCAAAAAATGAGAAACGCGGATACGGGAGGGGTACAGTGAAAGTGTACCAGCATTAAGTGAGAACATTTTCGTTTACATTATACAAGAAATTAAATGCATTTTCGAAATTATAAAAATAAAAAATTTCGACCAAATTGCTTCCATTCCGGTTATAAGGCGACAATGTATTTCCAATTCACTGGTCATTTTAAAAACACGGACAAGCAACGAAAGAGTGACTATTTGCACAAAGGTGGAAATACATATGCAATGAATCCGCAACGTGAGTTATATATATTACGCTACTCAAGACGTAGCAAAGTTTTCCATCAAGCGATTCGATTTTTTACGCCGTTCGTCCGAAGCTCGACTGTACCAGAGTTAATTGCACAGATGCAGCGATATAAAAATTAGCTACATTTTTCGCGAACTGAAATGTAAAAAATAAAATTACCCACATTATCTTTTTGACTTGCGTCAAAAGAGTTTCTATTCAAATACTACAATTTGTGTGTATATGGGCCCAAAATATATACTTTTATATATTTTCTATATACTTGTATATATTTATATAGATATTATATAGATATAGATTTGCCATGCAACAATGGCCGCGCCTTGTTTAAATCATGATAACTTCATTGAGTAATGAACATGGATAACTACAATTGGGGCATCAAAATGGGGAAAGGAAATGAAATTGGCCGAGGAAGAAACGGGGTATGCGCTAATATGGCAAAGAAATAAGAAACGCGGATACGGGAGGAGTAAAGCTGGCAATAGAGCGGACTTGCAGGATGAAAATTGATCAGGGAATACGAAAAGACTGAAGCAAAATAATGATTTTCCCATGTATACTAAACAATCGATTGAAATACACTAATCATATTTAAATTACCATCGGTCGGTCGAATTATGTTCAAAAAAATGATTGTTCGATCAATCGGGGAATATCCCTTGCAGTGATTCTTTTTCATGACCTTGGCAATCGAAATTCCATCGTCCCATCTCTGTACTAATAATAAATAAAAAGATCAATGATGTCTATTTTCGGTTACATTATGAATAAAATAGCGTTCATTTTCAAAATAAATAAAAAAACACTGGTTCGAAGGATTCGCTCATGAGGCGACAATGTAGTTGGGTGACATATGCATAGAGGTAGGGGCGATTGCTAGTTTTTACGATAACTCCTTTCGAAGAAACACGTGGACTACGTGACATTTTACCAATTCACTGCTTATTGTTAGGCCTTGGACTAGAGATGGAAAAGTGAATAATTATTTGTACAAAGGTGGAAATTCACCTACGATGCTTCGTTATGCATATACATTTTCCTATATAAATCTGACCAGAGTTTCAAGTTCACGCATTATTTTCTTTTCCCGTCTCGTGCCATCAACGTCGGTAGCCTCCCAGCAGAGCAAGTTCTTCCAAAGCACAACTTACCGGAGTCAGTTTCGCGGATACAATTTTAAAAGAATCAATAAGGTAATATTCTGCTCAAATAGAAATTTGACGAATACAATTGCCCAGATAATCGTTTTGACCTGAATTAAGAGTTCCCATTTCAAAATAGTGAGTTATATATAATTATACTTATACTTATACTAATCACAGTTTACTGGCTGGACAATCTTGATGAAGGTTAGTCGGCTATATATTATTATTTTGCCAATGAGCTATTTATCGTCATATCTATCTCTACCACGGGTGCTTCTTGAAAACATAATAGTTTTCCCTCAGTATACATGACCAATGCCGATGTCCAATCAATTCAGCTGAGCGAATTTTATCTTGTGTTAAATAAAATTTTCAAACGGATCGTCATAAAATCACCGAATCGACCAGTTATCAAGTACTTGAAGTACCTGTCATACTTTTTTTATTGTCATTTTTTATTCGCTCTGCTACATCAATTTGACAAAAAAAAATGTCTTGCCGAATATTCTTTTAGGTACATTAACGGACCCACTGAATTTTTCAAAAACTGGCAGTCATGAAGTTCGTCGTGTTATTCGTGTGCCTCTCCATTAGCCGTAAGTACATTCAGAACAAGTCTCGTGACTTTACAGAAAGTCTTATTACGTGTCCAATGAGGTTCTCACCTCATTGGACACGTATTAAGACTTTCTGCACAAACGACCATTCGAAAAGTTCATACAAGGAGATTTAAGACCTGAGCTACATTAACAAGTTAATTAATGATAAAATTATAGAGGCTCGCAATTATTGAATAATCAGTTCGCACGATTGATACTGATAACGTAATGTAACTTTGAAAAAGGAGATACATTCGCAGACGTTATATTGATTGATCGACGTAAGCGACCACGTCCGTCAGCATCTTTGTAAATGCAAACATTATGACCACCAAAAAGACGTCAATGATTGTGTTTTAGCACAACTCTTGTTTACAATCCCATTGCGTTCCGCAAATGTATGCTCTGTCGGGTTTACAATATTTGCGTCGTTGTTTCCCCAAGTGCATGTATTTTTAATCTACATGTTAACGGCAATCATTTTTATTGGGAAAAAAACCACTATCCGTTGTTATGAGATTCGATCGTATGAAGCGATTGTCAAAGTATTTTTCTTCTGAGTTTGATGCTTCCGTAATAAAGGTATCACTTGTCGATTTCAAGAAAGAGCATATTCATTCTATCTCAAAAATAAAAGATTGTGGTTACCGCAATTAGCGTATAGACAAATTGTGCATAAGTAGTTAGAAATCCACCATTTTTCGATTCCATGTGACTGCAAAAATCAGCCAAAGTCAATTTGATTCGAAAACATTCATAATATTACAGCTCAAAACACAGACCAATCAATAAACACTTGATAAGTAGCAACAAATACCCTTTACGTATTGTCGCAGTAACCATCGGTGCCCGTGTGGAACGTGCCGGTAGTGGAACGGCTATAAAGATTGAAGCCGCACCTTTTTTCGTATCGGTGCGACGGGTCGGGCGTCATGTATGCTGCGGTGCATTTATCAGCCCACGGCACGTTCTCACCGCGGCGACCTGCGTTTTGGACGAATCATTCAGACCCCTTCAGTGGACAACGGTGGTAAGCGGGACAGATGAACTCTATGGAATGAATTGGGAACATCAGATAACAAACATCTTTCCACACGAGGGCTTCTTAGAGGGATTATTTTGGTGCAACATAGCTGTTATCACGGTATGAGAACAAAAAAATGTATTCCACGCAATTTATCACTTTGATTTACGAGTCTGAATCTGAACGTCATCAGAATTCCTAATATATCAACACACGCAATTATTAAATGATGAATGAGTTATGGGGATCCAGTTGTAATCTTATGGCAGCTCCCTAAACCCAGTTCATCGCATAACCGTAACCACCTGAACGTTTAGCCAGATTTTTCCTAATACGATTCAGCTATCAGCGCCCGTCGAATGGAACCCACGGCAAAAGGAAATAGCACTGCCAGATGCAGAGCCACCGAATAACGAGTACGCCACACTGGTGGCATTGCAATTAAGGAATACTAAAAATTTGAAATCTGGTCTGAAACACCTGACTGTAAAAATAAACAATCCCGATCGCACCTCCGACATTCCACGAAATTTGGATCCGACCTTTTATGGATCGGCAGGAAAACGCAATTCACTACACATGGTGAGTACTCATATTGGGTAAACTGTTGCCTTCCCGAGTAGAAATCTTGCTCCAGCTACAATAAACACCTGATCAGGCATCCTGATTTCTTTTTCCAGCCTTGATCAGAATTTTTTATCAAGCCCTGATCATTTTTGAAACACAATCCCTAAATTCCGTCTGATCAGGGTAAAAATCAAGGCCTGATCAGGGTAAACTATCAAGGCCTGATCAGGGTAAAAAATTAAGGCCTGATCAGTGTAAAAGATCAAGGCCTGATCAGCGTAAAACATTAAGGCCTGATTAGAGCGTAATTTTTCACGGCTTGATCAAAGTGAAAAATCATATGATTTTTCACGGCTCAGGATGACCGATTTATTCCTGAAATAAAAAATACAACGCATACACAAAAGAGAAAAAGGCACGACTTTATACATAACGCTGATCGTTTATTTTTTAATCTTAATATAAAATCTATCACATATATTTTTCACATATATCTATGTGGAAAACAAACATCATTTTTCTTGTATTTGTAATAGAACAAAAACATGAAATAAACTAATATATTTTTTAAACAAAAACTTAAGAAACTTCGTGAATAAAGTAAATAGAGCTAAACGTTTTTAGGAAACGTTACATTGGGCGTTCTGTTCGTTTTTTTTCCGCGACGCTCGAAACTTGTCCCAGTCTTTTGCTGAATTAATCAGGCCTTGATACCGCTCCAACGGCTTGTCCAATTTGCTTCGAAAGAACTTCTATTCCGTGTTCCCTATATTTCGAAATGACAGCCACTGAAAAATACGAAAATGTGTATCCCACTTAGAATTCAATGTCTACATATATATATCTATATGAGGTATGCACATTATTTTATTAGTGTGGCACAAATTTGAGCTCTATTTTTTTCCTTTTTTTCACTATCCAATTATCTACTTTAAAGAAGAAAAAAATTGTTGCAAAAGCTGCGAGCGGTCATTTTTTAATGAAAATTAGAATCGAAGCAGGAGAGCCTGTACAGCGAAGACCAACGAAATAATGGTAAGTTGACAGCGTAGTGCAGTTCAGTGAATGTAATGTCCATCCGAAGTGCATTTCTTATGGGCTAAATTGCACCGATGGAATTACTTTCACTTAACTGAACTACGCAGTCAACTTATCATTATTTGGTTAGCCTACGCTGTCCGGGTCCGTACAGCGAAGGCTAACCAAATAATGGCAAGTTGACAACGTAGTGCAGTTCAGTGAGTGTAATGTCCATCCGAAGTGCATTTCTTATGGGCTAAATTGCACCGATGGAATTACTTTCACTTAACTGAACTACGCAGTCAACTTGTCATTATTCGGTTAGCCTACGCTGTCTGGGCTAATCAGCACCGATGGCAAAACATTTACCAGATTGAACTACGCTGTCAGCTTACCATTATTTGGTTGGCCTACGCTGTCTCTTTTTCTACTCTGACAAAGGAGACGGACCAAGTAAACGAAAATAAAAGCGATACACAAAACAAATATAAATCTACTTACATAGTGGTAGCGCCTACACATGCCAATCCTCAGGAATTTCGAGTTGTTCCTCGCTGAGAGGATCTGTTCCGGATCTGTCAAATGTATCATAATAAATATTTCAACCAATGCATATATAATTTGGCGTATGGTTAATTTATAGTCAGATTTCATCCAATTTATATTTATAGAATTAAGAATTGTAAGGCTTTGAAAAAAATTAATTGTTATACTAACCTGCTGCTGTATTATTTCTTCTTTTTTTTCCATTATTCAGAGCCCGCTATTCACGTAGACGCAGTCGTTGCGCAATTTTCTTCCGATTGTATTTGTCCATTTCATTCACAACGTACACGTTATATGTAAAAATGTATAAAGTGATTAATAATATGTCTCGTGCTTCTCTCATGTCTGTCCATCAGTTGACAAGATGAGGTTAGGCCCGTTTTTAGCGCTTAAACTGTAGAAGTCCAGTTACATGATGATTGCTTGAAGTAAGCTGGATCAGGCGAATTGAAGTAAGCCGTAAGTCCAGTTGCTTGACATCGCCTGAAGCTAGCCGGGTCAGGCGAATTGAAGTAAGTTGTAAGTCCGGTTGCTCGACCATCGCCTGACCCAGCTTGATCAAGCAAATTAAGGCAAACTTAAGTAAGGCCTTCGTACTACAAGGTGATCAGGCGCAGATCTAATATCAGGCCAGCCTGACAATATTTCTACTCGGGTTACTGATCATGTAAATCGATTTTCTCTATTTTACGTGAGATGTTTCCTTCGGGCGCTTGAATGCACAAACGATTCGGTAGCTGGGATCAGAGTCATTATCATTGTGATATGTATAATATGAAATAATATGAAATGAACTCATTGTTGCATCTGTGGATGATCAAGATCACGTATCTATAAAAAAAAATAATCGAAAGTATATGGAGTAATTGAAGAAAGAGCAGATTGCTTTATCTTCTCAAACAACATCGTTATTTGGAGTCACAAAAAGTAGCTCAATTAGGAAATACAATTTGTTCTATATGACATTTTAGATAAGCAAAAAAAGTTGCACCTGAAGCATTCAACAGTACGAAGTTTATATTTCACTTCTGTTGCGATGTATACCTACATCATCTTCATGGTATCAATATAATCACTTGGATTCCACTCTACAAAAATCTTATGGGAAGGTTTTGGATCGATAAATCCTACTTTTTTGGCTGTCTAGGGCCACTAAATCAGCCATAGATATGTACACAGGCTTATAGAGCTAGCTTTATATGCCTCCCATTACAGATCGATCATGGCGCACCACTCGTGTATGAAAGGAGAATCGTGGGAATAGTTGCGACCACGTCTCTAACAAATAAGCACGCCGCCTTCTTCGTAAGCGTCTTTGCATGCGCAACTTTCATAAATGAATCCATGGCACAGGAAGCGTCTTCGACGTCAGTACTCACTTCGGCAACTTCATGGCTGGCGAAACGCCGCCGCCTAACTCCGTAAAATGGATAACTATTTTATCTTGTATGTAAAAAATACATTTGGACGGGCATATATAATTGAAAAATCTACGTGCGAGACGTAACTTACGAACCCATGCCAATAATGTATTATCCGAAAAAGGGAGCACGGAAATAAATAAAAATTTCATTTTCAACATTCTTCTGCGACGCGAATCGGCCCCATTGCCTAATCCTTTCTTCAGATCGCTGGTTTTTCACACATTTATTTCCTTCGTTGTTGCCACTTTCGAAAGATGCACATGGATTAGTCGCGGCGAAAAAAACCTATTTCTTTCTTTTTCCACTTTGGTGGGGCCGTAGCTTCACGGACGTTTCCACCTGGCCTCTGGAAATCCGGGTCGGAGAAAGAAACGTATTGCAATGTCCTGAGGATTTTTTTCGTACGAGTGCACCATCTCAAGTGTCGACATCGTAAATAATTTTTGAAAATGAATTTTACTGAAAAAACGTTTCCTGCACAAGCTTGACGGTTCCGAGGGAGACTATCTTCGACGATAATGCCATTTTTCCGGCTACGCGCTCAGGGCGGTTTTAGACTGGCGCACAGTGGTCCGGAATCGCGAAAAAGCGGACGAAAACAAAAAAAAAATTTTCTCTAGGGACTTTTAATGGTTAGAATAGTTGTAATGGTACCCTTACTATGTGTTATGATATGTAATATGTAATGGTACCCTTACTATGTAATGGTACCCTTACTATGTGTTATGACCGTTAAGAAAGGGGGAGCGTCCCTACCTGGCTTGGGAACGCATTCCGTTCGTGAGCGTTGGGCCGTCCGCATTGTTTGCTCGTCGCGCGGCGAAATAACACAAAAGTTTAGACGCGTCTACATCAGTGAAAAGTTAACGTACTTGCATTTTACAAAATGGGTTCTTCTCCGGAAACTAAGTACAATTTAAATATCCTGTGCAGAAATATTATTAACAATATATGAAATAGTGAATCATTAATAACGGTGGTGCTGTTTTCATTGGCCACGTTCTAAAAATTCGTGTTAAAAAAGCAATAAGTCCAAAGTAGGGTTGGGTGGGGCTCTGAATCAAAATGGACATTGTTGCTTAGACATTTCGTCAAAACATATCTAAAAACTAGCTGCACATAGCTGCTCTTTTGGTTTTACTTATTATTTTTGTGGGAAGATGTGTGCACCTTCGGCAGTTTTTCGTACCCGCGAAAAACGACGCAACCAACCCAACCTCAAGCCAGCGTCACGCCAATCACATTCTACCATTGGCCGATGAACGGCAGCACTGCCGGCTTAGTGTTGCGCCACGGTAGGAGTGATCTCTTCGGCCGAACGCTGGGATGTACGATTGGCCAATAGTAGGCTTACCGGAAATCCTAACAGTTGGCCGGATATTGACCCAACATTGGGTCCGTGAAAAACGACGCAACCGACCCAACCTCGAGCCAGCGTTACGCCAATCACATTCTACCATTGGCCACTGGTTTAGTGTTGCGCCACGGTAGGAGTGATCTCTTCGGCCCAACGCTGGGATGTACGATTGGCCAATAGTAGGCATACCGGAAATCCTAACAGTTGGCCGGGTATTGGCCCAACATTAGGCTAAAGAGATTACGATCACTGGCTGACGGTTGGCGTGATCACCGGCCCATAGTAGGGCTAAGATCGGCTTCATATTGTTGGTGCAATATTCGGACTAGTGTTGGCCCAGTGTAGGGCTGTGAAAACAACCTAATGCTTAGCCAACAATCGATCAGATTCACAAGTTTCTGTGCTCGATGATTGCTCATCGAAAGAATTATTAGATTCGCTAACATCGTTATGCACAATCACTTGTTCGCGGAATGTTTCCAAATTTGTTTCACTATCTACTTATCTTTTTGTTTCGTTGCCTCTGATCCTAACCTGCTGTAAAGAGTCTTCTAATTTTTGTCGCCGTTTTAACACTCGACGTTTCTTAATACTATCACAATAACTCGGCATTTTTTTAATACACCACAAAACTTCAGTATAAATCAATTTTATTTTTATTAAAGTGAATTTGAGATAACAGTCATTATGAACCATGCTAAAAATGCCGTACTAAAAATAAGCATTGGCAAAACCACGGTCAAACGATTGGCTCAGACTCAGGGCTTGCGCTCGCCCCGACAATTGGCCGACGGTAATTAATTAGTACTGGCCCAGCGTTGGCTCTTCGATGGTGTGCCGAGCTTCATTTCGAGACTGGCAAACCCATGATCAACCGATTGGCCCATGTTCGGGGCCAACACTGGGACCCGATAGTTGGCTGACAGTTGGTAATCGATATTTCGCCCGAGGTTGGGTGTTCGTTGGTTTGCCATGCTTCAAACGAGCACTGGCAGAATCATGGCCAAATCATTGGCCCGTATAAAGGACCAACACTGGGTATTAGTGGTTGGTGCTGAATGTCGTACCAAGCGTCGGCCGCATCTTAAGCGCCGGCAAATTTTTCACGGGTAGTTTTCGCGTCGAAATTGTGGTTTATAGGAAATTGGTAAAAATAATTCATAAAAATAATCATATTTTTCAACTCTTACAGATCCTCCGGATGATACCAAAGAAATTACTTTCACGAGGAGGGAAATTTTCGAATTCGTAAAACCAGTGTTCAATGGGAACAGCAACGTGCTCAGTGAAATTATTGAAGCACAGGTTTGAAAAAAACAGGAGCATCCATACATTTTGCCGCCAAATAAAAAAGGTGCTCTGAAAACATTAGTATCCGAATTCAGGAAAAGGTGGAAACAAGCGAACAGGATAGAAAACAGATTCTACGCAAAATTCGACATCTGGCTCAACGTTCCTATACTTTTTACACCTGAAAATGAAGGTTCGACGACTTCCACGGAAAACACAGCGGGGCCCGTGCGTCTTACGACAAGTTGGGACGATTTGAGTAACAGGTCAAAACGGAGGAAGACCGAAAAGATTCGTGAACAATACAGCGTCCAAGAACTAGCCTACGCTACACATATGTGTCTCCGAGCTTCTGGAAATTTAGAGGCATCGAAGGTAATGAGGGATGTCACAGAAGGTAGTCCATCTACAGCATCAAAGTACCAGGAATCTATAGAACACGTTCCAGAAAGAGTATTGACAGGCAACGAAGTATTATCATTTGTTGTAGAAGGTGGAGTGACGAAGAGCGTATATCAATTAATACGTTCCACATCCGCTATGATAAATTATAGAGGATGGCCGTCTTATAGTACTGTATTAGAAGCTAAGAAAGAGTGTTACCCTGACAAGTCCGAAATTTCTATAACTGAAAGTGAAGCCACAGTTGGACACCAAGCATTGTTAAATCATACAGCTGAACGATTGTTATTGGCACAATCGGACGTTATTAGAAGTCTTCCTAAAAACAAACTTGCTGGTTTAGAATTGATATGCGCGTGGGGATGCGATGGCACTTCTCGTCAAAGCACTTGCAAACAAAAATTCAGCGATGAAGATGGCAATAAATTGGATGCCAACATTTTTTTTTATTTCACTTGTCCCCTTGCAAATTTATGATAAAGTCAATCCACAGGTTATTATTAGGAGAAATCCTCATCCTTCGTCGCCAAGATTTTGTCGCCCGATAAAATTAGATGTTTTGCATGAAACTGCCGAAGCCACTAGGACAGAAGTTGATTGTAACGAAGCGCAAGAAAAAAACCGTGTGCATTTTAAATCCATACTTTACGGAAGAAAAATTAACATCCATTTCAAACTTGTGTTGACAATGATAGATGGTATAGTTTGTAATTCGATTACGAATACATAGTCAAGTATGCGTTGCTACCTTTGTGGCGCTACGTCTAAAGATTTCAATGATATCGATAAGATGTTGCAAAGACCGTTCAATGAAGATTACTTCAAATTTAGAATATCGTCGCTGCATGCTTGGATACGGTTTTTCGAAAGTTGCTTGCATGTATCTTACAAATTAGACATAAAACAGTGGCAAGCGCGCAAAGAGGATAGAGAAGAACTTGAGGGACGAAAAAAAATATACAACAAGGTTTTCGTGACAAATTAGGACTTATT
Source organism: Ophion obscuratus (assembly GCA_964007375.1). Classification (NCBI taxonomy): domain Eukaryota; kingdom Metazoa; phylum Arthropoda; class Insecta; order Hymenoptera; family Ichneumonidae; genus Ophion; species Ophion obscuratus. Next base: position 5,605,823 of record OZ023314.1, on the reverse strand, counting down.
GTTGATCAACCAAAACAAGGCTACGGAACTTCAAATGACGGAAATACAACTCGGCGGTTTTTCGAAAATTCTGAAATATCTGCTTCTGTAACGGGATTTGACAAGGATTTGATAAAGCGATTTCTTTCGATATTGCAGGTGATTTCTTGTGGATTCGAGATCAATATACCAAAATTTCGCTTCTATTTAGAAATTACTGCAAGAAAATTTCTTGACCTGTATGGGTGCTATTACATGCCAACAACAGAGCACAAAATTGTGATACACGGTCCTGAAATTATTCATTCCTTGATATTGCCTATCAGACTAATATCCGAAGAAGCTCAGGAATCGTGTAACAAATATATTTAAAAATTCCGACGAGATTTTTCACGAAAATGTAACCGAGCTAAAACCATGGAAGACGTTTTTGGCAGAATTTTGATAACGTCAGATCCACTAATATCTAGTTTGCGTAAAGTTCCTCGGAAAAAACTGCAATCATTAACCACAGATGCGGTTGAACTATTGATTTCACCTTCAGTTGCGGAATCAAGTCAGATTCCTTCGATTGATACGGAGAGCGATGAATCTGAAGATGACAATGATTTTGCACCGCATGCATTAGATAGCGAGTAGAACGTTGTAGTAGTAGTAGTAGTAGTAGGAGTAGACATTGTAAGATTATATGAAAATGAATTTTTAGTATCATTATAAAGGGGATTAATTATTATATTTTACCCTAAACCTCTTTTTCCCAAACCTTTACAGCCTTGGAAACGCCTATTAAACGTCATATTAATAAACGTAATATTTTAAACGCCGTTAAAAATATAAATTGTACAAGTCTCAAGTATGATTAGCGGTATAACTAGTTTGATGTGATAGGATTACCTCAATATACTTTTTATTGGCATCGCTATGCCAAAAAATTATTATCGACTTGTTTCAACAAATAATCGTTTATCGTTATTATTCTTTCATTATTAATTTTTTGATGTTTTGATCAAAAACAAAAAGTTATTAACGACTTTTTTGAGCAAATAGGTGATGAAAAATAATGGATATGAAAGAAATTCTGCGTAAACAATGTAGCGATAAGTTTTTTTCACGATTCGGGAATTTTTTCAGAACTGCGTCTCATAATTTTTTTTTCGATTCACTAATTTTTTGGGATTCGTCGCACTTATTTCTTTTTAAGAACCGAACATTTTTTTAGGTTTTTGTCGTTCACGATTTTTGACGTGATAACGTCTTATAATTCGATGGAGCCGGCTGCACGCACGAAAAAGCATGACTCATCGCCGTTACCTCGCTCTGAGGCGTTCCATTTAAGGCTTGAAGTGTAAGCGAGAGCGCGGAACGAGCGACAAAGAGGTACAATCGGCCTCCGCGTTCGGCAGCGTTCGGCAGCGTTCGACATTTGTCTCTCTCCTACTTGAGTGATGGCCTCTGTACACTGCGAGCGACGAGCGACGAGCGATCAGCGATATCCAATGGCAACGTCACTCTCATAGAGCATTTCCGTCATACTCGAGCTCTCATTGGATATCGCTCATCGCTTGTCGCCCATCGCGAGCAGTGTGCAGAAGCCATGAGCGATGCGTCCGCGTAGACAGCTGCTATACAACAATACATGTACATGTTTTCGTCAAGTATGAAGTGCAGTGAAAAGTGAATGTGGTGTGAATTGTTTATAGCAACGATAATTGCGGCGATAAAGGTAATGATTCTTTCGATATTAAATATATGTTCAGTGATATATTGTCGAATATTCGTGCTTTCATCATTAAAATAAATAGCATCGGTCCGCTAGTGCAGCGATTGTAGGTTATGCTATAATTGACAAAACTATAACAATAAGTTAACAGAACTATTTCACGATGAGTAAAAATCAATTGCTTTACTATTCGATCGAAATAATTATCGAGCGTAGCTATGATTTCAAAAAATTAAAACATAAATGTTAAATCTTCCACATATCATAACAACGTGTCTGAAATGACAGGTTGGACCAGCCAGCCGTCAAAGGGAACAATTTTCTCCTATATCAAATACATTGCGGCGGGCTTTTTAAAAGCTAGAGTTACCAAAATTTTAATGATGTTTCCAATTTTTTAATTTTAAATTTAAGATTTATGAACAATAATTTAATCACAGTTTATTCTTATAATAAATTATTCAAAATTATTACTTTTTTACAACAAATTACAATTAAATTTGCAAAAATAATTAAGTAACTAATTGAACAACAACTTTTATTCAGTTCACTTGCTGAAAGAAATAATGTCAATACAAAATTTATTATTATAAAATAATAAAATCAAAAATTAAATTTTAACAGTCGAGTAGAAATTTAAACAATAAATTTTATTCAAGTATTTTGTAAATTTAAAATGATTTTCTGAACGAAGAATTTTATGAAAAAATAAAAGTTGTAAAACAATTGCTCAAACACATTCATACTTGTAAAAAATATGTACATTGTAAAAAAAATAAATAAAAATTGACATAATTGTATTTATGCGTACAAATAAATGTAACTTGATCAATTCAATTGTAGTTTCCATTTACCTCCTTCTCTATATCCATACAAAATATCTATCAAACAAACAAAATTAAAATTTTCTTTTGAAAAATGAAACCTTTCCATCAGTATTTTCTTATGACGTTGTCACGTTCAACTATCGTCAGTAAACCGACTTTACAGGCAACCGATTTTTTTTAAGATTCAGGATTTTTTTGAGACTTGTCGCTTATTATTTTTTCTTTAAGATCCGGCAATTGTTTGAAATAAGTCGCCCATAATTTTTTTTGTTTTAGTTCTTTTGCAAAGACTTTTCGGCAACCCTCCGTCCAGTGATTTGGAGACCTTTTAAAGGCAATGAGGACTGTTTTCATAAAAAAAAGCCTCTAAATAGTTTCTGATTTTAATTTGCTTTTTGGACTTTAAAACAAACAAAAAAATCGAATGAGAAAATTTTTAAAAAGCCGAATGTGTTCCGAAAAATCAACAAAGTCATTGCAGGTAGAGAGAAGATTTTTTTACCGATTAATTCTTGAAGAACCTGTCGCTGAAACTCCGTGTTGATAACCTTTTAGCATTATTATTATCCGAAATCAACGTTTGCAGCAACTATTTTTTGTTTTTTTTTTGTATTCCTCAGAGGTACGGGGTCCTTCCCCTTTTACCAGTCCCTCCTTTATTCCTTCCATTCCTTCCGACATTTACCATCCTTCCAGAGTCCCTGCATTCCTTACAGAGTTCGTTTGCAGCAACTACAACACTTCTAACTTTCCCCAAATTTATGTCGGATCGCAAAGAACTGAAATTCCGATCGATAAAACTTTTGTCTTGGAACGTACGCTCAAGTGCGCGCTTAAAAAAACCAAGTCACGTTTATTGAAGCAAGTTGCGGTGCGAGGCTGAACTTGCGAAGCTTGAAAAAATGCTTTTGACGACAAAATATTACGTATCGGACGCTGACGAAATTGAATTGAAAGTAACTGCATATTTTTTTTTGTTGAAAATACCTGGCGGAAGTGTGGAAGCTGATCGAACCGACGATCATGAAGCGAAATGCTTTTTTTAACAATAGAGAGAGAGAGAGAGTGAGAGATCGACAAACTGTTCTGAAAACAGTACAGGAAAGCCGCTCGGAAAATATTTTGACATATGCTCTACGTTCCTTGTTGTGTACTGAATATTTTATTACGTGTAATGAAGAAGATAGAAATCGCGTTACTGTATGTAGATATAACGCATTTATATAATATAGCTATGTATGTCGGTAATCTCATCTGAGGCATATATGTAAAAGGTACGGATATATGTAAAGGATAAGGCTTGTGGGACGGGGTCATCGGCAAAGCGCAAAAAAAAAAAACAAAACAACGAGAAATTAATAAAATCCGGCAATTTCCCAAAGAACATTCGAGCGATGTAATTGGAGTGATTTTCCTGGACGCCTCTTTTTGCCTTCTATTTTGATTGCGAATAAAAGCTGAACATGTTACGTACGGCGTAGGAATGCGAGAGATGAACAAAATTGGAGTGTTGGATTGGATGGTGATTGCTTTAGAAGAGTTTGCGAATTAATCCGTTTATTGAACAATCGCGTTTTACAAGCTGATTTTCAATGCGAAGTCATAAATGGGTCTGCATAAGCTTGGAGTCCAAAATATAAATCGATCTTCAACGTTTTTTCTAATGAAAGGATCGAGATGACGGGGCCGATCAAAAATTGCTCAAATCTTTCGAAAATGTTCGATTCTTGACCAACGAAAAGACGTTTTGAATCGTTTGTTTTGATCAAATGGATAAATATAGGAAAAATTTATCATACGATGGCAAATGTTACAAACTATGTCTTGCCGGGACTTCTGAACGGAAATAATCGAATTGTAATTGCTTATTTAGTTTTTGTTATTCAACGGGTTACCCTAACATGTTACCATCTAATCTACTGCACGGACAAACAATATCAAGAAGATTGAAGAAATTCAAGCTACTGAACTTGCGGAAACGATTCCATGATGAATGAAGTTCAAATGTAAGAGACCGAAAAAAAAATTAAACTTTAAATCGCAGTAATCACAAATAGAACAGCGTACATCACTGGATGCGCTTTCTACAGCCACATACTGTTCTTCCTCCTTCGATATAAAAAGCATTAATTTTTTTGTTACATAACAGATATAATTGTACGTAAGAAAAAAATAGGTTACACCTAGCTCGTAGCCGGGGAAAGCGGAACTTTCGTGATTTTTTAATGGGAAAACGTGTGCAAGGTTTCAAATTTGTGTTTTTTTTTACATTAAAGAGTATGGTTTTAAGTGGATTTTACAATTGTTGTATTGAAGAATATTAAAATCAAACGCATTTAGTTTTTGCATGAAATTATCTAGTGCTTGGACGGAGGATTTAATAATATATTGATTATTGAAAAAATGGCGGCAGGCCAAAGTGAAAGTATTGATTTTCGGTGAAACAAGCGCTCCATTTTCGTTGGAAAAAATTTTGCATCGAAAAAAAATCCGTTTAGGCGCTGCCTTTTGATACGTGAAAGAAGCTTGTAAAATTTTAAAAGTTGATCGGTGCAGTGATTTTTGAGACGTCGTGGTTACCGATTGTGACAAAGTCCTTTTGCGGAAAATGCGTTTGGATTTCGCGGAACCTGTGGAGAGATTCGGTGAGGTGATGACACGGTCTTACATACAGATATGAAAACTCTGGCGATTTTGCATGGTAGACAGTGTCACAGTTAGTGAGGCAAAAATATAGTTCCTCATCTATCCACTGGAAGCGCTGTCACGTAGAAGTCTTCTAGATATACAGCAAATTGCGAAAGATCTGCTCTATTGCACAGTTGTTCGGAACTCGCCATTAACATCGGCTCACGTCTGCGTAGCAGCGCATCGGGTGGCAGAAGCGGGAACTGCCGTTCTGCCTCACTATCTGCGTGACTCTCTACCCTACACGTTCCCAGATTTGGATGTAAGATCATGGGTAATAATGACCGGTGGCTCTCTACTCCTGTAGTTGTTGATCGTGTCCAGGTTTTGTAAGTTCGGTAATGTTGACGGCAGGAAAAGGAATTTGCGTTTCGACTCGGGTCCAGTGACAGACTCATCAGTAGGGCTGTGCCACCGTACCCTGCCCATTATGCTATGCTATGCTAAAGCATGTGTGATCAGCTTAAGGGCGGTTTCGGACTGGGGCTTTTTTCGCGCGTATAAGCTCGTTTCTTGCGTATGTACTTATACGCGCGCTACATTTCGCGCATCAACAAACCGATCGAGCATGCACGCGCGTATTCCGACGTGTTCGCATGAACCAGTGGGTCAGTCAATACTACGGTCTTACATACAAGTCTGGCAAAGAAGCTAAATTTTAGAGATGGGGGTACGCAAGCTTATAGTCCCCACTTTTCGATTCCCTAGGCGCCGCTACGCGTCGCCGTTAGCAAAGGAAAGTGCTTCCCCCCTTACCTCTTGCCGATGCATTCGTCGTCGGTACTACGTCTGTTTTTGTAGCGTGATTATCAATATAAACTTTGTTTGCAACCATATAACACGAGGTCTTACGCGATTTCCCGTGAGTTTTTTAAATCGTTTTCTTATGGCAATAGAGTCGATTTGTTCGGCATGGTCTCCTCTATGAAGATTGTTTATTCTTATCACGGTTGCTTGAATTTTATAATTTTTCCTTGAGGATTAACAATAACTTCTATGATTACGAAATCACAGATGAAAAAAAAAGGAAATAAGAAATAAGTTGAGTGGAATCCACCCCAAAATAACAGGCAGATGAGCTGAGTATGCTGGAATTATGAGAATCTATCTTCTCGAAATACTAAAGATGAATATCATTCATATTGATTGCGGCCGCTTAGGAATTTAAGTAAACTTGTGGGATATATAAACAAAAACCTCAGGTCCGATTATTATAGTGGTAATAATCTTTCTTGAGAACCAACACATTTAAAAAAAAATTGTTTTCGTAATTACCCGCGTAGAAATTGTTCTAGCCTGTCTGAGTTACGACTTAAGTAACTGGCTCGCCCAATTGAGCTCATACGAACTGACCAATGGTTGGGTCGCTATGAGCTAGTAATATTGTGAATGTTTTGTTATCCAGCCCTTGCCTAGTCACTTCCCGTCTGATCTTGGTCACAAGTGACAAAGTGAGGTTATGCGACTACGTATAGTTCCATCGAGCGAATGGCTCATGGCTGACTAGCTAACATGAGTTTTAGATGGCTTTACAAAAGAAAAAAAATTTCAAGTGGGCACGACGCCAAAACCTAGCCAACACTAGCTAATTGTGGCTATGCGCCCCTTGGCGAGTCACTGCCCAGCTGAGATTGGTCACGAAAGATAAAGTGTGGTTATGTGACTACGTGTAGTTCTATGGAGCGATTGGCTCATGGCTGGCTAAGCAACTTGAGTTACAGATAGCGTCGCGACGGGCGTTTCGAAGCATTCTCATGGCGAGATACCTACTTGCAAGTAGGTATCTCGCCATGACTCAGCCAGCTATGCGGCTGTGCACCCCTTGGCTAGTCACTGCCCAGCCGATCTTGGTCACAAATGACAAAGTGTGGTTATGTGAATACGTGTAGTTCCATCGAGCGACTGGCTCATGGTTGGTTAAGCAATTTGAGTGACATATGACGTTGCAAATGAATAAAATCCTCAAGTCGGTATATCGCGATAACCAACACTTCATAACTGCGGCCGCACTAGCCGGAATAAATGATCGGACAAATGCAATTTAAGGTTATGGATTTCTATGCGGTTATCGCTCTCAATGCGAATGCAATTGAGTCATTGATCCGATAATGTTATTTACATTTGTTAATCCACCGATTTTTCAATAATCTGACATTGTGTAGTGTAACGTATGTAGACGATAAGAAAATTCAGAAATTAAACAAGTAGAATTGGCTGAGTGGACAAAGTCACAACTCATCACCCAGAGGTCCCGGGATCGAAACCACGTTACGGCACAAGCGTTTGTCTGAGATAATTTAAAATTGAACCATTAATATATTTACAGCGCAAATATCATAACCCTAATTAATGAACAACGAAGAATATCGTAAAAGGATCTAACGATTGTAAATAATGTGCAAGAAAATCACGAAAATATAAATATATAGCCGCAAATATTTTTTATCTAATCGCCACCTAATTTTTTGTTCCCAGTCGCTAGCTGAAAAAACTAGTTCATGGCTAAGTCAGAAATATAATACAGCCGTGGGATATTTCTTTCTATCTAGTCACCATCTAATTTTTTGTATTCAGTCACTTTAGGGCTAAAGCGTTACAAGGCTGGGTGGTCAATCGCTAAGACGGCTAGCTAATGGCGATTCGAAACATTACTCTACTAGCTAGTGGCTAGACGGTGATGAGTTACGTTTTCCACTCGGGGGTAGTCAATTGCTAAGACGGCTAGCTAATGGCGATTCGAAACATTACTTTACTAGCTACTGGCTAGACGGTGATGAGTTACGTTTTCCACTCGGGTGTTACCCCCTTTACCTCCCTTTTATTTTATTGTAATTTTTCGGCTATGGCAGGTTGTAAATTCAAGGTAAGTGCAAACAAAAAGGAACCTCATTTCATTATATATTTAAGGTATTACCGGGTGGATATTAAATAATCGACAAAGGTCTTGAAAATTTGAGGAATGGCAGTTCTTAATAAAATAATAACAATTCAACTAATTTAGATTTTTTTACAAAATAATTTAGTAGTTATAAACATATGAATTTAACACGGTCGCTTATATAGAAAAACAGCTTTTGCAGACGTTAATGGTGGCAGAATGAAGGGAACTCAATTTAAATTCCGTAAATTCCGAAAATATGTCATCGAGAATCAGGATCAAGCGATTGATTATGGTAAGTTTTAAATAAATTGGCTGAGTAATGGTCGAGAAATTAATTTAAGTAATGAGGAGTATCGCCTTTTTTAACGAAGGATTAATAGCAATAATTGGAAAATTCAATATATAGTGACTTTTTGGGTAATTATTGATAATAATAAGATGATCTGAATGTATTGATTTAAAAATGGAGATATTTTTCTATTGGTCAGCTGAACCAGATGTACAGTCGTTGACAAAACCTTAGTCACGCACACGCCAATATCGTCGAATTTGAGTTCAAGTATTATTTAAAGTGGAAAATTAACATTTCTAAGTGTTAATTTATCATCAAATTAGCTATAGGTAAGGCTAAACATGCATGACATGCGTTGTACAATTCGGCACCACACACCACTTAGTCATTTTATTGTACAATAAATTGTCACAATATATACACGATTTTATTCCACAGCTCTCTCTAATTTCTCGGGTTTTCAGGTTATGCGCATGTGCAATCCCGATGACAAAGGGTGGAGATCCCCTTGCGTAACCGCCGTCCCCCGCCTAAGCGGGTAAACCGATCGCAGCCACTCTAGTGACTGCCATAATATTTAAAAACGTCTACAAAACGCGATCTACCCCCACCACGAAAAAACGTCGGAGTTTCCAGACCTGTATATAAGACCGTGAACAGTACCAGTAGGGTCGCGGGTATACAAGCTTATAAGCGCGTCTAAGCTCTTACGAGATGCGCGTGGGCAAAAACGCGCGTTTACGAGCGTACAAAACATGAGTTTATACGCGCGAAAAGAACGCCAGTCTGAAACCATCCTAAGCGCGTCGCTGGAAAAATGTTAATATCATCATAGATTGTCTTCCTCGGAACCGTCAAGCTTGCGCAGGAAAGTTTTTCCAGTAAAATTTATTTTCACAAATTATTGCGATGTCGACACTTGAGATGGCGCTCTTGTACGAAAAAAATCCTCAGCTACGGACATTGCAATACGTTTTTGTTTCGACCAGAATATCCAGAGCTACGACCCCACCAAAGTGGAAAAAGGAAGAAACAAGTTTTTTTTGCCGCGACTGATCTATGTGCATCTTTCGAAAGTGGCAATAACGAAGCAAAAAAGTGTATGTGAAAAACCAGCGACCTGAAGAAAGGATTAGGCAATGGAGTGGTTTCGCGTCGCAGAAGAATGTTGAAAATCAAACTTTTATTTATTTCCGTGCTCCCTTTTTCGGGTAATACATTATTGGCATGGGTTCGTAAGTTACGTGTCGCACGTAGATTTTTCAATTCTACATGCCCGTCTACGGGGCCAAATGTAGGTATTTTTACATACAACATATAATACTTATCCATTTTACGGAGTTAGGCGGCGGCGTTTCGCCGGCCATGAAGTTTGGGATGTGAGTACTGAACTCGAAGAGGCTTCATGTGCCATGGCTTTACGTATGGAAGTTGCGCATGGAAAGACGCTTACGAAGAAGGCGCCCTTATTATTTGTTTCAGAAGTGGTTGCAACTATTCCCACGATTGTCCTTTCATGAACGAGTGGTGCGCCAAGATCGATCTGTAATGGGAGGCGTATGAAGTTAGCTATACAAGCCTACGTATGTATCTATGGCTGATTTAGTACCCCTAGAAAGACGAAAAAGTAGGATGTATCTATCCAAAAGTTTCCCATAAGATTTTTGGAGAGTGGAATCCAAGTGATTGTATTGATACAATAAAGATAATATAGGTATCCATCGCAATAGAAGCGAAATCTAAACCTCGTACTGTCGAATAATTCGCGTGCAAGTTTTTTTTGCTTATCTAAAATGTCATATAGAGCAAATTGTATTCCGTTATTGGGTTACTTTTTGTGACTTGAAATTATTATGTTGTTTTCGCAGATAAAGCAATCCGCTCTTTCTTCAATAACTCCATACGCTCTCGATTATAGTTTTTTTGAGATACGTGATCTTGATCATCCACAAATATAACAATGAGTTCATCTCATCTGCTTGTGGTCAAGACTTGATGGTAACTTCCCTCATCCTCGTCAATAGAAACTCTTTGAGGCTACGTTTATTATAGTGCTCAATGATAATGACTTTGATACGTACAACCGAAGCGCTTGTGCAGTCAAGCGTCCAATGAAAACATCTCACGTAAAATAGATAAAATCGCATTCCATGATGAGTACGGCAACAGGTTACCCAACGTGAGTACTCACCTGGTTTAGTGTTTGGCGTCCTCTTGTCACTCCATAAAAGGTCGGATCCAAATTGCGTGGAATGTTGGAGATTGGATCGGGATTGTTCATTTTTACACTCAGGTGTTTCAGACCAGAATTCGAATATTTAGTAGTCGCTGATTGAAATGCCACCAGTGTAGCGTACTCGTCATTCGGTGGCTCTGCACCTGGCAGTGCTATTTCCTTTTGCCGTGGGTTCCATTCGACGGGCGCTGATAACTGCATCATATTAGGAGAAAACTGATTAACCGTTCGGGCGGTTACGTTTATATAATCTGGGTTTAGGGAGCTGCCACAAGACTACAACCGGATCCAAATAGCTCATTCATTATTTAATAATTGCGTGTGTCGATATATTAGGAATTTTGGTGAATTTTGATTCAGACTCGTAAATCAAAGTTATAGATTGCCTGGAGTAAATTATTTTCGTTCTCGTACCCTGATAACAGCTATGTTGCACCAGAATAATCCTATTAAGAAGCCTTCGTGTGGAAAGATGTGTGTTATCTGATGTTCCGAATACACGGAACCACGGACTTCATCCGTACCGCTCACTACCGTTGTGTACTCAAAGGGTGTGAATGATTCGTCCAGAACACAATTCGCCGCGGTGAGAACATGTTGTGGGCTTATGAAGGCACCACAGCATACATGACGCTCCTCCCGTCTCACCGATACGAAAAAAGGTGCGTCTTCAATTTTTACATCTGTTCCACCACCGGCACGTTCCACTCGGCCACCTATGGTCACTACGACAATAAGTAAAGGGTCATTTGTTGTTATATATCTAGTGTGTATTGATTGGTCTGTGTTTTGAGCGGCAATATTGTGAATGTTTTCGAAGCACATTGATTTTGGCTGATTTTTGCGGTCACATGGAAATGAAAAATGGTAGATTTCTAACTAATTATGCACAATTTGCCTGTACGGTAATCGCGATAACTGCAATCATTTATTTTCCAGATAGAATGAATATCCTTTTTCTTGAAATCGACAAGTGATACCTTTAGTACGGAAGCATCAAACTCAGAAGAAAAATATTTTGACAATTGCTTCACACGACAGAATCTCATAACATCGAATAGCGATTTTTTTTTTCAATTGTAATTATTGCCGTTAACATGTAGATTAAAAATACATGCATTTGGGGAAACAAGGACGCAAATATTGAAAATCCGGCAGAGCATACATTTGCGGAACGCAATGGGATTGTAAACAAGAGGTGTGCTAAAACACAATCATTGACGTATTTTTGATGGTTATAATGTTTGCATTTACAAAGATGCTGACGGACGTGGTCGCTAACGTCGATTGATCAATTTAACGTATGCGAATGTATCTCATGTTTTATAGTTACATCACGTTATCAGTATCAATTGTGCGGACTGATTATTCAATAAATGCGAGTCTTTATAATTTTATCGTTAATTAACTTGTTAATGTAGTTCAGGTTTTAAAGCTCCTTGTATGAAGTTTTGGAATGCTCGTTTATGCAGAAACCCTTAATATGTGTCCAATAAGGTTCAATCTGCAACCTCACGAGACTTGTTCTGAATGTACTTACGGCTAATTGCGAGGCTCGCGAATAACACCACGATCTTCATGGCTGGCAGTTTTTGAAAAATTCAGTGGGTCCGTTAATGTACCTGGAAGAGTTTTCGACAAGAAATTTTTTTGTAAAATTTATGTAGCCGAGCGAATAAAAAATGACAATGAAAAAGTACTTCGAGTACTTCATAACTGTTCGGTTCGATGAGTTTATGACAATCCGTTTGAAAATTTGATTTAACAAAAGATCAAATTCGCTCAGCTGAATCGATTGGACATCGACATTGGTCATGTACACTGAGGGAAAACTATGATGTTTTCAAGAAGCACCCGTGGTAGAGATAGATATAACGATAAATAGCTCATTAGCAAAATAATAAAATATAGCCGACAAAGCTTCATGAAGCTTGTTCAGCCAGTTAACTGTGATTAGTATAAGTATAATTATGTATAACTTACTATTTTTAAATGGGAATTCTTAATTCAAGTCAAAATGATTATCTGAACAATTGTATTCGTCAAATTTCTATTTGAGCAGAATGTTACCTTTTTGATTCCTTTATAGTTGTATCTGCGTAACTGACTCCGGTAAGATTGTGCTTTGGAAGAACTTGCTCTGCTGGGAGGCTACCGACGTTGATGGCACGAGACGAGAAAAGAAAATAATGCGTGAACTTGAAACTCTGCTCAGATTTATATAGGCAAATGTATATGCCTCAAGAAGCATCGTAGATGAATTTCCACGTTTGTGCGAATAATTATTCACTTTTCCATCGCTAGTCCAAGTCCTAACAATAAGCCGTGAATTGCTAAAATGTCACGTAGTCCACGTGTTTCTTCGAAAGGAGTTATCGTAAAAACTAGCAATCGCCCCTACCACCATGCATATGTCGCCCAACTATATTGTCGCTTCATAAGCGAAACCGTCGAACCAGGATTTTTTTTATTCTGAAAATAAACGCTATTTTATTCATAATGTAAACGAAAAAAGACATCATTGTTATTTTTATTTATTGTTAGTACAGAGATGGGACGATGGAATTTCGATTACCAATATCATGAAAAAGAATCACTGCAAGGGATATTCCCCGATTGATCGAGCAATCATTTTTTTTTTAATAATTCGACCGATCGATGGCAATTTAAATATGATTAGTGTATTTTAATCGATTGTTTGGTATATATGGGAAAATAACTATTTTGCTTCACTGTTTCCGTATTTCCTGATGAATTTTTATTTTGCTAGTCTGCTCTATTGCCAGCTTTACTCATCCCGTATTCGCGTTTCTTATTTATTTGCCATATTAGCGCATTCCCGGTTTCTTCCAAGGCCAATTTCATTTCCTTTCCCCATTTTGATGGATTTTAATGTATCTAGCTGCCTCTCTCAGGCAAACCTTTGGCCAGCTGTAGTTCTCCATCTTCATTACTCGATGAAGTTATAATTCAAACAAGGTGCCACCATTGTCGCATGGCAAATCGGTACAAGGTACGGCAAATGCGTATCCAAAAGTATTTTTGTCGAGAAATTCTACTGCCACATTTACATATCAGAGGAGAAAAAAATCGTAATATAATGAAAGGATGAAGTGTACGTCAGGTATACACTTAATAACAGGTTGGTTTGATGAGTTTATGACAATCCGCTCAAAAAGTCAATTAAACAAAATATTAAATTTACTAACATCAATTGATGAAGCTTTGAAATTGGACATTTACACTACGGGAAAACTTCATAGAGTTTACCATAAGCACCCGCGGTAAAAATAGATACAACGACAACTAGCTTGTACGCAAGGCAATAAAAGTATATTTAACATGACTACATTAGGATGGACCAGTCAATAAACTGTGATTAGTATTAGTATAACGATAATTATATACAAACATACAATTTGTATATAATAGAGGACGTATATAATTTTTCTATAAGTATCCTTACAAGTATATATATACACAAATTATAGTATTTTAATAGAAACACTTTTCACGTAAGTCAAAAAGATAATGTGGCTAATTTAATTTTTTTGCATTTCAGTTCGCGAAAAATGCATCTAATTTTTATATCGCTGCATTTGTGTAAGAAAGGTGCCTGGTACCTACCCTGGTACAATCGAGCTTCGGACAAACGGCGCGGAAATTCCTTTGTGCAAATAATCACTCTTTCGCCGCTTGTCCGTGTTTTTAAAATGAGCAGTGAATTGGAAATACATTGTCACCTTATAACCGGAATGTAAGCAGACCGAAACAGTGACGAAACAGTCACGGTAACAAAAATCACCAGTGTGCGCTCGCTCTAACAGAGGACTTATATATAATGTTTGCATATGTATATGCTCATTAGTATACATATATGCACATTTTAGTTTTTAAATAGAAACTCTTCTGACGCAAGCTCAAAAGATAATGTGTAATCAACCGTGATACAATCGTGCTTCGGATGAATGGCGCGAAAAATCGAATCGCTCGATGTAAAACTTTGCGACGTCTTAAGGGGCACCACCACTGTAAACGTCTAATATTAAGCGATTTTTCGCAATTTTTTTCTGCATGGAAGGACATGTAAGAGGATAGTGATATTGAAGAATTTTATTAGCCATATCTTCAAGTAAACGAAACAAAAAATTCTATGACAAAATTACACAAAATGGTGATGCTGGAGCCATTCCCACGAGACATGTTGAATTTGAGACGTTGTGCGGCACGCTGTATAACGGACACAATTTTGAACGTGACATTTTTGTAAATTTCTATAAATTTACATGAGTATAGCTGACGAAATACGTAGGGGATTTTGAAAATATTAATTTTTCTTTGTAATTGGCAAGCATTTAAAGTGAAAATTCAATTTTCGAAAGAAAAAAAGGATAATAGTTTTTTAATAAATAATGATATAATTAAGCCATGGAAAATCCCGTACGTATTTCTTTTCGTAAAATTATTTTAAAGATGTGCTCAACAAAATCGGGAGTGAATAGAATGTAAATTGAAGGAGTTTTGCTGCGTGCCGTTTTGAAAAATTGTATTCCGAGAAAAACGAACAACGTCTTGCACACGGGCAGCCAGTGCCACCGCAGACCCACACGGGCCTGCGGGCTTCTTTTTACAGGTACCAAACTTTGTCCCCTCATTCTAGATAGTTCAAAATATCTCTTAACCAATTTAAAAAAGAAGAATTTTCGAAAAATTCTACAGTGACGTTACACCCCTTAAGTAGACAAATATATATAACTCACGTTGCAGATTCATTGCATATGAATTTTCACCTTTGTGCGAATAATCACTTCACCTTCGTTTTTCCGTGTTCTAACAATGGGCAGGGAATTGGTAAAACGTCACGTATAGTCCGGGCGTTTATTCTACAGGCGTTATCGTAAAAACTACTGCCGTCCCTCCTACGTCTATGCATATTGCACCGGAATACATTGTCGCCTTATAACCGAAATGTAAGTGAATTCATCGAAATATGTTTTTTTTTTCATTTCGCAAACGAATCTAATTTCATTTATAATGTAAACGAAAATAGACATCATTGTATCGTTTAGTATACTTGCTGATAGGGCAAGGGAATACCGTTTGCAAAGACCATGAAAAACAAAAATCACTACAAGAGATATTCCCAGATTTATCGAGCCATCATTTTCTCGATAATAATTCAACCTACTCATGATTACTTCAATATGATTAAAGTTATTCAGTCGATTGTTTTGTATATTTACAAAAAATAGCATCATCGTTACCATCGATTTTCAATATTCTATAGACGATACAGAGTAAAAGAAATGTGCGCGAAAGCATATTAAGGAGTTACCCCCATTTGCGATTTTGAAAAAATCGATTTTTTTATTGCATTTTTTGACGTATAAGTATCTGAGAATATGTCCTGAAAATTTCAAGTCGATCCGAACAAAATTGACTGAGATATGAGCGTTGAAAGAGAAGAATCCGTTGTGTAAACGACCTGAAATTGAAACTTTAAACGCGTTTTTCTTAAATTGACATTTCTGAAGTCGGTGACCAAGATTACTCGAACACTAATGAACCGATCTTTTTGAAATTTTGCAGGCTTATTTAATACATAAAAATGTAGTCTTTAATCGTTCGATTTTTTTTTCGAAAAAAATGGCCGTTTTATCACCAAAAAACAGCCGTTTTTTTTCGTTAAAATCGAACCATTAACTTTGACTGTCCGCCATTTTGTGAAAAATGAATATTCTTTAAAATCCTTCGATTAAAGACTAGTTTATACTTATATTTGACTACATCCATCCGCATTTTTTTTTCAGATGATCCACTTCGCCGCACTGTTGGTCACCGCAAACCGTGTATATACAAACATTATTTCATTGACGGCCACTTTGCCACTAAACAATGTAATATTGTTCAATAAAAAAATTACTGAAAGTTCTTCAAGATGTGTTCTTTAAGATGGTATATTGATCGATTAAAAAAGTTTTGTAGTTTTCTTTAAAAAAAATCATGAAAAAGGCCTTTTTTTGCGCTACAAGTGGGGGTAACGTCTTAACAGGTCTGCATGAGCTTGGGAGCCCGAAAACAGCTGGATTTTCGATATTTTTTACCGAGAGTATCGGGATGACGAGGTCGGGTTTTAACACAAAACCGACACATGGTTTCGCCAAGGTGGAGTTTTTTAAAAGAAAAATATCGAAAAGCAATAAAGTTATCATTATTTAAACAAAGTGTCGCGGTTGTTGCATGGCCTATCGGTACATGGTATAAGGCACGTATACCCAAAAGTATTTTCGTCAAGAAATTCTACTGTCAAGTTTACGTGTTCAAGGGAATAAAAATCGCTATAAAAATGTATGAACTCTACGTCAGGTACTTAAGGCGATGTGCCACATGCCTCCGACCGCTTCGAAATTTTGACAAAAGAATTCTCCCAAACGGAACAACCGATTGGAATGAAATTTGTTGTGTGCATGCAGGATACTTGCTCCGAGAGGATGACGCCCTCCGTTGTCTAAAATTTCCAAAAAAAATTTACAGTTTGCGGTTACCCTGCGAAAAATGGTGAATTATTAACCATTGCATCGCATTTTCGGTAATTTTCTGAGCGTCATCCTCTGGACCGTGAAAAAGCACACATTTTAAGCTTTGTTTCACCTGTTTTCATGAACAAATGGCGGAGATAAAGCATTTTGAAATTTTTACATAAATGTAGCAAAAATGTACCAACAAAGCTCAATATATCAGTTACCGGAGCGAGCGCTCAGTTCATCCGTATTCTCACTGGTGGCGCGCAGCTCGCTTCGTTCTGTTTGTACCGACCGCGCTCGCCTCCTTTCGGAACAATTTATTTTTTGACAGGTCGAAAGCAGGACCTATAACCTCGCACATTCGTTCGAAGTATATTTCATCACACGATGTGTGTGATAGAGTGTAATAAATGTGAATAGTGTGTCATAGAGTGGAGTTTATTTTCGTCGCGTTTTGGTGAGTTTTTTTTTGCTGTGAAGAGAGCCTCAGGACGCCGGCACACCACCGACGAGAAATCCCGACGAAGAAATAATCGACAAGAAAACCGCCGCGGCCGATTACACGAAGAAGATCGAGGAACACAGTGACAGCGAGAAGCCGAAGGAGAAAACGCCGGAAGTCAAGTTACGTAAGTGCTATAACCTCATAACCTCAATTTACATACTTTGTCATTTGCCACAATCTTCCCTCGCATTGTTTTCTCGCTCGCCTATGTGTCAAACAGCCAACGGCTCCGGTGCAAGAAATTCAAGCTTATTTTCTCTTCGCGGAAATACCGCGGTATTTATTCGTGAAAAAATCGCAGATAGCATATTTTCCGATGATCCGTAGCCATTTCCATTACCCCTCGAGATCCTCGATTTCCTGATCAGTGTGCGACCAATATAAGACACGAAAGTTCAATATCCTTTGCCTACGAACGCAAAACTGTCACGTCTCAAACACGGTTGATTTGTGGACCTGTGGCGATTCCTCGATAGCTTCACCCTGATGACCGAGAGTACTATTGGTATGGCGTATAAAGATAGAAGACCCTCGATATACCTGTATGGTAGTACACCGCTACACGCAAATGTACGTGTTACTAGTATGGTACTGGCATACTGTGCAATAGTAAAACATACTGGTTCCGTATCCTCACCATACTAATACTCGTACCGATAGCGTACACATACACATGCTAGGTACGGTACCTGGGCTAGCATGTAGAAACCAGAACTAATGTAGTGTCGGATTTACCATCTAGACGGACCATCGGATTTATCAAGGGCAGCAAGAACGCACTGCCGAGGATGAGAAACCGTGTCACTCGTCGCGGCCACGGTATAGAGTCCCAGTGTCGGCCAGGATATCGCCGCTGTCTCCAATCTCTCCGAGAGCATCAACGAGGCTGACCTCAAGGAACTCGTTGAACTCTTCAACTTGGCTCAGAAACAATACCTCACCATGGATCGCACCACCAATCTGTGCAAGGCCTTTCGCTTACGTATGTACGTTTTAGAACAAAGGGCAAGGACCATTGCATCTCAATGGTTACGGCTACCATCATCTCATGTGCAAAGTCGACGGGTCCAAACCTCCAGCACAACAGCATTGAATGGTCAACGGTTGAACGCGTTAAGGTAGAACAAGCGTGCGCTTTTGATTTTTATAGATTTTGTTTAAATTTTAACCAGACATTGCTCGTATCATTATACATGTTTCAGTGAAATGTTAGATCAGTCGACTATTTAGATTCGGAGATGATTGATTTAAAAATTGCAACATTTAACACTGTACGGTCTGCATTGAAAGGCCATAGCCGGGTAAGTAGGGAAAAATTGCCCCTGCATTTTTTCCAGCGAAATTTGGAGTATATTCTGAGGTATGAAAAAAACAAATTTTCTGAAAATGTCATGCCCGTCAACGCAGTGGTTTTAGAAAAAAGATTTTTTTTTAATAAAAATTTTTTTTTTCCGGAAACGGTACAGTGGATCTATTTGATTTTTGTTTGGTACTTGTTCCGATCAAACGTGTTACGAAATAAAATTATAGAACATCTTGCGAAAGATTAAGGTTTGAAAAAAAAATAATGTTCCTTGTTTTATTATTTTTTACTATAATCCACTTGCGGTACAATAGCGAAAAATTTTTCATATAATCTTTGGGCACCTTATTAGATTATATAATTTTTTCAAAATAATCGGCTTGGTACGCCACAGTGAAAAAAAAAGAAACACTTTATTACACAAATATATCAATAAAGTCTGTTTCTTTTTTTTTTTCACTGTGGCGTACCAAACCGATCATTTTGAAAAAAATATATAATCTAATAAGGTGCTACAGATTATATGAAAAAAAATCATTATTGTACCTCAAGTGGATTATAGTAAAAAAAAATAAAAAAAGGAACATTTTTTTTCACCTTAATCTTTCGCAAGATATTCTATAATTTTATTTCGTTACACGTTTGATCGTAACAAATACCAAAAAAAAATCGAATCGATCTACTGAAGCGTGTCCGGAATTTTTATTTTTTTTTTTATTAAAAAAAAATTCATTTTTCCAAAACCATTGCGTTGACGGGGATGAAATTTTCAGAAAAGGTCATAGCCGGGTAAGTAGGGAAAAATTGCCCCCGCATTTTCTTCAGCGAAATTAGGAGTATATGCTGAGGTATAAAAAAAAAAAAAAAAAATTCTGAAAATTTCATCCCCGTCAACGCAATGGATTCGGAATTTTTTTTTTTTTTTAAATAAAAAATAATAAAAATTCCGGAAACGCTTCAGCGGATCGATTCGATTTTTTTTTGATACTTGTTACGATCAAACGTGTTACGAAATAAAATTATAGAACATCTTGCGAAAGATTAAGGTTTGAAAAAAAGAATGTTCCATGTTTTATTTTTTTTTACTATAATCCACTTGGGGTAAAATAACGAAATTTTTTTCATATAATCTTTGGGCACCTTATTAGATTATATAATTTTTTCAAAATGATCGGTTTGGTACGCCACAGTGAAAAAAAAAGAAACAGACTTTATTGATATATTTTAGTTATATATCTATATAACTAAAATATATCAATAAAGTGGTTCAAAATAAAAATTATATAATCTAATAAGGTGCCCAAAGATTATATGAAAAAATTTTCGCTATTGTACCCCAAGTGGATTATAGTAAAAAATAATAAAACAAGGAACATTCTTTTTTTCAAACCTTAATCTTTCGCAAGATGTTCTATAATTTTATTTCGTAACACGTTTGATCGGAACAAGTACCAAACAAAAATCAAATCGATCCACTGTACCGTTTCCGGAAAAAAATATTTTTTTTTATTAAAAAAAAAATATTTTTTTCTAAAACCACTGCGTTGACGGGCATGACATTTTCAGAAAATTTGTTTTTTTCATACCTCAGAATATACTCCAAATTTTGCTGGAAAAAATGCAGGGGCAATTTTTCCCTACTTACCCGGCTATAGCCTTTAGACGGAGTAATTTTCCGTGAAAAAATTTGTCCTCTATAAAAAGACACAAGGTAATAACATAAACAATATAAAATATTAATGTTTAGAACGCAAATCTTTTTCTTCACGTTAAAACTGTTTAACTTTAGGACCACAATAATGAACTTTTTTCTCGAAATATTGAACAATGCTGTTCTGCGGTGTTGCATAATGTCTTCTTATTATAGGGGATAAATATTTTTAACCGAGAGTTATTCTGTCGTTACTGAACGTCTTTAGCAAAACTGAATAGTAAAGACCATTCAAACTTTTTCACGCGTTCCCTAACTAGTTTACTATCTAATCATATTTTTTTTCAAAATTCATAAACACGATAGAATGGTACGCCGAATTAAGTGACCTGACTTTCGGCCAATGCAGACCCTGCAGGGTTAAAAGTTGCTATTCAAAAATCCATTATCTCCCAATCTAAATGGTCAACTGTTCTGAAATTTAACTCCAACTTGCATAATAATATGAACAATGTGTGGTTAAAATTTGAACAAAATCGATAGAAATAAAGAGCGCACGCTCGTTTTACCATAAGGGCTTACACCACTGTAAACGTCCAAAATTGAGTGATATTTCGCGATTTTTTTTTTGCAGAAGGACAAATAAGAGAATATTAATATTCAAGGATGTTATTAGTCATATCTTTAAGTGAATAAAATGAAATTTATAATAAAAAATTATGCCAAAAGGTGGCGCTGGAGCCATTCTGGCATATTGAATTTGAGAC
The DNA here is from genome assembly GCA_964007375.1 of Ophion obscuratus. Taxonomy (NCBI): domain Eukaryota; kingdom Metazoa; phylum Arthropoda; class Insecta; order Hymenoptera; family Ichneumonidae; genus Ophion; species Ophion obscuratus. Next base: position 5,584,450 of record OZ023314.1, on the reverse strand, counting down.
GTTCTGCGGCACGCACTATAGCTGACGCAAATTTGATTTTAGAATAAAATAAAAACATTTCTATTAATTTACACGAGTATAGCTAGAGAAATACGTAAAGAATTGTGGCAATGTTATTTTTTGTGTAATTGGCAAGCATTAAACCAAAAACTTAATTTTCGACAGAAAAAAGGACAATCATTTGGTAATAACTAATGTTATAACTAGCTCATAGAAAATCCCGTACTTATTTCTTTTCGGAATGTTATTTTAAACATGTACCCAAAATTGGGAGTGACAATGATGAAAATTGTTGAAGTTATGCTGCGTGCCGTTGAAAAATTGTGTTTTGAGAAAAACGGTCGATGTCCCGCACACGGGCCAGCCACTGCCACCGCAGACCCATACTGGCCTGCGGACCTTGTTTTACAGGTACCAAACTTTTTTCCCCTTATTATAGATGGTTCAGAGCATCTTTTAAGTCAAGTAAAATAAAAACAATTTTTTTTAATTCCACAGTGTGGCCCCTTAGATCGGAGTACACGGTGACGATTGTTGGTCGCGTCTCTTTGAACGAGGCGCGACCAACAATCTTGAAACATGGTTAGAGGATTATTGTAAGCAAAGGTTGCCGAAATATAAATAAGGACTTCACAAATTTTAATTTTTATTGCGTTCCAACGTTGCAAACTTCACCTTCATACCCTCTCCGTGGAACGCAGTAGAACTATCGTAAATTTAATCGTGGAACTAAGAGTAAAATATTTTCGTTTATTACTTTCGTTTTAGCAGTCAAATGAGGGGAAACTTCAAAATAATTAAAGAAAAGAGACGAGTTAAAAAAAAGTCGTGTTTTGAACCATACTTTTTATATACGACTCCAAAAATTACAAGAACAAAATTTCTTCATTTTTTAGCGTTTTTTTTTAAGCGCTGTGTCTATGTGAAAAATTGTCGCATCGGGATGAAAAAAGCCTTTTGAAGCTTCAAGATGATAGTTTCGAGATCTTTTGGCAAAAAAATTGTGATTTGCGGCTATCGCGCAATCATAAGAAATACCGGCAGAAAAAAATTCCAAATTTGTTTTTATTTTTCAGGGGTCATCGGACTAAGGAATTTTGTTTCAGTTAACTCAATGTATAGGTTAGTTAGCTTGTTTATTCAGCTTTAATTTGCTTTTTATCTCTCTACGTCAATTTTTCTGCTGAGATATCCGACTTCGAATGAAAAAAGATCCTTTTGTCTTTGATTATCGATATCTAAGCAACCAATTATCGCAACGGGAATTAGAGGGCAGCTTTGAAAAGTCGAATAAATTTTCTGCCAGCCCCTCCCGTTGATTTTTGTGATTTTTTTCTTCACCCTTAACCGTAATTTGGTGAAGGACAAAAAATTACTTTTTCTGGATTTTCAATAAATCTACCACTACGTTACAAATATTGATGCAAAGACTAATGTATGTATGTATGTATGTGTTTTATTTGATCCCCGTAGGGTTACAAAGACCTTCCATTTCTCGTCCCTTTACACTTCCATTTTTACAATGTTTACAGCTCTTATCCTACACTTAACTTAACTTAAACTAACAAAGACCGCCGGGCTCCTCTCCCCGACTTCCGTTTCCTCCTTTCATTCCATTCCTCTTTCATTCCATTCCCTATCCATATCCTCCTCTCCCGCCCTCCTCTCCTCTTCTCTTCTTTTCCTTTTTTCCTCCAGGGCCCTCATCCAGTCCTCTCCCGTTCCCTTTTCGTCCAGTATTTCCTTCCAGTATGCAAAGACTAATGTTGCCGCGTTTTTTTCTCAGCTCAATTTACTCCCAATACCTCTGTTAGTCTGCAAATTGATTCATCGAACCGTTTTCTATCAAAAGTTAATCGAAGTTTGACCAAACAATTAAAGGAACAAGTGTATTATTCCTAAACATCTTGTAATCATCATCAAAATAGAAATACTAATTTTCTTCGACTTTTTTCACAACTTGGCACTAGTTGTTTGTTAAATATAAGAAACAAATTCGAGAGATTAACATTTTTTTTAATTTGTAAATATTTCAGGAAACAATACTGACTCATTTTTTACACGATTCGGCCTTTGCGCACTTTAATTTCACTCATCTTTAATTGCATCAATTAAAGTTGATACTCTCAAGCTGTATTTAATAGTCGATCTGAGAACATTTATGCAATTAATTCTCAATATCTTCTACGAAGGTTATTAGGGCTAAGGAAAACAATCTTTTTTTCAAAACTAGGCATGATCAAAAATTGAAAAAAAATGAGAGTTTGCAAAAACGTTAGATTCATTTCTTTTACCAAAACGTAGAAAAAAATTACCAAAAAAAGATTAGTTTTTGAAAAAAATTGTTCATTGGTTTTTCCTTCCAAACAAGAGATCATTTTTGAAAAAAGTGTTTTTTGTATCCCTGATAACCTTCGCAGAAAATATCTACGGTTAATGGCATACAAGTTCTCAGATCGACTAGTGAATACTGCTTGGGGGGATCAACTTTTAATCAATGCAATTAAAGATGAGTGAAATTATGGTGCGCAAAAGCCGAAGCGTGGCAACAACGAGTCACCATTGATGCTTGAAAAATGTTACAAATTTATACCGATCACAATTTTTTTTTAATTTCTCAATTTTTTTTTCTTAAGTTTAACAAGCAACTACTGCAAAGTTATAAAAATAGTCGAAGAAAATGGGTGTTTTCATTTTGATCATGATTACATGATGTTTAGGAAAACTTGTTCCTTTAATTCTTTTGTAAAACTTGGATCGATCGGTTCGGAAAAACGGGTCCATGGATCAATTTGAAAATTTACACGTCTATTGGGGGTACATTAAGTTGAAAAATAAACGTGGCGACATTAGTCTTTCTACCAATATTTGTAATGGAGGAGTAAATTTACTGAAAAACCATAAAATGTCATTTTTTGTCCTATTTTTCAAACTACTGTTAATGGTGAAAACATGATTTTTTTCTCAAAAATCAACGAAAGGGTCTTGTACGAAATTGATTCAAGTTTTTAAAGCTGCCCAATAATTTCCTGTGCGATCATTGGTTGCTGTGATATCATTGATCAAACACGAAAGGAACATGTTTTATTATAAGTCGGATATGTCAGCAAAAAGTTGACATAGAGAGACCACAAAAAAAAACAAATTGGAACTGAATAAACAAGCTAACCTATGCATTGATTTAACTGTGAAAAATCCCTTGAAAAAATTAAATTGGAAAAATAATTTTCTCGCTATCTCTTATAATTGCGCGATAACCATACCTCACAAAATTATTTTGCCAAAAGATGTCAAACTAGAAACTTGAAGCTTAATAATGTTTTTCTTTTTCATTTTGATACGACTATTTTTAACATTAATACAGCTTTTCAAAAACAGTTTAAAAAATGAAGAAATTTTCTGTTTCTTTAATTTTCTGGGGTTGGGTATAAAAAGTGATATATTTTTTACAATTTTCAGTCAATCAAAAAAAAGCGCTCGTCCTTGACTGTTAAAGCAATCTAAGAAACTACAGTTAAAATTTCAAGTCGATTGGTCGAACATTGTTTGAGTTTTGCTCCGTCCCGATATCGAAAACATGGTTTTGAAAAAAAACATGTTTGAAGTCAACGGTTTCAAAGACGCTACAGCTGAACAAGTTTTTTTTCCCGTAATCTAATGCCACCTATTGGTTGAAAATAGAACTATTTTTAGTCGGTGACTTTGTCCGCACAATAGGCTTACAAGAAGTGAGAACTGCGCCTACCGGCATGAGACATGGCCAAAGACGGTTTTCAGCGGCGGAGACTTCCTTAAAAAATAGCTCGAAAACCACTTTATAATGGTTTTTTTTCAGCTACAAAGGAATATGCATCATATTTTTTACGGTCCCAAGGATTTCTTAAAAGTGTTTCAAACAAAACGATTTTTATAAAATTTTACACCGATGACCTCTAAACAATTCGCGATAGTAAAATTTTACCGCTCTTCTGTAGAGCGAGACTTCTCCGATCGTCATTGCTAGAAAATTCGATCTTTGGAGAAACCTGCCGAAGATGAATTCCGGCAGAGAGAAAAAATGCTAAACGTATTTTTTTTAGCATAATTAGTAATAATTTAGTAATGATAAAATTTTACCACTCTTTCGCAGAGTGAGACCCGGTCGATCTCGCTCGCTCGCGAATTTGGTCGGCCGCGGACAACCTGCCGAAGTAAGCCATGGCAGAGAAAAAAATGCCGATCGTAATTGTTTAAACAAAGAGCATTGTACATTTTTTTAAGTTTCCAAGGATTTTTTAAAAGTGCTTCCAACAAAACGATTTTTCGAAAATTTTACACCGATGACCTCTAAACAATTCGCGATAGTAAAATTTTACCGCCCTTCTGTAGAGCGAGACTTCTCCGATCGTCATTGCTAGAAAATTCGATCCTTGGAGAAACCTGCCGAAGATGAATTCCGGCAGAGAGAAAAAATGCTAAACGTATTTTTTTTTTGCAGAAACAATAAAATTTTACCACTCTTTCGCAGAGTGAGACCCGGTCGATTTCGTTCGGTCGCGAATTTGGTCGGCCGCAGACGACCTGCCGAAGATAAGCCATGGTAGAATAAAAATACCGATCGCAATTGTATAAACAAAGAACATTGTAAAATTTTACAACTCTTTTGTAGAGTGAGTCTCGAGCGATCTCGGTCATGACTCGAGATTTTAGCAGAGATCGAATTCGTCGATGATGAGCGACATCGAGATGCCAAATAGTCTTCGAGCTTATTTATTTAAATTAATTAAAAAAGAGTGGAGAAATGCTAGCACCCTTCCACCATACGAGTCTCTAGCAAACCCTGTTTGCTGGAAAGTTCAACCATAAAGAAATTTCCACCGATGACCGCCGTCAACAAAAAAATCGATTCGAGGGCATTTGTTTAAACAATGCGCGATCGCAAAATTTCACCGCTATTTCGCAGAGCGAGGCTAGCGATCTTGATTGTTCGAGAAGCTGACCAGCAAAAATGCTGCCAAATATGAACCCTGGCAGAGATAAAATGCTGAACGCATTTGTTTAAATAATGAGCATTGCAAAATTTTACCACTCTTTTGTAGAGTGTATTTTGAGCAATTTCGGTCACCCGAAATTTTGGCAGGGATCGAAATCGTTAACGATGAATTAAAAAAGTATGGGAAAATGCCTGAGTCTTTTGGTTGTGGCCGTCGTCGAAAAAAAAAATCGATTTAATGGCTGCATATACAATGTAAAATGCAACAAAGTTTCACCGCCCTCCTGCCGAGTGAGTGCATGCTTCCAATACAAGCGTAGCGTGGTCGCTACGCATAGTTGTGTGAATTGTGTGACACGCACATAGATGTAAGGTGCTTGTGTACGACCGAACGGCGTGCGCGAACGGATTCGTTCTTTCTGCAACGCGGGCGGCGTAGCAACACACACACGCACACACACACGCGCGCACGCGCGCGCGCGCTCAGCGTTCGTCGTCTATTCGGCTTCGACTCTTCGTCCCAGTGCGAAGCATCGAGACCGAATTCGCGATCGCTGCGCTGTCCGTCGGTAGCGACTCGTAACTAAAAACTACGAGATCTGCGCTACCGACGTAACGAGAGGCCGCGTCGAAATTTTCTGGCGTTTGGCACATGGCCTTAAAAACTCCCCATGTCGCGTTTATCACTTTACTAATTTTGCCTACCAGAATTTCGTATGTTTTTTGAAAGTGTTCCCCGTGGAGACCCATATCCCCAATTATTGATATTCCTTAATTATCGACAGCTCCTTTCCACCATACTCCCACTTCTTATCTTTTTTCTATCGGCCGCCATTCCTAAACATCGTAATTTTTGTTTTATTTATGTCGACCGTTAACTTATTTTTCTCGACATATTTCTCCATTCCAACTAGCATCTTCCTCAAACCGCACCCTTCGCCCGCTACTAATACAATGTCAGCTGCAAATTTTAACCCAAATATCTTATCCCCTCCAACCACTGTTCCCCCCTCCAACCACTGTTCCCCCCTTTACCTTCCTTTTATTTTCTTGTAAATTTTCGGCTATGGCAGGTTGTAAATTCAAGGTAAGTGCAAACAAAAAGGAACCTCAGTTCATTATATATTTAAGGTATTACCGGGTGGATATTAAATAATCGACAAAGGTCTTGAAAATTTGAGGAATTTTCTTGATAAAATAATAACAATTTAACTAATTTAGATTTTTTTACAAAATAATTTAGTAGTTATAAACATATGAATTAAACACGGTCGCTTATATAGGAAAACAGCTTTTGCAGACGTTAATGGTGGCAAAATGAAGGGAACTCAATTTAAATTCCGTAAATTCCGAAAATATATCATCGAGAATCAGGATCAAGCGATTGATTATGGTAAGTTTCAAATAAATTGACTGAGTAATGGTCGAGAAATTAATTTAAGTAATGAGGAGTATCGCCTTTCTTAACGAAGGATTAATAGCAATAATTGGAAAATTCAATATATATTGAGTTTTTGGGTAATTATTGATAATAATAAGATCTGAATGTATTGATTTAAAAATGGAGATATTTTTCTATTGGTCAGCTGAAACAGATGTATAGTCGTTGACAAAACCTTAGTCACGCACACGCCAATATCGTCGAATTTGAGTTCAAGTATTATTAAAAGTGGAAAATTAACATTTCTAAGTGTTAATTTATTATCAAATTAGCTATAGGTAAGGCTAAACATGCATGACATGCGTTGTACAATTCGGCACCACACACCACTTAGTCATTTTATTGCACAATAAGTTGTCACAATATATACACGATTTTATTCCACAGCTCTCTCTAATTTCTCGGGTTTTCAGGTTATGCTAGTGGCTACCATAATATTTAAAAACGTCTACAAAACGCGATCTACCCCCACCACGAAAAAACGTCGGAGTTTCCAGACCTGTATATAAGACCGTGGTCAGTACCAGTAGGGTCGTTTTTATTTTTATTTTTTTTGTTTTCAATTTTTAGTCACACCTAGAAGACAGAATAGCGATTTTTCATTAAAAAAATTGGAACCTTTATTATTGCAAAATGAATTAAAAAGATGAAAAAAAAACTCGACAGCATTACCTCGAAAAACTTATTAACTAATACAATCTTCTTGGATTTTTTGCGGATGATCTGGTGGTGAGATATGCAGTTCACCGCAATGTAACTTTTTTTTTGTGGCGTCTGAGAAGATTTGCTGTCACTGGCTCATTTCTGCACAATTATTAACGAAAATTTCACAGAATATTCTTCAAATGTCCTTTTATTTTATACTAATTATATAATTAAATATATATAAACAGTGTCGTCAACAAAAAACATCGAAAATATGCTTTTTTATAGCAAATTATCCTTACCCCCCCCCCCCCCCCCCCCCTTATTGATTCTGCGCTTTTCAACACAGCGTATTCATGTTATACGATAATTCAATTTTTTCATATATAGTAGACGATGTGTCACACATTAATGAAAAATAAATATATCCGACATGCACTGTTCTTTGGCATTAAGTATTTGAACAACATGGATAATAATAATGTGGACGTTTCAATCTGTAATGAAAGGAATCGTTTCATGATATTTATTTCTTGTAAATGCATATGATTTTTTCATCGATATTTTTTATGATTAAAAAGTTGATTATAAAATGTAGACTTTGCACAATGATTTTTAAGAATAAATCAAGAGTCACAAGAAATGAAATTCAGAACAAAATTAAACATCCTCTTGAAGAACATAATCCTATATTCAACGGCTACGAAAATCTGTCAAACCGTACGAGGCCACCAGTTTTTCTTTCATACGATTATTATATGAGTTTTCAGTTCTCTTAGTATTGCTTATCGTTATTCTCAAGTACTCAAAAATGACGCTTTTTTCCGTGAATTATGGAAGGATTAAAATTTTAGGAGACTACATATATGTTCGTGGCATTATTAAAGAATAAAGCTATAACAAAATGCCGCTCGTGAAATTTCCATTCAAAATCAGTCGATAAACTAGAGAACTGACAGAGCGGGTAGTTGGTACATGTGAAAACATTTTGCTTGTATATTTCTCGTTCCCGGGTATGGGTGATTCGAAAAAAGTACAGCCGCAAGGAAATGTAAGTTGAGCACGCTACGCGTGGCGAGCTGAGACACGGTGCGAGTTAACACGGTAGCAAAAAATGCCCGGCCCGAATCTGAAGAGTGGGGATACGCGAGCGTCGGGGAACTGGCGGGCTGCTACGTTGTCCACTTGGGTCTGTGTAGAGTTGCCCGGTTTGGCAAGTTGAACAAATGGTGAGTTGAACTGGCGACTTGACACAGTGGCGACTTGCACGGTGCAGAGTTGACACCCTGCCGGCTCGTACGTGATGCGCGTGAGCAAAAACGCGCGTTTACGAGCGAACAAAACACGAGTTTAGACGCTCGAAAAGAATGCCAGTCTGAAACCATCCTAAGCGCGTCGCCGAAAAAATGTTAATATCGTCATAGATTGTTTTCCTCGGAACCGTCAAGCTTGCGCAGGAAACGTTTTTCCAGTAAAATTTATTTTCACAAATTATTTGCAATGTCGACACTTGAGATGGCGCTCTTGTACGAAAAAAATCCTCAGCTACGGACATTGCAATACGTTTTTGTTTCGACCCGGATATCCAGAGGCCAGGTGGACACGCCCCTGAAGCTACGACCCCACCAAAGTGGAAAAAGACAGAAACAAGTTTTTTTTCGCCGCGACTGATCTATGTGCATCTTTCGAAAGTGGCAACAACGAAGCAAAAAAGTGTGCGTGAAAAACCAGTGATCTGAAGAAAGGATTAGGCAATGGAGTGGTTTCGCGTCGCAGAAGGATATTGAAAATCAAACTTTTATTTATTTCCGTGCTCCCTTTTTCGGGTAATACATTATTGGCATGGGTTCGTAAGTTACGTCTCGTTTGTACATTTTTCAATTTTATGTGCCCGTCTACGGGGCCAAATGTATTTTTACATACAAGATACAATAGTTATCCATTTTACAGAGTTAAGCGGCGGCGTTTCGCCGGCCATGAAGTTTCGGATGTGAGTTCTGAACTCGAAGACGCTTCCTGTGCCATGGATTCATTTATGAAAGTTGCGCATGCAAAGACGCTTACGAAAAAGGCAGCGTGAGTATTTTTTCGAGACACGGTCGCAACTATTCCCACGATTGTCCTTTCATGAACGAGTGGTGCGCCAAGATCGATCTGTAATGGGAGGCGTATAAAGCTAGCTATACAAGCCTATGTACATATCTATGACTGATTTAGTACCCCTAGACAGACGGAAAAGTAGGATGTATCTAATCTAAAACTTTTACATGAGATTTTTGGAGAGTCGAGTCCTAGCGATTATATTGATACCATGAAGATAATATAGGTATCCATCTCAATAGAAGTCAAATCTAAACCTCGTACTTTAGAATCATTCACGTGCAACCTTTTTTGCTTATCTAAAATGTCATATAGAGCAAATTGTATTCCGTAATTGAGCTACTTTTTGTGACTCGAAATAATTATGTTTTCGAAGATAAAGCAATCCGCTCTTTCTTCAATTACTCCATACACTTTCGATTATAGTTTTGTTGAGATACGCGATCTTGATCATCCACAAATATAACAATGAGTTCGTCTCATCTGCTTGTGGACAAGACTTGCTGGAAACTTCTCTCATTCTCGTCAGTAGAAACTCTTTGTGGCTACGTTTATTGTAGTGCACAATGATAATGACTCTGAACCGTGTTACCGAAGCGTTTGTGCAGTCAAGCGTCCAATGGAAACATCTCACGTAAAATAAATAAAATCGATTTCCATGATCAGTACGGCAATAGGTTACCCAGCGTGAGTACTCACCATGCTTAGTGTTTGGTGTTGTTTTACAACTCCATAAAAGGTCGGATCCAAATTGCGTGGAATGTTGGAGATTGGATCGGGATTGTTTATTTTTACACTCAGGTGTTTCAGACCAGACTTCGAAGAATTAGTTTTCATTGTTTGAAATGCCACTAGTGTGGCGTACTCGTTATTCGGTGGCTCAGCATCTGGCAGTGCTATTTCCTTTTGCCGTGGGTTCCATTCGACGGGCGCTGATAACTGCATCGTATTAGGAGAAAACTGGTTAAACGTTCGGGCGGTTACGTTTATACGATGACCTGCCACAAGACTACAACCTGATCCACATAGCTCATTCATGATTTAATAATTGCGTGAGTCGATATATTAGGAATTTTGATGACATTCAGATTCAGACTCGTAAATCAAAGTCATAGATTGCCTGGAATAAATGATTTTCGTTCTCGTACCCTGATAACAGCTATGTTGCACCAGAATAATCTCTCTAAGAAGCCTTTGTGTGGAACGATGTTTGCTATCTGATGTTCCGAATATATTCCACGGACTTCGTCTGAACCGCTCACCACCGTTGTGTACTCAAAGGGTGTGAATGATTCGTCCAGAACACAGTTTGCCGCGGTGAGAATGTGTTGTGGGCTTATGAAGGCACCACAGCATACATGACGCTTCACCCGTCTCACCGATACGAAAAAAGGTGCGTCTTCAATTTTTACATCTGTTCCACCACCGGCACGTTCTACACGGCCACCTATGGTCACTACGACAATACGTAAAGGGTCATTTGTTGCTAGTTATCAAGTGTTTATTGATTGGTCTGTTTTTTGAGCGGCAATATTATGAATGTTTTCGAAGCAAATTGATTTTGGCTGATTTTTGCGGTCACATGGCATCAAAAAATGGTGGATTTCGAACTACTTATGCAAAATTGGCCTATACTCTAATTGCGATAACCGCAATCATTTATTTTCCAGATAGAATGAATATCCTCTTTCTTGAAATCGACAAGTGATACCTTCATTACGGAAGTATTATATATAGTATCATTACGGAAGTATTATAAATAGTATTATATATATATCAAACTCAGAAGAAAAATACTTTGACAATTGCTTCACACGAACGAATCTCATAGCATCGAATAGCGATTTTTTTTCAATTAGAATTATTGCCGTTAACATGTAGATTAAGAATACATGCATTTGGGGAAACAAGGACGCAAATATTGAAAATCCGGCAGAGCATACATTGGTAGAACGCAATGAGATTGTAAACAAGAGTTGTGCTAAAACACAATCATTGACGTATTTTTGATATTCATAATGTTTGCATTTACAAAGATGCTGACGGACTTGGTCGCAAACGTCGATCGATAAATATAACGTATGCGAATGTATCTCCTGTTTTATAGTTACATTACGTTATCAGTATCAATCGTGCGGACTGATTATTCAATAATTGTGAGCCTCTATAATTTTATCATGAATCAACGTGTTAATGTAGTTCAGGTCTCGAAGCTCCTTGTATGAACGTTTCGAATGGTCGTTTATGCAGAAAGTCTTAATAAGTGTCCAATAAGGTTCTCACTGTAACCTAATGAGACTTGTTCTGAATGTACTTACGGCTAATTGCCAGGCACGCGAATAACACGACGATCTTCATCACTGCCAGTTTTTGAAAAATTCAGTCGGTCCTTTAATGTACCTGGAAGAGTTTTCGACAAGAAATTTTTTTGTAAAATTTATGTAGCAGAGCGAATAAAAAATGACGATGGAAAAGTACGAAAAGTACTTTAAGTACTTGATAACTGTTCGGTTAGATGATTTTATGACAATCCGTTTGAAAATTTGATTTAAAAAAAGATAAAATTCGCTCAGCTGAATTGATTGGACATCGATATTGGTCATGTATACTGAGGGAAAACTATGATGCTTTCAAGAAGCACCCGTGGTAGAGATAGATATAACGATAAATAGCTCATTAGCAAAATAATAAAATATAGCCGACAACGCTTCGTGAAGCTTGTTCAGCCAGTAAACTGTGATTAGTATAAGTATAAGTATAATTATATATAACTTACTATTTTTAAATGGGAATTCTTAATTGAAGTCAAAACGATTATCTGGGCAATTGTATTCGTCAAATTTCTGTTTGAGCAGAATGTTACCTTTTTGATTCCTCTGTAGTTGTATCCGCCTGACTGATTCGGGTAAGATTGTGCTTTGGAAGAACTTGTTCTGCTGGGAGGCTACCGACGTTGATGGCACGAGACGAGAAAAGAAAATAATGCGTGAACTTGAAACTCTGCTCAGATTTATATAGGCAAATGTATACGCCTCACGAAGCATCGTAGATGAATTTCCACGTTTGTGCGAATAATTATTCACTTTTCCATCGCTAGCCCAAGTCCTAACAATAAGCCGTGAATTGCTAAAATGTCACGTAGTCCACGTGTTTCTTCGAAAGGAGTTATCGTAAAAACTAGCAATCGCCCCTACCTCCATGCATATGTCGCCCAACTACATTGTCGCCTCATAAGCGAATCCTTCGAACCAGGGTTTTTTTAATTCTAAAAATAAACGCTATTTTATTCATAATGTAAACGAAAATAGACATCATTGTTATTTTTATTTATTGTTAGTACAGAGATGGGACGATGGAATTTCGATGGCCAAGATCATGAAACAGAATCACTGCAAGGGATATTCCCCGACCGATCGAGCAATCATGTTTTTGAAAATAATTCGACGGACCGATGATAATTTAAATATGATTAGTTTATTTCAATCGATTGTTTAGTATCTATGGGAAAATAACTATTTTGCTTCAGTCTTTCCGTATTTCCTGATCAATTTACATTTTGCTAGACCGCTCTATTGCCAGCTTTACTCCCCGTGTTCGCGTTTTTTATTTTTTTTGCCATATTAGCGCATTCCCGGTTTCTTCCAAGGCCAATTTCATTTCCTTTCCCTATTTTGATGGATTTTAATGTATCTAGCTGCCTCTCTCAGGCAAACCTTTGGCCAGCTGTAGTTTTCCATCTTCATTACTCGATGAAGTTATCAATATTCAAACAAGGCGCCGCCATTGTCGCATGCCCAATCGGTGCAAGTTACGGCAAATGGGTACCCAAAAGTATTTTTGTCAAACAATTCTACTGCCACATTTACATATCAGAGCAGAAAAAATCGTAATAATAAAAGGATGAAGTGTACGTCAGGTATATACTTAACAACAGATCGGTTTGATGAGTTTATGACAATTCGCTCAAGTAGTCAATTCAACCAAAACTGAAACTTACTAAGATTAATCGATTAAGCTTAGAAATTGGCCATTTACACCACGGGAAAACTTCACGGACTTAACCATAAGCACCTGTGGTGAAAAGAGATATAACGATAACTAGCTTGTACGCAATGCAATAAAAATATACTTGACACAGCTATATTAGGATGGACCAGTTGATAAACTGTGATGAGTATAACCATACTTATATGCAGATATACAATTTGTATAAAATAGAGGACATATATAATTTTTCTATAAGTATCCTTACAATTATATATATACACAAGTTGTAGTATTTTAATAGAAACTCTTTTGACGCAAGTCAATAAGATAATGTGGTGAATTTTATTTTTTGCATTTTAGTTCGCGAAAAACGACATTAATTTTTATATCGCTGCATCTGTGTTATTAACGGGTTACCCCCACTTGCGATTTTGAAAAAGTCGATTTTTTTTTATTGCATTTTGTTGAAGTATAAGTATCTGAGAATATGTCCTGAAAATTTCAAGTCGATCCGAACAAAATTGACTGAGATATGAGCGTTGAAAGAGAAGAATCCGTTGTGTAAACGACCGGCTAGTGAAACTTTAAACGCGTTTTTCTCAAAATGGCATTTCTGAAGTCGGTGACCAAGATTACTCGAACACTAATGAACCGATCTTCTTGAAATTTTGCAGGCTTATTTAATACATAAAAATGTAGTCTTTAATCGTTCGATTTTTTTTTTTCGAAAAAAATGGCCGTTTTATAGCCAAAAAACGACCGTTTTTCTTCGTTACAAAACATTAACTTTGACTGTCCGCCATTTTGTGAAAAATGAATATTTTTTAAAATCCTTCGATTAAAGACTAGTTTATACTTATATTTGACTAAATCCATCCGCATTTTTTTTTTTCAGATGATCCACTTCGCCGCAATGTTGGTCACCGCAAACCGTGTATATAAAAACATTATTTCATTGACGGCCATTTGCCACTAAACAATGTAATATTTTTCAATAAAAAAATTACTCAAAGTTCTCCAAGATGTGTTCTTTAACATGGTATATTGATCGATTACATTTTTTTTGTAGTTTTCTTTTAAAAAATTCATGAACAAGGCCTTTTTGTGCTACAAGTGGGGGTAATCTGTTAACGCTGGTACAATCGAGCTTCGGACGAACGGCGTGAAAAATCGAATCGCTTAATGTGAAACTTTGCTACGTCTTGAGTAGCAAAATATTTATAACTCACGTTGCGGACTCATTGCATATGTATTTCCACCTTTGTGCAAATAATCACTCTTTCGTCGCTTGACCGTGCTTTTAAAATGAGCAGTGAATTGGAAATACATTGTCGCTTTATAACCGGAATGTAAGCAAATTGTTCGAAATGTTTTTTTTTTATTTCGAAAACGCATTTAGATTCCTCTATAATGTAAACGAAAATAGACATTATTTTTTTTTTCTACTGAATGCTGGTACACTTTCGCTCTGCTCCTTCCGTATCCGCGTTTTTCATTTTTTGCCATATTTGCCCGTCCCCCGTTTGTTCCATGGCTAATTCAATTTATTTTCCCCATTTTATTCGATTTCGGTTCATAATGGATCTAGCTTCCTCCCTCAGGCAAACCTTTGGCCATCTTTATTTTCCATCTTCCTTACTCAATGAAGGTATTATTATTTAAACAAAGTGTACCCGTTGTTGCATGGCCAATCGGTACAAGGTATCGCAAACGCGTACCCAAGATTAGGTTTGAAAAGAAATTCTACTGTCAATTTTACTTATCGGAGAGAATGAAAATCGCAATGAGAAAGCGTACGTCAGGTACATAATTACAAGTCGGATCTATGCGTTTATGTGAATCCGCTTGAAAACTCAATTTGACAAAAGAAAAAAAATTACTAAGATCAATAAATTAAGCTTCGAAATGGGTCGTTCACACCGAGGGAAATCGGTATGGAGTTTTCCACTAGCACCCGTGGTGAAGGTGATTTGTACCAGCATAAGTATACTTGTATTCCAATATACAACTTTTATATAAGAGCGGGCGCGCACTGGTGATTTTTGTCAAAGCGACGAAACTGTCACGGTGACAAAAATCTGTGGCCTACTTTTTACAGGTACGGAACTTTTTCCCTTTATTCTAGGTGATTCAAAGCATCTCTTAACCAATTTAAAAAAAGAAGAGGTTTCGAAAAATCCTACAGTGGTATTACCCCTTAAGCAGACGAATATATATAACTCACGTTGCGGGTGCATTTCATATGAATTTTCACCTTGCTGCGAATAATCACTTTTCCGTCGTTTATCCGTGTTGTAACAATGGGCAGGGAATTGGGAAAACGTCACGTAGTCCGGGCGTTTATTCCAGAGGCGTTATCGTAAAAACTACTGCAGTCCCTCCTACCTCTATGCATATTTCACCGGAACACAATTTCACCTTATATTCGGAATGTAGGCGAATACATCGCAATATTTTTTTTTTAATTTCGACAACGAATCTAGTTTGATTTATAATGTAAACGAAAATAGACATCATTGTTTTTTGACTTATAGCTAGCATACTTACTGATACGGCAAGGGAATACCGATTGCAAAGAGCATGAAAAACAAAAATTACTACAACAGATATTCCCAGAATTATCGAGCCATCATTTTCTCGATAATAATTCGACCTACTCATGATAACTTGAATACGATTAAAGTTATTCAATCGATAGTTTAGTATATTTACGAAAATAGTATCAATGCTACCATTTAATTTTAATATTCTATATACGATAGAAAGTAAAAGAAACGGGCGCGAAATCATATTAACGGGTCTGCAGGAGCTTGGGGGCCCGAAAACAGCTCGATTTTCGATATTTTTATACCGAGAGTATCGGGATGACGAGATCGGGATTGAACACAAAATCGATACATGGTTTTGCCAAGATGGAGTTATTAAAAATGAAAAATATTGAAAAACAATGAAGTTATTATAATTTAAACAAAGTGCCGCGGTTGTTGCGTGGCCTATCGGTACATGGTACAAGGCACGTATACCCAAAAGCATTTGCGTCAAGAAATTTTAACCGTCCAGTTTACGTATTGGAGGGACTAAAAATCGCTATAAAAAAATATGAAGCATACGTCAGGTACTTAATAACTGCTCGGATCGATGAATTCATGAAACTTCGCTCAAAAAAATTATTTTCCAAAACATAAAATATACTAAGACCAATCATTTTAATTTTGAAATTGGTCTCTTACAGTCAGAGAAATTTCATGGTGTTTACATCGAGCATTCGTGGTAAAAAGCAGCGTGAGGATAAAATACGGAACATGACAGTAAAAATAACTTTCTACGATAATTTATAATGGAGATATGGAAATAGTTAACTGAGCCGAGCGAGGGGAGCCTCGGTGCGCGGGCGATCGAATTCAATCATCATTTGCAATGAGAGAAACGCTCCAACAGATTTGATTCATATTGAGGGTCATATGACCCTCGGATATAAAGTTTTATCAAAAAATAAAAAAATGGCAGATGAAACACGAAGAAAGTAAAAAAACCCGTTTTTTCCGCAGATTTTCGCAAAAAGAGTAAAAATCAAAATTTTAAAACCATCGAGGGTCGTCTTGTTGCAAAACATGTTTACAATATGTGGTTCAAATTTCAAGAGAATCCGTTTATTAGTTTTAGAGATACGATGGAGGTAGATTTTGAAAACGTTGTTTCGAAAAAACGCGTTTGAGTATTTCGAGGGTATAACATTTTCTCATGTCTTTGCGAAACGCGTAATTTCCAACAAAAAAGTATTCGACATCTTTGTTACAAGCGGAGATTCACTTATTTGTGCGTTTCTTCGATGTACTACACTGTAAAAAATGATATGAAATTTACAATACATTCAAGATAAAAAGGAATTGAATTTTACGAACTCAGTAGATGAAATTAAATTTGAAACACTTGTACCGTAAATTTAAAACAGGAACATGAAATTCTAACGTGGATATAGAATTTAATAGACGCAACGTGGAATTTCAAAAACAAGTTTGTAAATTTGTGGAAAATGTATTGCATTAACCCGTGTCTTCCTTTGAAAATTACTACAGATGTATAATAAATCAACTATAAGAAGCAAAGCATTGAAAATACAAAACAAGTTTGAAATTTATTTACAGCCGCCTGAAAAATATAATATCTGTGAAACTGAATTTTACGATACGTACAATGCACGATCACAACAGATTTATTTAAAAGAGCGAAACTGGAATTGAAAAAAAAATTCATAAACGCTGATGAAAATCACATGAATCAAAGTTGAATTTAATGTGTTCGTATATTAATATTGAAGAAACATTTCATGATTTTCATAATTATTGACCCGGACGATATCTCAAAATCACATGGATTTCAAATACATGCGTGCAGTGTACAGAGATGGGCGCGCGGTCGGTATACGGGCTCGGTGGTCACTGAAGTTAAAAGCAGCATTGGAGGCGCCCATTACTTGGAGCGGTGACCGCTTGCCCGTGCACTGGTTTGCGCGTCAACCTCTGAGTAGTGGGGGAGGCAGTTTTTCTGAGTTTTTTCTGATGGTAATACAACTGAAACTCAGCCGAATATAAGCCGCCTGTATCGGCCCAGGTTTTCCACAGTTTCCTTGGGCCCTCGTGCAAATGCGATACCGTAGTGCATTAGGAAAAAGTGGATGCGGTCAACACTCTGGGGGGGGGCTCTGGAAGTAATCTAGAAGAAGGGAACAACTGTGGCTTCGATTGTGAATGAGGGAAAGGAATAAAGGAGGGGGGGGGGATGGTAAAAGGGGAAGGACACCGTGTTGTGCCTCTGAGGAATACATATATAAAGAAAAAAATACATACGTGCAGTAATTTCACTGCATTTAAAGACATTTAAATTTTATATTATTCAAGTATTCAATATTAATTATGGGATAAAGCTGCGAAAAAATCGTATACACAAGTATCACGAAAGCATCATACAGTATATGAATTGAGTGGTCTTAATTTGATAATTTTTACATAAAAACGTATTGCAATTATCAATTTCCGAAATAAACTTAATACGTAGGATCAGTAATTTTAATACACACCCGTGTATTGATATTAGAAAATGGTTCTTAAATTTAATATACACTCGTATTTTGATATCAGCAAATGGTTCTTGATTTCAATATACTTGGATGTGAGTATTTCTTTACACGTGCATTACTTTTCAAGCGCACAAGTATATTAATATTACGGAACTACACTTTCATTTTTAAAATAACCTGTTTTGGAATTTCAAAATCGTATCCGAAATTTCATAAGCGGTATCCGCATAAAAACTTCCTACACTTGTATATTAATTTTTATACAGAATTTTTTTACAGTTTATTGTTGTAATCAACATTTACGAAAAATTCAAGGCCGTGCGCATTGTTGATACTTTTAGGCGTGACATTCAATATGAATCAAACCTGTTGGAGCGTTTTTCTCATTGTAGATGGTGATTGAATTCGATCGCCCGCCCGCGGAATAGCGGACGGTTTCGACGGTGCGGCCGGGCGGTGTTGTAGGGGCACCGTCCCGCGCATCTCGGCTCGCCGTGGTCGGCTTAGTTAACTATTTCCATATCTCCCTCATAAATTGTTCCAGAAAGTTTTTTTTTTACTTTCATTTTGCGTTTTTGTTCCTCACGCAGCTTTTTACCACGAATACTCGATGTAACAGCATGAAATTTTCGTCAGTGTTAATGACCAATTTCAAAACTAAAATGATCGATCTTAGCATATTTTATGTTTTATAAATAAAATCATTTTTTTGAGCGGAGTTTCATGAATTCATCGATCCGGGCAGTTATTAAGTACCTGACGTATACTTCATACTTTTTTATAGCAATTTTTATTCCCTCCAATACGTAAACTTGACAGTAGAATCTCTTGACAAAAATCATTTGGGGTATACGTGCCATGTACCGTGTACCGATAGGCCATGCAACAACCGCGGCACTTTGTTTTAATAATAACAACTTCATTGTTTTTCAGTATGTTTCATTTTAAAAAACTTCAACTTGGCAAAACCATGTATTGATTTTGTGTTAAATCCCGATCTCGGCATCGCGATACTCTCGGTATATAAATATCGAAAATCGAGCTGTTTTCGGGACCCCAAGCTCATGCAGACCCGTTAATATGCTTTCGCGTCCATTTATTTATTTTCCGTTTATTTATTTTCTATCGTATATAGAATATTCAGAATAGATGGTAATGGTGATGCTATATTCGTGAATATACTAAACAATCGATTGAATAACTTTAATCGTATTCAAGTTAAATATCATGAGTAGGTCGAATTATTATGGAGAAACTGATGGCTCGATGAATCTGGGAATATCTCTTGCAGTGATTTTTATTTTCCATGATCTTTGCGATCGGTATTCCCTTGCCCTATCAGTAAGTATACTAGCTATAAGTTAAAAAAAACAATGATGTCTATTTTCGTTTACATTATAAATGAAATTAGATTTGTTTTCGAAAAAAAAAAACATATTTCGATGAATTCGCTTAATACATCTCGGTTATGAGGCGACAATGTATTCCGGTGAAATATGCATAGAGGTAAGAGAGATTGCTGTAGTTTTAACGATAACGCCTCTGGAATAAAGGCCCGGACTACGTGACGTTTTACCAATTCCCTGCACATTGTTAGAACACGGACAAACACGGAATATGGATAACACGGAGAAGTGATTATTCGCACAAAGGTAAAAAATCATATGCAATGCACCCGCAACGTGAGTTATATATATTTGTCTTCTTAAGGGGTAACACCACTGTAGACTATTTCGAAAATTCTTCTTTCGCAAATTGGTTAGGAGATACTTTTAACTATTTAGAATAAGGGGGAAAAGTTTGGTACGTGTAAAAAGAACCCTGCAGGTCCGTGTGGCTCTGCGGTGGCACTGGTGGCCCGTGTGCCAGACGTTGTCCGTTTTTCTCGGAACCCAGTTTTTCAACACGGCACGCATAACGCCTTCAATTTTCATTCTATTCACTTCCAATTTTGAGCACATCTATAAAATAATATTACGAAGAAAAATAAGTACGGGATTTTCCATGAGTATATTATAACATTATTTATTAACTAATAATTGTGCTTTTTTCTGTCGAAAATTAAATTTTCATCTCACATGCTTGCCAATTACAAAGAAAAATTAATATTTTCAAAATTCCCTACGTATTTCTTTAGCTATACTCATGTAAATTTATATAAAGTAAAAAAAAATCACATTCAAATTCGTCTCAGTTATACAGAATGCCGCAGAGCGTTTCAAGTTCAACATGCCTCGTGGTTATCGCTCCAGTGTCACCATTTTGTATAATTTTCTGATAGCATTTTTTTGTTTACCCGAAGATATTGCTAATAACATTTTTGAATATGATTATCCTCTTATTAGTACAGTCGTGCTGTTGCTGAAAAAACCCGGAATCGGAGAAAATTAGAAGAAGGCTAGTTTTTTGACAGGTGATTTTGTAGGTGCCGCGGGTGCTAAATCCAAGTTTGCCTAAAAATCGGCGAGTAGGGTTCTTTTTTAGGGGATGAAAGAAGATGGGGGTGGATTAATGCCAAACTACAACCCCTACGAGGTCGGCGCCGTGGGACAAAATGTTCAGAAAAATCCGGGCTTTAGTTTTGTCCACAGCGCCGATGTCGTGGATGTTCATTTTGAGGGTGAAAAAGTGGGGCGATATTTTGAAAAATCGGTTTTAATTCAATAACCCTTTAAAAGAAAATCGTACGTTTTTTGTTCAAATGGGAACGTTGTAGCCCTTGAAAAGACGCGTGGATCGAGTATTCGATCATCACTCTCCGATAATATCTTCACCCCCGAAAAAACGAAAAAAAAAATCGTTTATTGAATAACTCAAAAACAATCGGTTTTTCGAGTACGGTTCAAATGCACGAAATGTAGAGAATAATTTTCTCCATATTTTCGTTGCTATGGACCATCCTTAAATTTAGATTTTCCAACCCCTCTCGGGGGTTGAACATTCAAAATGAAATTCTGGGAAAACTATTGACGGCACGAATTCGTCGCCGAGGAAGAATTTGCAGCTTGAACCCTCGGCTACATTTTTGTCCACAGCGCCAAACTCGTATCTCTTTAGTTTCGGTCAATAGTTTTCCCAGAATTTCATTTTGAATTTTCAACCCCTGAGAGGGGTTCGAAAAAGCAAAATTAAAAAGTTGTACATAGGAACGAAAATATAGAGAAAGTTATTCTCTACATTTCGTACATTTGAACCATCCCCGAAAAATCCATTGTTTTTGAGTTATTTAATAAAGAATTTTTTTGTTAATTCTTGAACAATTCTTTTGGGGTTGAAGATATTATTGGAGAGGATTGATCGAATACTCGATCGACGCATCTTTTCAAGGGCTATAACGTTTCCATTTGAACAAAAATTGTATGAATTTGTCCTAAAGAGTTATCGAATGAAAACTGTTTTTTCAAAATTTCACCCCACTTTGTCACCCCCAAAATAAACTTCCACGACTTCGGCGCTATGGACAAAAATAAAACCCGGATTTTTCTGAACATTTTGTCTCCCGGCGCCGACCTCGTGGGGGTTGTAGTTTGGCATTAAACCACCCTCATCCCCTAAAAAAACCCTGCCCCCGATTTTTAGGAAAACTTTGTTTTAGCACCCGTGGCACCTACAAAATCACCTGTCAAACAACTTGCCTTCTTCTAATTTTTTCCGATTCCAATATACAGCACTACTGTACTATATATGTCCTTCCATAAAAAAAAAATCGCTTAAGTTTAGAGCTTTACAGTGGCAGGCGTAGCAAAGTTTCACATCGCGCGATTCGATTTTTTTGCACCGTTCATCCGAATCACGATTCTATCAGGGTTAATTACAGAGATACAGTGATACAAAAATTAGCTATGGTTTTCGTGGAGTGAAATTTAAAAAATATAATTATCCACATTATCTTTTAGGTTTGCGTCAAAAGAGTTTCTATTTGAAAACTAAATTGTGCATGTATGTACACTTATAAGGATATACATATAGAAACATTATAAATATAGAAGTCCTCTATTAGAGCGGGCGCGCACTGGTGATTTTTGCCGTGACTGTTTCGTCACTGTGACAAAAATCACCAGTGCACGCCCGCTCTTATATACAAGTTGTATATTTGCGTATAAGTAAACTTATACTGATACTAATCACGATTCACGGGCTGGTTCATCCTAATATAGCTGTGTCAACTATATTTTGATTGCCTTGCGTATAAGCTAATGATCTTTACATCTATCTTCACCACGGGTGCTTATGGAAAACTCCATTACGATTTCCCTCGGTGTGAACGACCAATTTCAAATCTTAATTGATTGATCTTAGTAATTTTTTTCTTTTGTCAAAATGAGTTTTCGAGCGGATTGTCATAAACTCATCGATCCGACCTGTAATCAAGTACCTGACGTACGCTTTCTTATTACGATTTTCATTCTCACTGATACGTAACTTTGACAGTAGAATGTCTTTTCAAACCTACTTTTGGGTACGCGTTTGCGGTACCTTGCACCGATTGGCCATGCAGCAACGGGTACACTTGGCTTAAGGCCATGTGCCACATGCCTCCGACCGCATCGAAATTTTGAAATGGGAATTCTCCCGAACGGATCAACCAATTGGAACGATATTTGTTGTGTGCATGCAGGGCGCTTGCTTCGAGAGCATGATTCGCGAAATTTTCCAAAATTTCGAAAAAAAATTGCAGTTTGTAGTTACCATGCGAAAAACTGTGAATTATTAACCATTGCATCGCATTTTCGTTAATTTGGCGCGAATCATGCTCTCGACAGTGAAAAAGCACACATTTCGAGCTTTGTTTCACCTGTTTTCATGAACAAATGGCGGAGAAAAAGCATTTTGAAATTTTTACATAAATGTAGCAAATATGTACCAACAACGCTTAAAATATCAGGTACCGGAGCGAGCGTTCAGTTCATCCGTTTTCTCACTAGCGGCGCGCAGCTCGCTTCGTCTTTTTTTACCGACCGCGCTCGCCTCCTTTCGGAACAATTTATTTTTTGACAGGTCGAAAGCCGGAGCTGTAACCTCCGGCCATAACCTCGAACATTTGTTCGATATATATTTTATACGACGTGTGTGATAGAATGTAAATAGTGTGTGATCGAGTGAAGTTTGTTTTCGTCGCGTTTTGTTGAGTTTTTTTTTCTGTGAAAAACGCATCAGGACGCCGGCACACCGCCGACGACAAAAACCGACAAAGAAATAATCGACGAGAAAACCGCCGCGGCTGATGAAGAAGATCGAGGAACACAGTGACAGCGAGAAGTCGAAGGACAAAACACCGGAAGTCAAGGTACGTACGTGCTACAACCTCAATTTACGTACTTTGTAATTTGCCACGATCTTCCCTCGCGTTGCTTTCTCGCTCGCCGATGTGTCAAACAGCCAACGGCTCCGGTGCAAAAAACTCAAGCTTATTTGCTCTTCGCAGAAATACCTTGGTATTTATTCGTGAAAAAATCGCAGATAGCATATTTTCCGATGATCCGTAGCCATTTCCATTACCCCTCGAAATCCTCGATTTCGTGATCAGTGTGCGACCAAAATGATGCACGAAAGTGCAACACCCTTTGCCTACGAACGCAAAACTGTCACGTCTTAAACACGGATGATTTGTGTACCTTTGGCGATCCCTCGATAGTTTCACCCTGATGACCGAGAGTAGTATGGGTATGGAGTATAAAGATAGAAGACCCTCGGTGTACCTGTATGGTAGTACACCACTACACGCAAATTTACGTGTTAAAAGTATGGTACTGGTACACTGTGCAATAGTAAAATATATCGGTTCTGTATCCTCACCATACTTAACAGAACCAAAACAGAACTAATGTAGCGTCGATTTACCATCTAGGTGGACCATCGGATTTATCCAGGGCAGCGAGTACGTACTGCCGAGGATGAAAAACCGCATCAATCGTCGCGGCCACAGTATACAGTCCCAGTGTCCGCGAGGATATCACCGCTGTCTCCAATCTCTCCGAGAGCACCAGCGAGGCTGACCTCAAGGAACTCGTCGATCGCACCACCAATCTATGCAAAGCCTTTTGCTTTTACGTATGTACGTTTCAAAACAAAGAGCGAGGACTCTAGGGCCTTCTTGCATTTCAATGTTTACGGCTACCATCATCTCATACTCAGAGACGATGGGTAGAAACCTCCAGCGCAATAGAATTGAATGGTCAACGGTTGAACGCGTTAAGGTAGAACAAGCGTGCGCTCTTGATTTTTATAGATTTTGTTCAAATTTTAACCAGACATTATTCGTATCATTATGCATGTTTCAGTGAAATGTCAGGTCAGTCGACTATTTAGATTCGGAGATAATGGATTTTAAAATTGCATCTTTTAACACTGTAGGGTCTATTGAAATTTAGACGGAGTAATTTTCCGTGAAAAATATTTGTCCTCTATAAAAAGATATAAGGCAATAACATAAACAATATAAAATATTAATGTTTAGAACGCAAATCTTTTTCTTTACGTTAAAAGTGTTTAACTTTAGGAACACAATAATTATCTTTTTTATCGAAATATTGAACAATCCTGTCCTGCGGTGTTGCCTAATGTCTTCTTATTATAGGGGATAAACATTTTTACACCTAGAGTTATTCTGTCGTTACTGAACGTCTTTAGGAAGACTGAATAGTAAAGACAATTCAAACTTTTCCACTCGTTTCCTAACTAGTTTGATATCTGATCATATTTTTTTTTTCAAAGTTCATAAACACAATAGAATGGTACGCCGAATTATGTGACCTGACTTTCGGCCAATGCAGACGCTGCAGTGTTTAAAGTTGCTATTCAAAAATTCATTATCTTCCAATCTAAATAGTCAACTGTTCTGAAATTTCACTCAAACTTACATAATAATATGAACAATGTCTGGATAAAATTTAAACAAAATCGATAGAAATCAAGAGCGCACGCTCGTTTTACCATAAGGGCTTACACCACTGTAAACGTCCAAAATTGAGTGACATTTCAGGATTTTTTTTGTAGAAGGAGAAATACGAGAATATTAACATTCAAGGATGTTATTAGCCATATCTTTCAGGTGAACAAAATGAAATTTATATTAAAAAATTATGCCAAAACGGGACGCTGGAGCCATTCTGGCGAGGCATGTTGAATTTGAGACGCTCTGCGGCACGCAGCATAGCTGACGCAAATTTGATTTTAGAATAAAATAAAAAAATTCTATTAATTTACACGAGTATAGCTAGAGAAATACGTAGAGAATTGTGAAAATATTAATTTTTGTGTAATTGGCAAGCATTAAACTAAAAACTTAATTTTCGACAGAAAGAAAGGACAATCATTCGGTAATAACTAACGTTATAAACAACTCATAAAAAATCCCGTACTTTTTTCTCTTCGGAATGTTATTTTATACATGTACCCAAAATTGGCAGTGAAAATGATGAAAATTGTTAGAGTTATGCTGCGTGCCGTTTTGAAAAATTGTGTTTCGAGAAAAACGGTCGATGTCTCGCACACGGGTCAGCCACTGCCACCGCAGACCCATACGGGCCTGCGGACCTTGTTTTACAGGTACGAAACTTGTTTCCCCTTATTATAGATGGTTCAAAGCATCGTTTAAGTCAAGTAAATAAAAACAATTTTTCTTAAATTCTACAGTGGTGGGACCCCTTAGATCGGAGTACACGGTGACGATTTTTTTCAACAATCTTGAAAAATGGTTGGAGGATTATTATAAGCAAAGGTTGCCGAAATATAAAAAAGGACTTAACAAATTTTAATTTTTATTGCGTTCCAACGTTCAAACTTCAGCCTCATACCCTCTCCGTGGAACGCAGTAGAACTATCGTCAATTTAATCGTAGAACTAAGAGTAAAATATTTTCGTTTATTACGTTAGTTTTAGCAGTCAAATGAGGGGAAACTTCTAAATAATTAAAGAATTGAGACGAGTTTAAAAAAAGTTCATGTTTTGAACCATATTTTTTATATACAACTCCAAAAATTACAGGAACAAAATTTCTTCATTTTTTAGGGTTTGTTTGGTTTGTTTTAAGCGCTGTGTCTATGTGAAAAATTGCCGCATCGAGACGAAAAAAAGCCTTTTGAAGCTTCAAGATCATAGTTTCGAGTTCTTTTGGCAAAAGAAATTGTGATCTACGGCTATCGCGCAATCATAAGAAATACCAGGAGAAGAAATTCTAAATTTGTTTTTCTTCAGGGGCCATCGGACTAAGGAATTTTGTTTCAGTTAACTCAATGTATATGTCAGTTAGCTTGTTTATACAGCTTTAATTTGGTTTTTATCTCTCTACGTGAATTTTTTTGCTGAGATATCCGACTTCGAATGAAAAAGATCCTTTTGTCTTTGATTATCGATATCTCAGCAACCAATTATCGCAGCGGGAATTAGAGGGCAGCTTTGAAAAGTCGAATAAATCTCCTGCCAGCCCCTCCCGTTCATTTTTGTGATTTCTTTCACCCTTAACCGTTATTTGGTAAAGAACAAAAAATGACTTTTCCTGGATTTTCAGTAAATTTACCACTACGTTACAAATATTGATGCAATGCCGCGTTTTTTTCAGCTCGATTTACCCCCAATACCCCTGTTAGTCTGCAAATTGATTCATCGAACCGTTTTCCATTAAAAGTTAATCGAAGTTTTACAAAGCAATTAAAGGAACAAGTGTATTATTCCTAAAAATCTTGTAATCATCATCAAAATAAAAATACTAATTTTCTTCGACGTTTTTCACAACTTGGCACTAGTTGCTTGTTAAACATAAGAAAAAAATTCGAGAGATGGACTTTTTTTTTTATTTGTAAAATATTTCAGGAAACAATACTGACTCATTTTTCACACGATTCGGCCTTTGCGCTCTTTAATTTCACTCGTCTTTAATTGCATCAATTAAAGACCAATTCAAAGACCAATTTGATACTCTCAAGCTGTATTTAATAGTCGATCTGAAAACATTTATGTAATTAATTCTCAATATTTTCTACGTAGGTTATTAGGGTTATGGAAAACAATATTTTTTTCGAAACTAGGCATGATCAAAAATAGAAAAAAAAAGAGAGTTTACAAAAACATCAGATTAATTTTTTTTACCATAACGTAGAAAAAATTGACCAAAAAAAGATTAGTTTTTGAAAAAAATTGTTCATTGGTTTTTCCTTCCAAACAAGAGATCATGTTTGAAAAAAAGTGTTTTTTGTATCCCGCATAATCCCTCCAGAAAATATCGACAGTTAATGGCATTAAAGTTCTCAGATCGACTAGTAAAAACCGCTTAGGGGTATCAACTTTTAATCAATCCAATTAAACATGAGTGAAATTATGGTGCGCAAAAGCCGAAGCGTGGCAACAACGAGTCACCATTGTTTCCTGAAAAATGTTACAAATTTAAACAGATTAGAATTTTTCATTTTTTTTCTTAAATTTAACAAGCAACTACTGCAAAGTTCTAAAACTGCAAAGTTCTAAACATTTAAAAGCAACTACTACAAAGTTCTAAAATCGGTCCGGAAAAACGGGTCGGTGGATCAATTTGAAAATTTACACGGTTATTGGAGGTACATTAAGCTGAAAAATAAACGTAGCGACATTAGTTTTTCTACCAATATTTGTAATGGAGTAGTAGATTTACTGAAAAACCATAAAATTTCATTTTTTGTCCTATTTTTCAAACTACTGTTAATGGTGAAAAAATGATTTTTTTTCTAAAAAATCAACGAAAGGGTCTTGTACGAAATTGATTCAAGTTTTTAAAGCTGCCCAATAATTTCCTGTGCGATCATTGGTTGCTGTGATATCATTTATCAAACACAAAAGGAACATTTTTTTATTATACGTCGGATATCTCAGCAAAAAGTTAACGTAGAGAGACCACAAAAAAAACCAAATCGGAACTGAATAAACAAGCTAACGGACCTATGCATTGATTTAACCCATTAACGCCCAAGAATCGCGATTTTTTCCTTCAATTTCAAGCCAGATTTTTATTATATAAAAAAAATCATAAAAAATGAAGAGGTACGTTCCCTAGTATTTTCGGGGGTGCTCTTTCAGAATCTGGGGTCAAAATCGGGTTTTGTCCATTAGGAAAAAAATATGGCGGCTTTTAAACAAAAAAAAAACAGGAAAAATCGATGACACTTTTTTTTCAAAATTTTTTTTCACCTCGAAGCCGTTGAAAAGTCCGGTTTTTGTTTCAACCATGGGTGCATAGAATAGTGACGATTGAACAATCAATTTTTTAAATTCGTCGTTGTCAACATTTTCACCCCCAAAATGGCGCTTTTCACCCCCTGAGTGACACGAAAAATTTCACGCTCGGTGTCCCAAATGAAAGTAGTTGGATTTGGACGAAAATTGGTACTCGGAGGTTTTTGAGGTCGCTGATTACGATTCTGTTCTCAAAATTCCGAAATTCAAAATGGCCGATCCAATATGGCGCACACAAATGCAAAAGTTCATTTGAATTGGATAAAACGTGGCACTCGGGGGTTTTCGAGGTCGCTGATTATGATTCTGCTCTCAAAATTCCGAAATTCAAAATGGCGGATCCAATATGGCGGACACAAATGTTCATTTGGATTGGATAAAACATGTCACTCGGGGGTTTTCGAGGTCGCTGATTATGAATCTGCTCTCAAAATTCCGAAATTAAAAATGGCGGATCCAATATGGCGGACACAAATGCAAAAGTTCATTTGAATTGGATAAAACGTGGCACTCGGGGGTTTTCGAGGTCGCTGATTATGATTCTGCTCTCAAAATTTGAAAACCTTTGGGTTTTCAAATACCTGAAAATACCAGGTATTTAAATACTCAAAGGCTTTCGAATTTTGAGAGCAGAAATATAATAAGTGACCTAGAAAACCCTCGAGTCCCACGTTTTATCCAATTCAAATGAACGTTTGCATTTGTGTCCGCCATATTGGATCCGCCATTTTTAATTTCGGAATTTTGAGAGCAGAATCATAATCAGCGACCTCAAAAACCCCCGAGTGTCACGTTTTATCCAATCCAAATGAACATTTGTGTCCGCCATATTGGATCCGCCATGTTGAATTTCGGAATTTTGAGAGCAGAATCATAATCAGCGACCTCGAAAACCCCCGGGTGCCACGTTTTATCCAATTCAAATGAACTTTTGCATTTGTGTCCACCATATTGGATCCGCCATTTTGAATTTCGGAATTTTGTGAGCAGAATCATAATCAGCGACCTCGAAAACCCCCGAGTGCCACGTTTTATCCAATTCAAATGAACTTTTGCATTTGTGTCCGCCATATTGGATCCGCCATTTTGAATTTCGGAATTTTGAGAGCAGAATCATAATCAGCGACCTCGAAAACCCCCGAGTGCCACGTTTTATCCAATTCAAATGAACTTTTGCATTTGTGTCCGCCATATTGGATCCGCCATTTTTAATTTCGGATTTTTGAGAGCAGAATCATAATCAGCGACCTCGAAAACCCCCGAGTGCCATGTTTTATCCAATCCAAATGAAATTTTGCATTTGTGTGTGCCATATTGGATCCGCCATTTTGAATTTCGGAATTTTGAGAGCAGAATCATAATCAGCGACCTCGAAAACCCCCGAGTGCCACGTTTTATCCAATTCAAATGAACTTTTGCATTTGTGTCCGCCATATTGGATCGGCCATTTTGAATTTCGGAATTTTGAGAACAGAATCGTAATCAGCGACCTCAAAAACCTTTGAGTACCAATTTTCGTCCAAATCCAACTACTTTTCATTTGGGACACCGAGTGTGAAATTTTTCGTGTCACTCAGGGGGTGAAAAGCGCCATTTTGGGGGTGAAAATGTTGACAACGACGAATTTAAAAAATTGATTGTTCAATCGTCACTACTCTATGCACCCATGGTTGAAAAAAAAAACCGGACTTTTCAACGGCTTCGAGGTGAAAAAAAATTTTGAAAAAAAAGTGTCATCGATTTTTGCTGTTTTTTTGTTTAAAAGCCGCCATATTTTTTTTCCTAATGGACAAAACCCGATTTTGACCCCAGATTCTGAAAGAGCACCCTCGAAAATACTAGGGAACATATCTCTTCATTTTTTATGATTTTTTTTATATAATAAAAATCTGGCTTGAAAATGAAGGAAAAAATCGCGTTTCTTGGGCGTTAATGGGTTAACTGTAAAAAATCCCTTGACAAATTAAAATTGGAAGAATTATTTTCTCGCTATCTCTTATGATTGCGCGATAACCGTAGCTCACAAAAGATTTTGCCAAAAGATCTCAAACTAGAAACTTGAAGCTTAATAATGTTTTTCTTTATCATCGTGATACGACTATTTTTAACGTTGATACAGCCTTTCAAAAAACACGTTAAAAAGTGACGAAATTTTCTGTTTCTTTAATTTTTTGGAGTTGGGTATAAAAAGTGATATATTTTTGACAATTTTCAGTCAATCGAAAAGAAGCGCTCGTTTTTGACTGTAAAAGCAATCTAAGAAACTACAGTTAAAATTTCACGTCGATTGCTCGAACATTGTTTGAGTTTTGCTCCGTCCCGATACCAAAAACATGGTTTTGAAAAAAAGTGTTTGAAGCCAACGGTTTCAAAGACGCTACAGCTGAACAAGTTTTTTTCGCGTAATCTAATGCCACCTATTGGTCGAAAATAAAACTATTTTTATTTGGTGACTTCGTCCCCACCATAGGCTTACAAGAGTTGAGAACTGCGCCTACCGGCATGAGACATCGCCAAAGACGGTTTTCAGCGGCGGAGACTTCCTTAAAAAATAGCCCCAAAACCACTTTATAATGTTTTTTTTCAGCTACAAAGGAATATGCATCATATTTTTCCAGGTTCCAAGGATTTCTTAAAAGTGTTTCAAACAAAACGATTTTTTGAAAATTTTACACCGATGACCTCTAAACAATTCGCGATAGTAAAATTTTACCGCTCTTTTGTAGAGCGAGACCCAGTCGATCTCATTCGCTCTCGAATTTGGTCGGCCGCAGACAACCTGCCGAGGATAAGCCATGGCAGAGAAAAAAATGGCGATCGCAATTGTTTAAACAAAGAGCATTGTAAAATTTTTTAAGTTTCCAAGGACTTTTTTAAAGTGCTTCCAACAAAACGATTTTTCGAAAATTTTACACCGATGACCTCTAAACAATTCGCGATAGTAAAATTTTACCGCTCTTCTGTAGAGCGAGACTTCTCCGATCGTCATTGCTAGAAAATTCGATCTTTGGAGAAACCTGCCGAAGATGAATTCCGGCAGAGAGAAAAAATGCTAAACGAATTTTTCTTAGCATAATTAGTAATAATTTAGTAATAATAAAATTTTACCACTCTTTCGCAGAGTGAGATCCGGTCGATCTCATTCGCCCGCGAATTTGGTCGGCCGCAGATAAACTGCCGAAGATAAGCCATGGCAGAGAAAAAATGCCGATCGCAATTGTTTAAACAAAGAGCATTGTAATTTTTTTTAAGTTTCCAAGGATTTTTTAAAAGTGCTTCCAACAAAACGATTTTTCGAAAATTTTACACCGATGACCTCTAAACAATTCGCGATAGTAAAATTTTACCGCTCTTCTGTAGAGCGAGGCTTCTCCGATCGTCATTGCTAGAAAATTCGATCTTTGGAGAAACCTGCCGAAGATGAATTCCGGCAGAGAGAAAAAATGCTAAACGTATTTTTCTTAGCATAATTAGTAATAATTTAGTAATAATAAAATTTTACCACTCTTTCGCAGAGTGAGATCCGGTCGATCTCATTCGCCCGCGAATTTGGTCGGCCGCAGATAACCTGCCGAAGATAAGCCATGGCAGAGAAAAAATGCCGATCGCAATTGTTTAAACAAAGAGCATTATAATTTTTTTAAGTTTCCAAGGATTTTTTAAAAGGGCTTCCAACAAAACGATTTTTCGAAAATTTTACACCGATGACCTCTAAACAATTCGCGATAGTAAAATTTTACCGCTCTTCTGTAGAGCGAGACTTCTCCGATCGTCATTGCTAGAAAATTCGATCTTCGGAGAAACCTGCCGAAGATGAATTCCGCCAGAGAGCAAAAATGCTAAACGAATTTTTTTTAGCATAATTAGTAATAATTTAGTAATAATAAAATTTTACCACTCTTTCGCAGAGTGAGACCCGGTCGATCTCATTTGCTCGCGAATTTGGTCGGCCGCAGACAACCTGCCGAAGATAAGCCATGGCAGAGAAAAAAATGCCGATGGCAATTGTTTAAACAAAGAGCATTGTAAAATTTGTTAAGTTTTCAAGGATTTTTTAAAAGTGCTTTCAACAAAACGGTTTTTCGAAAATTTTACACCGATGACCCCTAAACAATTCGCGATAGTAAAATTTTACCGCTCTTGTGTAGAGCAAGACTTCTCCGATCGTCATTGCTAGAAAATTCGATCTTTGGAGAAACCTGCCGAAGATGAATTCCGGCAGAGAGAAAAAATGCTAAATGTATTTTTTTTTCTGCAGTAATAATAAAATTTTACCACTCTTTCACAGAGTGAGACCCGGTCGATCTCGTTCGCTCGCGAATTTGGTCGGCCGCGGACAACCTGCTGAAGATAAGCCATGGCAGAGAAAAAATGCCGATCGCAATTGTTTAAACAAAGAGCATTGTAAAATTTTACAACTCTTTTGTAGAGTGAGTCTCGAGCGATCTCGGTCGTGACTCGAGATTTTAGCAGAGGTCGAATTCGTCGATGATGAACGACATCGAGATGCCAAATAGTCTTCGAGCTTATTTGTTTAAATTAATTAAAAAAGAGTGGGGAAATGCTAGCACCCTTCCACCATACGAGTCTCTAGCAAACCCTGTTTGCTAGAAAGTTCAACCATAATGAAATTTCAACCGATGACCGCCGTCGACAAAAAAATCGAATCGGGGGCATTTATTTAAACAATGCGCGATCGCAAATTTTCACCGCTCTTCCGTAGAGCGAGGCTAGCGATCTTGATTGTTCGAGAAGCTGACCAGCAAAAATGCTGCCAAATATGAACCCTTGCAGACATAAAAATGCTGAACGCATTTGTTTAAATAACGAGCATTGCAAAATTTTACGACTCTTTTGTAGAGTGAGTTTCGAGCAATTTCGGTCGCTCGAAATTTTGGCAGGGATCGAAATCATTAACGATAAACCGCATCGATGTTACAAATTGTGCTCGAGATTATTTGTTCAAATGAATTAAAAAAGTATGGGGAAATGCCTGAGTCTTTTGGTTGTGGCCGTCGTCGAAAAAAAATCGATTTGATGGCTGCATATACAATGTAAAATGCAACAAAGTTTCACCGCTCTCCTGCCTCCTGCATGCTTCCAATAGAAGCGTACCGTGGTCGCTACGCATAGTTGTGTGAATGTGTGATACGCACATAGATGTAAGGTGCTTGCGTACGACCGAACGGCATGCGAGAACGGATTCGTTCTTTCTGCAACGCGGTCGGCAAACACACACACACATACACACACACACACACGCACGCACGCACACGCGCGCGCGCTCAGCGATCGCCGTCTATTTGGCTTCGACTCTTCGTCCCAGTGCGAAGCATCGAAACCGAATTCGCGATCGCTGCGCTGTCCGTCGGTAGCGACTCGTAGCTAAAAACTACGAGATCTGTGCTACCGACGTAACGAGAGGCCGCGTCGAAATTTTCTGACGTGTGGCACATGGCCTTAAATAAAAATACCTTCATTGAACAATGAAGATGGAAAAATAGAAATTGCCAAAGGTTTGCCTGAGGGAGGAAGCTAGTGCATTATGAACGGAAATCGAACAAAATGGGGAAAGAAAATTAAATTAACCATGGAACAAACGGGAGAAGAGCAAATATGGCAAAAAATAAGAAACACGGATACGGAAGGAGTAGAGCGAAAGTGTACTAGGATTAAGTAAAAAAAAAAAAATTATGTTTATGTTCGTTTACATTATACAGGAAATGATATGCATTTTCGAAATTAAAAAAATAAAAAATTTCGAATATTTTACTTATATTCTGGTTATAAGGCAACGATGTATTTCCATGTCGCGTTTATCACTTTGCTAATTTTCCCTACCAGAATTTCGTTTGTTTTTTGAAAGTGTTCCCCGTGGAGAACCATATCCCCAAGTATTGATATTCCTTAAGGTATTCCTTTCGCGGAGGGCCGTATTTTGTGGGGGCATAAGCAGGGCCTTCTGAATCGTCGGTAAATTACAATTGCGCTTAATAAAAAAAACAAGTTATAATGGATTATTATACACAACGATAAACTAGAATGACAAAATTCGCGCAAATCTTGTAGATTGAGACATTTTTACATTTATTTGAAACGTCACGGCTACAAAAATTCTTCTGCTAACCACACTTTTCCAAGTTTTAACATTAATATTTTCTTTAAACGTTCGGTGACCCTCTGTTTTTATTGTTGTTACGGAATCTTTAGACTTTTTTACACCTGTGAGCAGTTTGTATTAGGCATCTAGAGTTATTTAGTGTATAAATTATTAGAAAGACATGTGGCCAGCGTGACATGTCCATAAAGCGCCGTATAAGTGAGACGATTTTTAGGGCCGTAATTTTTCGTTAAAGGTTCGGTAACTTGGCTCGAAATTTTACCAGTATACTGGGATGTATTTTTTCTTCATTATAGACGAAAATCAGTTAAGTGTAAAATATTTGGGTTCGTGAAAGGAATACCTTAATTATCGACAGCTCCTTTCCATCATACTCCCACTTCTTATCTTTTTTCTATCGGCCGCCTTTCCTAAAAATCGTAATTTTTGTTTTATTTATGTCGACCGTTAGCTTATTTTTCTCGACATATTTCTCCATTCCAACTAGCATCTTCCTCAAACCGTACTCTTCGCCCGCTACTAATACAATGTCAGCTGCAAATTTACCTCCATTTTATTTTATTGTAATTTTTCGGCTATGGCAGGTTGTAAATTCAAGGTAAGTGCAAACAAAAAGGAACCTCATTTCATTATATATTTAAGGTATTACCGGGTGGATATTAAATAATCGACAAAGGTCTTGAAAATTTTCAGGAATGATAGTTCTTGATAAAATAATAACAATTTAACTAATTTAGATTTAAAAAAAAAATAATTTTGTAGTTATAAACATATGAATTTAACACGGTCGCTTATATAGGAAAACAGCTTTTGCAGACGTTAATGGTGGCAAAATGAAGGGAACTCAATTTAAATTCCGTAAATTCCGAAAATACGTCATCGAGAATCAGGATCAAGCGATTGATTATGGTAAGTTTCAAATAAATTGGCTGAGTAATGGTCGAGAAATTAATTTAAGTAATGAGGAGTATCGCCTTTTTTAACGAAGGATTAATAGTAATAATTGGAAAATTCAATATATAGTGAGTTTTTGGGTAATTATTGATAATAATAAGATGATCTGAATGTATTGATTTAAAAATGGAGATATTTTTCTATTGGTCAGCTGAAACAGAAGTACAGTCGTTGACAAACCCTTAGTCACGCACACGCCAATATCGTCGAATTTGAGTTCAAGTATTATTAAAAGTGGAAAATTAACATTTCTAAGTGTTAATTTATTATCAAATTAGCTATAGGTAAGGCTAAACATGCATGACATGCGTTGTACAATTCGGCACCACACACCACTTAGTCATTTTATTGCACAGTAAATTGTCACAATATATACACGATTTTATTCCACAGCTCTCTCTAATTTCTCGGGTTTTCAGGTTATGCGCATGTGCAATCCCGATGACAAAGGGTGGAGATCCCCCTGCGTAACCACCGTCCCCCGCCTAAGCGGGTACACCGATCGCAGCCACTCTAGTGGATGCCATAATATTTAAAAACGTCTACAAAACGCGATCTACCCCCACCACGAAAAAACGTCGGAGTTTCCAGACCTGTATATAAGGCCGTGGTCAGTACCAGTAGGGTCGTTTTTATTTTTATTTTTTTTTGTTTTCAATTTTTAGTCACACCTAGAAGACAGAATAGCGATTTTTCATTTAAAAAATTGGAACCTTTATTATTGCAAAATGAATTAAAATGATGAAAAAGAAAGTCGACAGCGTTACCTCAAAAATCTTATTAACTAATACAATCTTCTTGGATTTTTTTCGGATGATCCAGTGGTGAGATATGCAGTTCACCGCAATGTAACTTTTTTTTGTGGCGTCTGAGAAGATTTGCTGTCACTGGCTCATTTCTGCACAATTATTAACGAAAATTTCACAGAATATTCTTCAAATGTCCTTTTATTTTATACTAATTATATAATTAAATATATATAAACAGTGTCGTCAACAAAAAATATCGAAAATATGCTTTTTTATAGCAAATTATCCTTACCCCCCCCCCCCTATTGATTCTGCGCTTTTCAACACAGCGTATTCATGTTATACGATGATTCAATTTTTTCATATATAGTAGACGATATGTCACACATTAATGAAAAATAAATATATCCGACATGCACTGTTCTTTGGCATTAAGTATTTGAATAACATGGATAATAATAATGTGGGCGTTGCAATCTGTAATGAAAGGAATCGTTTCATGATATTAATTTCTTGTAAATGCATATGATTTTTTCATCGATATTTTTGATGATTAAAAAGTTGATTATAAAATGTAGACTTTGCACAATGATTTTTAAGAATAAATCAAGAGTCACAAGAAATGAAATTCAGAACAAAATTAAACATCCTCTTGAAGAACATAATCCTATATTCAACGGCAACGAAAATCTGTCAAACTGTACGAGGCCACCAGTTTTTCTTTCACACGATTATTATATGAGTTTTCAGTTCTCTTAGTATTGCTTATCGCTATTCTCAAGTACTCAAAAATGACGCTTTTTTCCGCGAATTATGGAAGAATTAAAATTTTAGGAGACTACATATATATTCGTGGCATTATTAAAGAATAAAGCTATAACGAAATGCCGCTCGTGAAATTTCCATTCAAAATCAGTCGATAAACTAGAGAACTCACAGAGCGGGTAGTCGGTACATGTGAAAACATTTTGCTTGTATATTTCTCGTTCCCGGGTATGGGTGATTCGAAAAAAGTACAGCCGCAAGGAAATGTAAGTTGAGCACGCTACGCGTGGCGAGTTGAGACAAGGTAAGGTGCGAGTTAACACGGTAGCAAAAAATGCCCGGCCCGAATCTGAAGAGTGGGGATACGCGAGCGTCGGGGAACTGGCGGGCTGCTACGGTGTCCACTTGGGTCTGTGTAGAGTTACCCGCTTTGGTAAGTTGAACAGATGGCGAGTTGAACTGGCGACTGGACACAGTGGCGACTTGCACGGTGCAGAGTTGACACCCTGCCGGCTCGTACGAGATGCGCGTGGCCAAAAACGCGCGTTTACGAGCGTACAAAACACGAGTTTATACGCTCGAAAAGAATGCCAGTCTGAAACCATCCTAAGCGCGTCGCCGGAAAAATGTTAATATCGTCATAGATTGTTTTCCTCGGAACTGTCAAGCTTACGCAGGAAACGTTTTTCCAGTAAAATTTATTTTCACAAATTATTTGCGATGTCGACACTTGAGATGGCGCTCTTGTACGAAAAAAATCCTCAGCTACGGACATTGCAATACGCTTTTGTTTCGAACCGGATATCCAGAGGCCAGGTGGACACGCCCCTGAAGCTACGACCCCACCAAAGTGGAAAAAGAAAGAAACAAGTTTTTTTTTCACCGCGACTGATCTATGTGCATCTTTCGAAAGTGGCAACAACGAAGCAAAAAAGTGTGCGTGAAAAACCAGTGATCTGAAGAAAGGATTAGGCAATGGAGTGGTTTCGCGTCGCGGAAGGATATTGAAAATCAAACTTTTATTTATTTCTGTGCTCCCTTTTTCGGGTAATACATTATTGGCATGGGTTCGTAAGTTACGTGTCGCACGTAGATTTTTCAATTCTACATGCCCGTCTACGGGGCCAAATGTAGGTATTTTTACATACAAGATATAATACTTATCCACTTTACGGAGTTAGGCGGCGGCGTTTCGCCGGCCATGAAGTTTGGGATGTGAGTACTGAACTCGAAGAGGCTTCATGTGCCATGGCTTTACGTATGGAAGTTGCGCATGGAAAGACGCTTACGAAGAAGGCGCCCTTATTATTTGTTTCAGACGTGGTTGCAACTATTCCCACGATTGTCCTTTCACGAACGAGTGGTGCGCCAAGATCGATCTGTAATGGGAGGCGTATGAAGTTAGCTATACAAGCCTACGTACGTATCTATGGCTGATTTAGTGCCCCTAGACGGATGAAAAAGTAGGATGTATCAATCTAAAACTTTCCCATAAGATTTTTGGAGAGTGGAATCCAAGTGATTATATTGATACAATAAAGATAATATAGGTATCCATCGCAATAGAAGCGAAATCTAAACCTCGTACTGTATAATAATTCGCGTGCAAGTTTTTTTTTTGCTTATCTAAAATGTCATATAGAGCAAATTGTATTCCGTTATTGAGCTGCTTTTTGTGACTCGAAATTATTATGTTGTTTTCGCAGATAAAGCAATCCGCTCTTTCTTCAATAACTCCATACACTCTCGATTATAGTTTTTTTGAGATACGTGATCTTGATCATCCACAGATATAACAATGAGTTCATCTCATCTGCTTGTGGTCAAGACTTGCTGGTAACTTCTCTCATCCTCGTCAATAGAAACTCTTTGAGGCTACGTTTATTACAGTGCACAATGATAATGACTTTGATACGTACAACCGAAGCGTTTGTGCAGTCAAGCTTCCAATGAAAACATCTCACGTAAAATAGATAAAATCGCATTCCATGATGAGTACGGCAACAGGTTACCCAACGTGAGTACTCACCTGGCTTAGTGTTTGGCGTCCGCTTATCACTCCATAAAAGGTCGGATCCAAATTGCGTGGAATGTTGGAGATTGGATCAGGATTCTTTATTTTTACACTCAGGTGTTTCAGACCAGACTTCGAATATTTAGAAGTCGCTGATTGAAATGCCACCAGTGTAGCGTACTCGTCATTCGGTGGCTCTGCACCTGGCAGTGCTATTTCCTTTTGCCGTGGGTTCCATTCGACGGGCGCTAATAACTGCATCATATTAGGAGAAAACTGATTAACCGTTCGGGCGGTTACGTTTATATAATCTGGGTTTAGGGCCACAAGACTACAACCGGATCCAAATAGCTCATTCATTATTTAATAATTGCGTGTGTCGATATATTAGGAATTTTGGTGAATTTTGATTCAGACTCGTAAATCAAAGTTATGGATTGCTTGGAGTAAATTATTTTCGTTCTCGTACCCTGATAACAGCTATGTTGCACCAGAATAATCCCACTAAGAAGCCTTCGTGTGGAAAGATGTGTGTTATCTGATGTTCCGAATATACGGAACCACGGATTTCATCCGTACCGCTTACTACCGTGGTGTGCGGAATGGGTGTGAATGTTTCGTTCAAAACACAGTTCGCTGCGGTGAGAATATGTTGTGGGCTTATAAAGGCACCACAGCATACATGACGCATCTCCCGTCTCACCGATACGAAAAAAGGTGCGTCTTCAATTTTTACATCTGTTCCACCACCGGCACGTTCCACTCGGCCACCTATGGTCACTACGACAATACGTAAAGGGTCATTTGTTGCTAGTTATCTAGTGTGTATTGATTGGTCTGTGTTTTGAGCGGCAATATTGTGAATGTTTTCGAAGCACATTGATTTTGGCTGATTTTTGCGGTCACATGGCATCAAAAAATGGTGGATTTCGAACTACTGATGCACAATTTGCCTGTACGCTAATTGCGATAACTGCAATCATTTATTTTCCAGATAGAATGAATATCCTTTTTCTTGAAATCGACAAGTGATACCTTTAGTACGGAAGCATCAAACTCAGAAGAAAAATATTTTGACAATTGCTTCACACGACAGAATCTCATAACATCGAATAGCGATTTTTTTTTCAATTGTAATTATTGCCGTTAACATGTAGATTAAAAATACATGCATTTGGGGAAACAAGGACGCAAATATTGAAAATCCGGCAGAGCATACATTTGCGGAATGCAATGGGATTGTAAACAAGAGGTGTGCTAAAAGACAATCATTGACGTATTTTTGATGGTCATAATGTTTGCATTTGAAAAGATGCTGACGGACCTGGTCGCTAACGTCGATTGATCAATATAACGTATGCGAATGTTTCTCCTGTTTTATAGTTACATCGCGTTATCAGTATCAATTGTGCGGACTGATTATTCAATAAATGTGAGCTTTTATAATTTTATCGTTAATTAACTTGTTAATGTAGTTCAGGTTTTAAAGCTCCTTGTATGAACTTTTGGAATGCTCGTTTATGCAGAAACCCTTAATATGTGTCCAATAAGGTTCAATCTGCAACCTCACGAGACTTGTTCTGAATGTACTTACGGCTAATTGCGAGGCTCGCGAATAACACCACGATCTTCATGGCTGGCAGTTTTTTTTTAAATCAGTGGGTCCGTTAATATACCTGGAAGAGTTTACGACAAGAAATTTTTTTGTAAAATTTATGTAGCAGAGCGAATAAAAAATGACAATGAAAAAGTACAAAAAGTACTTGATAACTGTTCGGTTCGATGATTTTATGACAATCCGTTTGAAAATTTGAATTAACAAAAGATAAAATTCGCTCAGCTGAATTGATTGGACATCGACATTGGTCATGTATACTGAGGGAAAACTATGATGCTTTCAAGAAGCACCCGTGGTAGAGATAGATATAACGATAAATAGCTCATTAGCAAAATAATAAAATATAGCGGACAAAGCTTCGTGAAGATTGTTCAGCCAGTAAACTGTGATTAGTGTAAGTATAAGTATAATTATATATAACTTACTATTTTTAAATGGCAATTCTTAATTCAAGTCAAAACGATTATCTGGGCAATTGTATTTGTCAAATTTCTATTTGAGCAGAATGTTACCTTTTTGATTCCTCTGTAGTTGTATCCGCCTGACTGACTCGGGTAAGATTGTGCTTTGGAAGAACTTGCTCTGCTGGGAGGCTACCGACGTTGATGGCACGAGACGAGAAAAGAAAATAATGCGTGAACTTGAAACTCTGCTCAGATTTATATAGGCAAATGTATATGCCTCACGAAGCATCGTAGATGAATTTCCACGTTTGTGCGAATAATTATTCACTTTTCCATCGCTAGTCCAAGTCCTAACAATAAGCCGTGAATTGCTAAAATGTCACGTAGTCCACGTGTTTCTTCGAAAGGAGTTATCGTAAAAACTAGCAATCGCCCCTACCACCATGCATATGTCGCCCAACTATATTGTCGCTTCATAAGCGAAACCTTCGAACCAGGATTGTTTTTATTCTGAAAATAAACGCTATTTTATTCATAATGTAAACGAAAAAAGACATCATTGTTATTTTTATTTATTGTTAGTACAGAGATGGGACGATGGAATTTCGATTGCCAATATC
The DNA here is from genome assembly GCA_964007375.1 of Ophion obscuratus. Classification (NCBI taxonomy): domain Eukaryota; kingdom Metazoa; phylum Arthropoda; class Insecta; order Hymenoptera; family Ichneumonidae; genus Ophion; species Ophion obscuratus. Next base: position 5,542,780 of record OZ023314.1, on the reverse strand, counting down.
ATGAAAACGAATCACTGCAAGGGATATTCCCCGATTGATCGAGCAATCATTTTTTGTTAAAATAATTCGACCGATCGATGGCAATTTAAATATGATTAGTGTATTTCAATCGATTGTTTGGTATATATGGGAAAATAACTATTTTGCTTCAGTGTTTCCGTATTTCCTGATGAATTTTTATTTTGCTAGTCTGCTCTATTGCCAGCTTTACTCATCCCGTATTCGCGTTTCTTATTTATTTGCCATATTAGCACATTCCCGGTTTCTTCCAAGGCCAATTTAATTTCCTTTCCCCATTTTGATGGATTTTAATGTATCTAGCTGCCTCTCTCAGGCAAACCTTTGGCCAGCTGTAGTTTTCCATCTTCATTACTCGATGAAGTTATCATAATTCAAACAAGGTGCCACCATTGTCGCATGGCAAATCGGTGCAAGGTACGGCAAATGCGTATCCAAAAGTATTTTTGTCGAGAAATTCTACTGCCACATTTACATATCAGAGGAGAGAAAAATCGTAATATAATGAAAGGATGAAGTGTACGTCAGGTATACACTTAATAACAGGTTGGTTTGATGAGTTTATGACAATCCGCTCAAAAAGTCAATTAAACAAAATATTAAATTTACTAACATCAATTGATGAAGCTTTGAAATTGGACATTTACACTACGGGCAAACTTCATGGAGTTTACCATAAGCACCCGTGGTAAAAATAGATACAACGACAACTAGCTTGTACGCAAGGCAATAAAAATATATTTGACATGACTACATTAGGATGGACCAGTCAATAAACTGTGATTAGTATTAGTATAACGATAATTATATACAAACATACAATTTGTATATAACAGAGGACGTTTATAATTTTTCTATAAGTATCCTTACAAGTATATATATATACAAATTTATATTTTAATAGAAACACTTTTGACGTAAGTCAAAAAAATAATGTGGCTAATTTAATTTTTTTGCATTTCAGTTCGCGAAAAATGCATCTAATTTTTATATCGCTGCATCTGTGTAACACGGTGCCTGGTACCTGCCCTGGTACAATCGCGCTTCGGACAAATGGCGCGGAAATTCCTTTGTGCAAACAATCACTCTTTCGCCGCTTGTCCGTGTTTTTAAAATGAGCAGTGAATTGGAAATACATTGTCACCTTATAACCGGAATGTAAGCAGACCGAAACAGTGACGAAACAGTCACGGTAACAAAAATCACCAGTGTGCGCTCGCTCTAACAGAGGACTTATATATAATGTTTGCATATGTATATGCTCATTAGTATACATATATGCACATTTTAGTTTTTAAATAGAAACTCTTCTGACGCAAGCTCAAAAGATAATGTGTAATCAACCGTGATACAATCGTGCTTCGGATGAATGGCGCGAAAAATCGAATCGCTCGATGTGAAACTTTGCTACGTCTTAAGGGACACCACCACTGTAAACGTCTAACATTAAGCGATTTTTCGCAATTTTTTTCTGCATGGAAGGACATGTAAGAGGATAGTGATATTGAAGAATTTTATTAGCCATATCTTCAAGTAAACGAAACAAAAAATTCTATGACAAAATTACACAAAATGGTGATGCTGGAGCCATTCCCACGAGACATGTTGAATTTGAGACGTTGTGCGGCACGCTGTATAACTGACACAATTTTGAACGTGACATTTTTGTAAATTTCTATAAATTTACATGAGTATAGCTGACGAAATACGTAGGGGATTTTGAAAATATTAATTTTTTTTTGTAATTGGCAAGCATTTAAAGTAAAAATTCAATTTTCGACAGAAAAAAAGGGTAATAGTTTTTTAATAAATAATGATATAATTAAGTCATGGAAAATCCCGTACGTATTTCTCTTCGTAAAATTATTTTAAAGATGTGCTTAAGAAAATTGGGCGTGAATAGAATGTAAATTGAAGGAGTTTTGCTGCGTGCCGTTTTGAAAAATTGTATTCCGAGAAAAACGAACAACGTCTTGCACACGGGCAGCCAGTGCCACCGCAGACCCACACGGGCCTGCGGGCTTCTTTTTACAGGTACCAAACTTTTTCCCCTCATTCTAGATGGTTCAAAATATCTCTTAACCAATTTAAAAAAGAACAAATTTCGAAAAATTCTACAGTGACGTTACACCCCTTAAGTAGACAAATATATATAACTCACGTTGCAGATTCATTGCATATGGATTTTCGCCTTTGTGCGAATAATCACTTCACCTTCGTTTTTCCGTGTTCTAACAATGGGCAGGGAATTGGTAAAACGTCACGTATAGTCCGGGCGTTCATTCTACAGGCGTTATCGTAAAAACTACTGCCGTCCCTCCTACGTCTATGCATATTGCACCGGAATACATTGTCGCCTTATAATCGAATTGTAAGTGAATTCATCGAAATATGTTTTTTTTTATTTCAAAAACGAATCCAATTTCATTTATAATGTAAACGAAAATAGACATCATTGTATCGTTTAGTATACTTACTGATAGGGCAAGGGAATACCGTTTGCAAAGACCATGAAAAACAAAAATCACTACAAGAGATATTCCCAGATTTATCGAGCCATCATTTTCTCGATAATAATTCAACCTACTCATGATTACTTCAATATGATTAGAGTTATTCAGTCGATTGTTTTGTATATTTACAAAAAATAGCATCACCGTTACCATCGATTTTCAATTTTCTATAGACGATAGAGAGTAAAAGAAATGTGCGCGAAAGCATATTAAGGGGTTACCCCCACTTGCGATTTTGAAAAAATCGATTTTTTTTATTGCTTTTTTTGAAGTATAAGTATCTGAGAATATGTCCTGAAAATTTCAAGTCGATCCGAACAAAATTGACTGACAAGGAACATCCCTCAGGTGTCCGCCTCCGATTTTGTTGAAACTCATATATGTGATAGAGCATCGAAAACTTTGAGACACGTATTTTTTTTTATCGGCGGAAAAACGGATTTAAGGGGGAAAACCGCCTCTCAAAGAAAGGCGTGTCGAGGAGAGATTTTGCAGTTTCACCCAGAAGCAATCCACCGATCTGAATGAAACAAAAACGAAAATTCTTCTAATGAAAAGCGATGAAAAATCTACTATAAAGATGTTAAGAAAAAATTAAATTAGGGGGTAAACCACCCCTCAATTTGCCTTTTTTCACCCCACACTTAAGGGGGTTGTATGCAAATTAATAAAACAGGTATCATTTTGAAGGGCAATCAAAATAAAACTTGACGGGTTTTTGCGTTTTGGCGGCATAGCAAATTTAAGGGGGTAAACCACCCCTAACATAAATTTATTTATCATGGTCGTTTTTTCTGTGTTTAAAGTATATCCGCTGATTTTAAATATTTCTATAAGCTACAATTTAATGTTTTACCATATGTCAAAATTATTACATTCGTCTTAAGGGGTAACTACCCCTCTGATGAGAAACATCATTGAAGTTTCCGCTTTCGATTTCGTTGAAACTCATATATGGGGTAAAGCATTGCAAACTATTAAACATGTTTTTTTTTGTATCGGCAGAAAAACGGTGTTAGGGGATGAAACCACCTCTCAAAGTTTCTCCCACAAGCAGTCCACCGATCTGAATGAAACAAAATCGAAAATTCCTCTAATATTAAGCGATGAAAAATCCACTACAAGAGTGTTGATTAGAAATATAATTAAGGGGTAAACCACCCCTCCATTTGCCGTTTTTCACTCCACGCTTAAAAGGGTTGTATGAAAATTAATAAAACATGTATCATTTTGAAGGGGAATCAAAATTCAAGTTGACGCGTTTTTGCGTTTCAGCGGGATAGCAAATTTAAGGGGGTAAACCACCCCTAATATGAATTTGTTCATCACCGTCGTGTTTTCTGCGTTTAACATGTATCCGCGGATTCAAAATATTCTCCCGCATTTTTAAATTATTCTGTTTTTAAATTTTTACATTTTCAGGGTAAACTACCCCCTCTAATTGCTTTTCGTTTGAAGTTTCGCGAAAGGTTTCACGAATTTCGTTAAAACTGTTTTCATTCCATCGGTAATATCAATTTTATGTTTGTGTGTGCAGGCGTATTCGTTTCGAGCTTTAGGAACGGTACTTTGGGAGTGGGGACGTGGGGCTACCCCTTACTCATAAGACTGATATTTTCGTGTCGAAACGCTTCTGATTTTAATATTCATGTCCATTAAGCATCTCTATAGGAATAAACATACACTTCTACTATATCATTAATTATGATAATTTCCAGAATAAGTTATAAGGCTCACTTCGTATATTTCGGAACGATGATGCGCCTGGATCAAGCGATAATTTAGCCAGCAACGTAGTTTTGTGGAGGCATGTATATTTTTATTATTTTACCGTTTATTTAATTAAACATATTAATAAAACTGAAGGTTTTATAGTAGGTTAACGAACATGTTTTAAATATATTTTGACATATTTTATTTGGTAATCATTTCAGCTGATTTAATTAATAGTACTTGTGAAAAGTATTGCAGTCATATGCCGTCAAATCATTTTCTTGTGATATATACTTTTTTTTCTAGTCTATCAACTATTAACCATCAACAATCATGGCTCATAATTCCTGCAATAATGATAATCGTCAAAAAAATGCTTTAAACACAACGATTTTTTGCACCATGCACATCTGATAATGGCCAAATTATTGCAACCGGGTATTTCACAATGTGTGTTCGATTCACCAAAACCAAAGGTAACAGGATTTTCAAAATCCTCTGATTTTTTTAATGAATGGAAATGAACAAATTTATGTTAGGGGTGGTTTACCCCCTTAAATTTGCTGTTCCGCTGAAACACAACAACGCGTCAACTTGAATTCTGATTCCCCTTCAGAATGATACCTGTTTTACTCATTTTCATACAACCCCCTTAAGCGTGGGGTGAAAAACGTCAAATGGAGGGGTGGTTTACCCCTTAATTATATTTCTAATCAACACTCTTGTAGTGGATTTTTCATCGCTTAATATTAGAAGAATTTTCTATTTTGTTTCATTCAGATCGGTGGACTGCTTGTGGGAGAAACTTTGAGGGGTGGCTTCATCCCCTAACACCGTTTTTCTGCCGATACAAAAAAAAACATGGTCAATAGTTTGCAATGCTTTACCACATATATGAGTTTCAACGAAATCGAAAGCGGATACTTCAATGATGTTTCTCGTCAGAGGGGTAGTTACCCCTTAAGACGAATGTAATAATTTTGACATATGGTAAAACATTAAATTGTAGCTTATAGAAATATTTGAAATCAGCGGATGTACTTTAAACACAGAAAAAACGACCATGATAAATAAATTTATGTTAGGGGTGGTTTACCCCCTTAAATTTGCTATGCCGCCAAAACGCAAAAACCCGTCAACTTTAATTTTAATTGCCCTTCAAAATAATACCTGCTTTATTAATTTGAATACAACCCTCTTAAGTGTGGGGGCAAAAAAGGCAAATTGAGGGGTGGTTTACCCCCTAATTAAATTTTTTCTTAACATTTTCATAGTAAATTTTTCATCGCTTTTCATTAGAAGAATTTTCGTTTTTGTTTCATTCAGATTGGTGGATTGCTTCTGGGTGAAACTGCAAAATCACCCCTCGACACGCCTTTCTTTGAGAGGTGGTTTCCCCCCTTAAATCCGTTTTTCCGCCGATAAAAAAAAATACGTGTCTCAAAGTTTTCGATGCTCTATCACATATATGAGTTTCAACAAAATCGGAGGCGGACACCTGAGGGATGTTCCTTGTGAGATATGAGCGTTGAAAGAGAAGAATCCGTTGTGTAAACGACCGGAAATTGAAACTTTAAACGCGTTTTTCTCAAAATGGCATTTCTGAAGTCGGCGTCCAAGATTACTCGAACACTAATGAACCGATCTTCTTGAAATTTTGCAGGCTTATTTAATACATAAAAATGTAGTCTTTAACCGTTCGATTTTTTTCGTTGAAATCGAACCATTAACTTTGACTGTCCGCCATTTTGTGAAAAATGAATATTTTTTAAAATCCTTCGATTAAAGACTATTTTATACTTATATTTGACCACATCCTTCCGCATTTTTTTTTTCAGATGATCCACTTCGCCGCAATGTTCGTCACCGCAAACCGTGTATATAAAAACATTATTTCATTACGGCCATTTGCCACTAAACAATGTAATATTTTTCAATAAAAAAATTACTGAAAGTTCTTCAAGATGTTCTATTGTTCTTAAGATGGTATATTGATCGATTAAAAAGGTCTTGTAGTTTTCTTTAAAAAAATTCATGAAAAAGGCCTTTTTGCGCTACAAGTGGGGGTAACGCCTTAACAGGTCTGCATGAGCTTGGGAGCCCGAAAACAGCTGGATTTTCGATATTTTTTACCGAGAGTATCGGGATGACGAGGTCGGGTTTTAACACAAAACCGGCACATGGTTTCGCCAAGGTGGAGTTTTTTTAAAAGAAAAATATCGAATAGCAATGAAGCTATTATTATTTAAACAAAGTGTCGCGGTTGTTGCATGGCCTATCGGTACATGGTATAAGGCAAGTATACCCAAAAGAATAAAAATCGCTATGAAAAAGTATGAACTATACGTCAGGTACTTGATAACTGCTCGGATCGATGAATTCATGAAACTCAGCCCGAAAAAATAATTTTACAAAGCATAAAATATATTAACATTTTAGTTTTTAAATTGGTAATTTACCCTGCGGGAAACTTCATGGTCTTTACATCGAGCATTCGTGGTAAAGAGCAGCGTGAGGAAAAAATACGCAAAATGAAAGTAAAAAAAACTTTCTACGACAATTGATAAGGGAGATACGGAAATAGTTAACTAAGCCGCGCGAGGGGCGCCGCGGTATACGGGACGATGCCCCAATAGCACCGCCCGGCCACACCGACGAAGCTCTACGCTATTCCGCGCGCGGGCGATCGAATTCAATCATCATCTGCAATTAGAGAAACGCTCCAACAGGTTTGATTCATATTGAATGCCACGTCTAAAAGTATCAAGAATGCTAACAACCTTGAATTTTGCGTAAATGATGATTAGAACAATAGTACATCGAAGAAACGCATGAATAAGTGAACCTCCGCTTCTAGCAAAGATTTTGGAACCGTTTTTTCTTGAAACTTAAGGGTCTCGCAAAGACGTATAAGAACATCGAAGAATATCCAATGTAACACCGAAATTCATGTGGTTCGTTGAATTTGTTTATAATCTAAAATTTTATATCCTCGAAATAAAGTTTTTATTCCTCTTTAAAAGTAAATCATAAATGTACGGGCTGAAAACTGCCACGACGATTTTTTTGCACCCTGTGAGCCATGTGGATGAGGTCCTTTCAGCAAACGTCGGATTTAAGAAAATCGGTTAGTACTAGTAATTGTGGCTAGAAAAAATGGAAAATTACCCTTTGGGGATAGATTCTTCTGGGTAACGTCTTAGTTTCAGGTAAAAACGTTCATTAATAACCGAAGTAGACATAACAAAGAAAACATAAATTCGTTGTTCGTCGGTGATTTACCGTTAAACTAACAATCCTACGTGATTTTTCGTAGGACTTAGTTTGTAGATGACATTATGCCGCACAACTTCTGTAGCAAGCATTTATTTAAAAACCTATTCCAATAAAGATAACATTAAAATACTGGTTTGTTTCAAACTATTTTTGGCGGCCACAAAACATCATAGAATACTCTTATTTTTAAACGGTACATTCCTGGTGGTCCAAGGAAGTTACCAAAAATGGGCTGGGATCGTTGAATAGAACTCATGTTAATTCCGACTGGACTACCTGGTACAATCGAGCTTCGGACGAATGCAACTGCGCAAAGAAATAAATCGCTCGATATGAAACTTTATTACGACTTAAAAAGACTAATATTTTTCACTCACAATGCGAATTCATTGCGTATGAATTTCCATCTTTCAGCTAATGATTATTCACTTGTTCGTCACTTGTCGGCATTCTATCAATAAGCCGTCGTCACGTAGTGCGCGAGTTTATCTAAAAGGAATTCTCGCCACAGCTACGAATAATCGCGCCTATTTCTATGCACACTCGGACCAAGTAACAACATTTCGATCACCTCGTAACCAAAGCATACGTGAATTTTCCGAATCGTCGTTTTGTTGTTAATTAAGAAATGTGTAATTTAATTTATAACGTAAATGGAAATGAACATCATTGTTTGTTTTTATTTTGTAAAAAGGTGGAGCGATAGCGTATATATTACAAATTTCCTGAGAAGAAAATATCATTCCGAAGGATTTTACGGCATTGATTAACAAATTAATTTTATATTTGAATAAATTCATCTACCGACAAGAATGTCGATATTATTAGTGTTGTCTAGTCGTCTTTTCAGTATATTTACTAATATAGTACCGCCGTTATAATTCGAAAGTTAGCAAACTTCATCATCAGAAAGTAATGAGACTTTTAGAAATTCAGTAGGTTTCGATTCGTTTAACTTAACTACGTAAATACGACACGAATGACATTGCTAGAGTAAATTCACCAATTCCGCTCTTCTGGATGACATAATGGAACGCTCAAAATAACATTTTTATGTTCCTCCGTTTCGGCGTGGCAGGGTATCTGTCTCATAATCAATGTTAACGGGCACGAATTTTGCGTGCACCTGTAAGTTTCGTTACACCAATCGGTGAAAAGGTATCAGCTTGTGATTATGACATTTGTCCCTATTTATGATTCGTCATTTTCTGTTAAAGAAGGCTTTACCCACACTCGTATATTCATAGTTTTCCAGCATTATTTTGAACTTTATTATTTTCACCGATCGTGGTGGTAGTTTTCAGCGCGGACATTCACGATTTACTTTGAAAAAGTGAATAAAAAAAACCTTCGTATTTCGAGGATATAACATTTTAGCTTATAAACAAATTTAACTAACCACTTGAATTTTGTGGTTACATTCAATATTCTTCGATATTCTTGTACGCCTTTGCAAAACACGTAATTTCCAAAGAAACAAAAATGGGTTTCAATATCTTTGTTAAAAGCGGAGGTTCACTTATTTATGGGTTTTTTCGATTTTCTATTGTTGTAGTCAACGTTTTCGCAAAATTCACGGCCGTGAGCATTCTCGATACAATTAGGCATGACATTCAATATGAATCAAACTTGTTGGAGCGTTTCTGTTATTGCAGATGATGATTGAATTTGATCGACCGCGCGATATTTCCATATCTCCCTTATAAATTGTCGTAGAAAGTTTTTTTCACTTTCAATTTGCGTATTTTTTCCTCACGCTGCTCTTTACCACGAATGCTCGATGTAAACACCATGAAATTTCCCTCAGTGTAAATTACCAATTTCAAAACTAAAATGATTGATCTTAGTATATTTTATCTTTTGTAAAATTAATTTTTTGAGCGAAGTTTCATGAAATCATTGATCCGAGCAGTTATTAAGTACCTGACGTATACTTTATACTTTTTTATTTGCTTCCATACGTAAACATGACAGTAGAATTTCTTGACGAAAATACTTTTGGGTATACGTGCCTTGTACCATGTACTGATAGACCATACAAGACCCGCTGCACTTTGTTTAAATAATAATAACTTCTTTGTTTTCCAATATTTTTCATTTTTTTTCAAACCATGTATCGATTTTGTGTTAAATCCCGACCTCGTCATCCCCATACTCTCGGTATGAAAAATATCGAAAATCGAGCTGTTTTCGGACCCCCAAGCTCATGCAGATCCGTTAATATGCTTTCGCGCACATTTCTTTTACATTCTTTCGTCTATAGAATATTAAAAATCGATGGTAACGGTGATGCTATTTTCGTAAATATACTAAACAATCGATTGAATATCTCTAATCATATTCAAGTTATCATGAGTAGGTCGAATTGTTATCGAGAAAATGATGCCACGATAAATCTGGGAATATCTCTTGTGGTGATTTTTGTTTTTCATGAGCTTTGCAATCCATATTCCTTTGCCGTATCAGTACGTAAACTAGCTATAATTTAAAAAAAATGATGTCTATTTTCGTCAACATTATAAATGAAATTACATTCGATTTCGAAAAAAAAAAAAAAACATTTCGATGAATTGGCTTACATTCCGGTTATAAGGCGACAATGGATATATGCATAGTCGCCTCTGGAATAAACGTCCGGACTACGTGACGTTTTACCAATTCCCTGCTCATTGTTAGAACTCGGACAAACGACGGAGAAGTGATTATTCGCACAAAGGTGAAAATTCATATGCAATGAATCCTCAACGTGAGTTATATATATTTATCTACTTAAGGGGTAACACCACTGTAGAATTTTTCGAAAATTCTTTTTTTTTTATTTTGGGTGAGCGATGCTTTGAACCAGCAGGCCCGTGTGGGCCTGCAGTGGCACTGGCGGCCCGTGTGCGAGACGTTAAATTGTCCGTTTTTCTCGAAACCCAATTTTTCAAAACGGCACGCATAACTCCTTTAATTTTCATTCTATTCACTTCCAATTTTGAGCACATCTTTAAAATAATATTACGAAGAGAAATGCGTACGGGAACTTCCATGAGTTTAAAATAACATTGTTTATTAACAAATGATTGGAAAACTCCATAACGTTTTCCCTCGGTGTGAACGACCAATTCCAAAGCTTAATTGATTGATCTTAGTAACTTTTTTTCTTTCTTCAAATTGAGTTTCCGAGTGGATTGTCATAAACTCATCGATCCGACCTGTAATTAAGTACCTGACGAAGCGGAAGATGTCATTCGAAGAAAAAGTTGACGAGTCCCGATCATCGGTACAAGTGCCAGGTATGTGTAACCTTACTTTTTCAACTTTTACAAAATTTATGAAATTTTATACACTTGGGTATAAAATAATATCAATATAAAATATAATAGAAAAATTTTAAAACTATAAAAAACTATAAAATTAAAATTAAAAAATAGTATAATATCAATATAAAATATAATTTGAAAAATGAGAACTATATACGTTGTTTTGCTTACGAAAAATTTGAATATTTACAGAAAGAGGCCCGAATGATAAAATTCAAGATCAGGAAAGTCTTGATAAAGCTACTAGCAAACAATATCCTAATGCCAGCAGAGAGGATTCGAACATCAGCGAAGAAGATCTCCATGTCAGCGGAGAGGGTTCTAATGGCAGCGAAGATATATTGTATATATTGCACTACTTAAATAATATTTCTCTTGCAACCTGTATAATATATCTGTAAAATATATCTGTATAATATATCTGTAAATAATATACCTGTAAAATAGATGTCATCCTGTCAAAACCAACAACGAAGGAAGTGCGACAGTTAAACAAATCCAGCAAGCTGAAGGCAAGGTGCTGATCAACGCGAAAAACTGGGACGGGCACCGCTCAAAACGACAAAAAAAAGTATTGCAACAAGTGTGGCGATGTACCGTTTTAATATATATTTCAAATAAATAAAGAAACAAAAATATTTAAAAAAATAAAACTAAGAATAATAATAACAATTAACAAAAATAAGAACAAAGAAACAAAGCACCAAAGACACTGTCAATAAGTTCAGAAATATATGTTTTGTTGTCAAACTGTTCAGATGTAACTTGGTGTTAAATATTCAGTAAACAAAAAAGTTTTATGTTATTTGTTCTGTATATTTTCTGTAATACATCCGATCAGGCAGCCGTATACACGCCATCATAAGGCGCCAGGATAGTGACCCAATGAGGCTGCCAGATCCCGCCGTTATTGGGAACAGCGTTACATTTTTCTTCACGCCGTGATCAGGTTGCCATACTAGCGCCATACAACGGCAGTCAGGCAACCTGATCTGAGCGTAATTAGCGCCATAACGAAATTTCCAGCCGGGTTACAACGATTTCGTCTCGCTGCACGAGCTTATTTTTAAAAAAAATCTACTCCCGGCGCTTAGAATACTCTCGTCCTGTTTATTGATGATGCATAGTTTTTATAGCTTCTTTTCAGCCGATTCGCAATTTTTCGAGGAACGGGAAAGATCCTTGCTGCGTTTCTTGACGCTGATAGCGCGGCAAGATCCGATCATTGATTTCTTTTTCACGTATACCGGTGAGGAGACGCAGCACAAGATACGCGATGTGTTTAGGCAACGCTTTTAGGAGTTTAGGAGACGCTTACCGAATTCGCAAACAGTCGAAATCAGATAAGAGTCATACTGTTGGGGATATCGAGGCTGAAGAATAACACGGATTGTCTCGCTATCATGTCGCACAGTTGCGCGGCCGATATGGCCGAATTGGGCAGCCAAGGGGGCATCCATTAATTACGTGAGGTGATTTTGGCGATTTTTTGACCCCCCCCCCCTCTCCCCCTGGTGAGATGTCGTGAGATTTTGCTCAACCCCCTCCCCCCTCCCCTAATCTCACGTGAGATTTTTCAAAATGCATACGTTCACGGAAAATAAATTGTAGTAGAAGTAACTGCGGTTATAGTACCTTTTACTCCACCATGTAAAGTAGTAGGGAGACTCTCCTTACGTGATAAAAATTACGTGATTACTAAAATTACTAAAATTACTAAAATTACGTGATATTTGCCGAAGCCCCCCTCTCTCCCACGTGAGATTGGGTGAGATTTCGCTCGACCCCCTCCCCCTCTAAACACCTCACGTAATTAATGGACGCCCCCCCCCCCCCCCCCCTCGTGACAGAACGAGGCATCAGCGGCTGGGCCTGGGAAGGATCGACCTGGGGCCGGACGCGAGAAACGGACTTTACCGCATCTCGAAGTATGTTAAATTAATTGTATTCGTTTTTTCGCATTAAGGGGTTAGGCTATTGTTAATACCCAAAAATCAGGCTTGTGTAAAAAAATTAGTTTTGAAGGAATAAGGAACTTTTAAATAATACGGAACGATTGACAAATCGTTTGGACATTTATTTGTATGTACATTAAGGGGTTAGGCCTCAGTAACGGGTATGAAATAATGTGCGAATTTAACAAAAAAAAAATCGTATGAAAAAGTCATTCACTCATAACATTAATTCCACATCTATTTAGTATGAATATTAAGCTGTTAGAATTTTTTTCTTTCGATGTACAAAATAGCCAACTACAGGGTGTCCAATAGGAAGTTGCAAAAACTAAATAAGTGTCTCTTCCCTCCATGAATTCAACAGGAGTCCCTTTTTTAAAGCGCATACCTGAGGCCCAGCAGTTTTATTCCAGCCTTGGTTGAAGCAAGTACGCGCGCGTCAAAATGAGTGAGCTCACCACGGAAGAAAAAGTATATCTTATTGAGTGCTTCTTCTCAAGGGGAAAAATTTCTAGTAATGCGTCTAGAGGGTTTCGTACTAAGCTTGGAATTCACAGAGTTGCCAGCGAAAACACTCTGAAAAGGTAAGAATTTAATATTTATTCATATTCATCTATCACACAACTTGTGTTTCAATTCAATGAAACTGCATTGAAGTAGTTTTACGTTAATTTTTGTAGGATAATCGATAACTTAGTGAAGTATGGTACACTCCAGGACCGTAGACACGAGTTGCCAGGTCCATCTGTTACGGTGACTACACCAGAGAAGATCAACGAAGTTGAGAATTATTTCAAACAAAATCCAAATGATTCGATTCGGAAAGCTGCTCAAGCATTAAAAATAACCAAATCATCATTAAACAACATTTTGAAATATTTTTTAAAGTTTCATCGGTATAAAATAAGAACTCATCAATTGTTAACTGAACATGCCATGACGAAACGCATCGAATTTTGTAACACTATTACGGGAATGTTTGAAGCCGAAGAACTTAATGAGAAATTGATTATTTATTCCGATGAAGCACATTTTTGGATGAATGGGTACGTAAACAAGCTAAATTACCGGTTTTGGGGAACGGAAAATCCCAGCATATCGCTAGCGAAGTCCCTTCATCCGCAGAAAGTAACGGTATGGGCAGCGATTTCAGTAAAAGGAATTTATTTGCAATTCTTGGAATCTACGGTAACAGGAGAGAGTTACAAACAGCTTTTGGAAACGAAATTCTTCCCTTATGCAAAAAAGAGGGGACTGGTTAAAAAATTTTACTTCATGCAAGATGGAGCGACGCCGCACCGGACTCACGAGGTGTTTGAAGCTATTCATTGCGTGTATGGGACTCGAGTAATCGGTCTGGGGTACCCTAAATTTGCTCAAGGCGGACTAGAATGGCCTCCGTACTCACCGGACCTGAACCCTTGTGACTTTTTCTTGTGGGGTTACATTAAAGATCATTGTTACGCCAAAAACCCCAGCACAGTTGAAGAACTGATCGCGGCCATCCAGGAAGTGGTTCGCGGCATTACGAACGATATGTTGGACACTGTTTTTCACAGTTTTCAAAAGAGAATTGATTTTTGTGCACAATCTAACGGTTCGCACTTCGAAAATATCTATCATTAATCACTGTACTTTTTCGTTATTTTTATAAGATGCAATAAATTGACATAAAAAATATTTGACTGTGTTTTATTTATGTGCGTTTTAAACTGCAGAGTTTCCTCTATTTAAAGCAATTTGGCTTTTCTGATTCTGTGCGCATGTTTTAAAATGACAGTCGATTAGTTTCAGCAACTTCCTATTGGACACCCTGTACTAATATTTTCTTTTGTCATCTTTTTTTTAGGCGCTTTGCGGCATGACATTTAGCATCCACAATTTTTGACCTCGAACAAAAAACAAAAATTCTCGTCAATCTACATTAGGATACCTAGAGAAGTATGTACGGAATTTAAAAAATATTGTTTTATTCGAAAGTTGTAGGTATTTTAATGAATTTTCGGTGAAAAATTTCGCATAAAACTGCTCATAAAATGAAAAGTTTTCGATTAATCAGAAATTCCGTACGTACTTCACTGCAAAATGCAATTAGAAAAATAACTCGTAAATTTGAAGTAAATCGAGTGAAAATTGTTGAAGTTATTTGTCACGCGAATTGGAAAAAAGCTGTTTCGAGAAAAACGCGTTTGAAGTTTTAGGCACTCTATGGCCGTGCCAGACGTGGGCTCACGTTATACGCTCAAAGTCGGTGATAACAAATTTCTTGCTATAAATCGAATAGTAACTTATTCTTATGATGATAAAGCACCGTTTAAGCGAGAAAAAAAATCAATTTTTTTAAAATTCTATTATAGCCTTACCCCTTGTCAAAATTCTGTACCAAATTTCGTAGAATAATATGAATAATTAAGGAAGTTATAAACAATCTCGCGAAAGACCTTTGAACGTGAGAAGTTCAACGGTGTACTTGATTTTGCTAACCCAGTCGATTTGAAAGAAAGAAAAAAACGAGTTTTTCTTCTTAAAGTAGATAATGTTGGCTCAACCGAGCTTTTTTTGTCATATTTTGTCAATAGAGAAAAATAAAAATTTTAGTTTTTTTTCGCGATTTTCTAATAAAAAATTACATCATTATTGTTAATAACTAATAACAAACATCGTCAGGAAAAAAAGTCGGTGAGGACTAAACTACTATAACACTGAATAAGTGTACGAAATTTTGAGTCAACCCGTTCATTAGATAACGAGAAATCGTGTGCCTACACCGTTTTGAAGAACATAATTTCAAGAAAAAAGCGTTTGAAGTTTTACTAGCAGTCGAGAAAGACCAGTCGATTTTGAATATATTCTTCCGATGGGAGTATTAGGATGACGAGGTCGGGATTTTACTCACGATTCATACTAGCCAAGCTTGCTTTTTTTTTGCCGTAAAATATTCATAAACAACGGAGCTAGTATTATTGAAACAGAAAGTCGCCGTTGCTACATGGCCAACTGGTGTAGATGGATCTGGCAACTCGACTTAGGAGATCATCCCACTTTATCAATATAAAAAAATCGATTTTTGAACACTGGATTTTTAAAATAGACCACTTCAAACACCTTGTGTCGAAATTTCATAAATATCGGAGCGGTCTAAGTACAATACAATGAAAAATCAACTTTAATAATTTGGTATCCACAAATGGATAAACATATGAAAAAACAAAGTGCAACTATCTCATGGCATTGAAAATGTAATCAGACATTACGGGTAATAAAAAACAGCTATATGTAAATAATTTGAGTTGGTTTTATTAATTTTTGAAAATTATTGATAGATTGAGGTAATATGATTTTTTAAATAATAACAAGATTAGAATTGGGCGGGGAGAGAGCCTTTTTCAACCGATCACAAGCAGAAGAACTTTGCTACAAAATAGTGGCAGTAGAGTGGGGGTAACGTAAGTTTCATGTGGCATCCTGCTAACTCAGGCCCCTATACCCAGCCTACCTCACGAACATGTACAATTCATAAAGAATGTTCAGTGCTAAAATTCATAGGTTTATATGATAGAAAATGTTAGAAACTATGCTCTGTCCGAATTTGAAGTGAAACGGACGAATAGATTTTGAGCTTGCACCGTTTTGTACAACATATATAGTTCCGAGATAAAGGCAAAATAAAAAGGGGTAGATCGCAGCGGGGTGGTTCGTTTGTAGCGCTGTGGGCAATCTGACCCTTCACGAAAAATTTCACAACTCGGTCAATCTTTGGAATTTTTACAAAATGTTTGTTGCAAATTAAAATTAAGATCCTAGGCTACAAAACTACGTAATAAAAAACCGTGCTTTTTTAAATTATCAAGCTTATTCAAACCACTGAATGTCCAGGCCCACCGCGCCTCCAGTCGGTCGCGCTCCTCGAACTCTCCATCACTGACTATTGAATTTCCATGCCTGCTACGCACATGGAAAACCGGGAAACTTCGGGGAATTTCTTTTCTCCTGGAATAATCAGGGAAAAGTCAGGGAATTTTGAAAATTCCCTGCCATTTTCCAGAGTTTACGTTTTGCAAGAATTACGAAAAATGAAATCGGCTTGAAAACAAACAAAAAACTGAAAAAAATAAAACTAAATGTTTTTGTACAGTATTACTATTTACATTATTCTTCATTATATGTATACAAAAAAGTAATGTCAGTTGCAAACATTGAAAATTTCGATAACCCGAAACTTATTTACTCTAAAGCTCTATGCATTTGCATTCGATTTGACGATACACAATTACACAAATATTCTTGTAGATAAGTGTTTATATTTATTTTGTATTTCTACAGTAGTTAAATTATTTTTAGTATTTCATTTCTTTTAATTGTTAATTTCAATATTTAAGATTTTCATATATTTGATAAAAAAATACTTGTTCTTTATTTGACTCCAAACTCCCTGAACATTTGCAGAATCTGGAAAAGTCAGGGAATTTCCGAGTCAATAACGCGATCGGAATTTTCGTACTTCGTAAGCTAAAGAAAATTTGGAAAAATCCAGACACGAGCTAAATGCTACGAACATCGATTGCGAATTTCAGTTTTGGTATTATTTCCTGTCTTCCAATACCGTTGCCCGTTTTACCTATTGCCCTTCCTAATTGATGTATATGGTTAATCTCATCTGAGGCATATATGTAAAGGGTAAGTGGGATGCTGTCATCGGCAAAGCAAAGAAAAACGAAATAACGAGAAATTAGAAAAATTCGGCAATTTCCCAAAGAATATTGGAGCGATGTAATTGGCGTGATTTTTCCGGACGCTTCTTTTTGCCTACGATTTTTATCGGGAAGGAAAGCTGAAGACGTTCCCTGCGGTGTGAAAATGCGAGCGATGAATAGAATGGGAATGTCGAATTGGCGAGTGATTGGTTTCGAAGAGTTTGCGAATTAATCCCTTTTTTTAACAATGGCGTTTTACAAGCCGATTGCCAATGCATAGTCCCGTTTCGCGTTCTGTTATTGATGAGCGTGGACCAAGCTTAGGGCCCAAAATACACATCGATTTTCAACATTTTGTCTGATGAGAGTATCGCTGTGATGAAGTCGATCGAAAATTGCTTTCGAAAATGTTCAATTCTTGACAAAAAACAACTTGAATCGATTGTTATGAACAATTGGATAAACATGGGAAGAAATTGTCATACGATAGAAAATTGTATTAAACTATGTTTGCCGGGACGTCCGAACGGAAATAATCGAATTGTAATTGTTAATTAATTTTTTTTATTCATCATGTTACACGAACATGCTACCATCTAATCTACTGGACAGACGAACAATATCAAGAAGATTAAAGAAATTCAAGCCACTGGACTTGAACGATTCTTTTGGAATCGTTCCCGCAATCGAAATACCAAAAATTAAACACTAAATCGCAGTAATCACAAATAGAACAGCATGCATCACTGGATGCGCCTTTTACACATACTGTTATTTTTCCTTCGACATCGAAATCGTTTTCTGTTGTTCCATAACAGATCATGGTTGTACTATTAAGGGGTTATTCCACTCTAGAATTTTCGAAAAATCGATTTTTTCATCAAACAGAAAACAAATGCTAGAGCAGGACGATAATCTGGAAGAACAATTGTATGGTGCAGGCAGCGCAGATTAAAGGTATTGCAGAATTCTTTATGATTGTCTACTACTCAAAACTTCAAACGCGTTTGTCTCAAAACTACATTTTTTAAGTTGGCCGGAAACATAACAGAGAATTTTCAACCGATTCACTTGAAATGTTGAATATATCTTGAAAAATACATTGTCTCTGCAAGCACGTAGGATTTTTTTTATATTGCATAGTTAATTTGTTATCAACAATTATCTGACGATTTTTTAGGCAATTCTTTCACTTTCCACTTTAGAAGTGCGTCATTTGGCCAAAAAGCAATATATCGAAAAAATCCTACGTACTTCTATAGCAGTAATGATATATAATCGAAAAAACTCCATTGGCTCATTATCATTCAAAAATTACACGAGTTGTTTGTCCGGCCGAGGACTCTGGAAATTCGGAGACGTAATCGCAGAAACGTTGCACAGCCGCCGTTTTGAAATCAATCGCTTCAAAAAGATTATTGTATATAGTCACTGATATGTATGATAAACACCCTTTTTTGTAAACGCGATTTATTTTGTAGTTTTTCTGAAAAAAATCCCCAAAAAGCCTATTTTTTTGGCCTCTAAAGTGGCCTAAGGCCTTAAGGCGTCTGGACACCCTGAAAGGCTCATTGCGATTATCTCGAGACTACATTTTTCGAAATTGTATCGTTAAACTATCGGTCCGATTGCTGTGAAATTTGTGCACAATATTTTTAGATACATTATCTAAAAGGTGATGTAGGATTTTTGTGATTACTTGATTCGATTTTTTTATTGCCGTTTTTTCTCGTGAAATTTCGGTGAAAAATACACATTTTTTTCCTCGGATTACCATACTTTTCCTATTGGTCGAAAAAATATCACTACGCTACATTGTAGCGACACTATCCATGAATGAGCAATTTGTTTCAACTGCAACACGACGACTATACACCTGCTGCACAATTCGCGCATGTCGTGCTGAGGGCCTCCGCGGAAATTTCTGCAGCACCGCCATTTTTTAATATTTTTAACTAAAATGTATTTGAGGCATTTTTAAGCCGTTTATTACCTTGTGTTAAAATTTAAAAAAAATCCTTTCATACCTGGGAGTTTATGAATTTTAAAAACATATACCCATTTTCCGAGCGGCCAGGTTGGTCAGATGCCTTAAGGTCAGGAAAAAAACGGGTTACACCTAACTCGTGGCCGAAAAAAAGCGGAACATTCGTGATTGTTTTTCTGGGAAAAGATGGCCAGGTTTTCAAATTTTTTGTTTTTTACATTAAAGACTATGGGTTCGAGTATCTTTTGGAATTTTTGTATTGAAGAATATTAAAATCAACCGTATTTATTTTTCGCGCGAAATTATCTAGTGTTTGGACGGAGGATTTAATAAAATGTGGTTTTCCTCGAAACCGCCAAGCTTTTGCAGGATACGTTTTTCTAGTCAAATTTATTTTCACGAATTATTTGGAATGGTGACGCTTGAGATATCGAACTTGTACAAAAAAAAATCCCCAGCTAAGGACATGGCAGTAAGTTTTTTGGGATAAAGTTCCGGAAGCCAACCCCCTCCGATCGAGTTGAAATTTTGCACAGACGTTCTTTTTATTATTCTAAGACTACCCCTAAAAGGATTTTTGCTGACACGCAATATTTTTCGAGATATAGAATTTTTAAGTTATTTATTTTATTGCGCCCCGACTATATCTGTATCTGGGAGATGTCAGTTCTGGCGCGACCTATATATACGTTATCGGGTAAACCCAAACGAACCTAAAGAAACAAACGGATCTTTTTTGGTTCAAAAGTGATCACAGTCGAGCAGCAATCTTCTTAAAAAAATCCATAGCGATGGTGGGGGAGAGTATTCGCGTAGGCTGGACGAAGATCCGCACAAAGCGGAGAGCGCGATAACGTATACATAGGTGTAGCCAGAACTGACACCTACCAGATATAGATCTATTCGACGCGCGGTAAAATAAATAACTTAAAAATTCAATATCTTGAAAACTGTTGCGAGCCGGGAAAAATCCTTTTAGGAGTTGTCTTAGAATATTAAAAAGGAGGTCTGTGCGAAATTTCAGCCCGATCGGAGGGAGTTTGCTTTCGGAACCCCACTCGTTTTTAATCCGACACGGATACCCAGAGGCCAGGTGGAAACGCCCTTGAAGCTTGGTCCCCACTAAACTGGAAAAAGAAAGAAAGAATTTTTTTCGCTACGACTGATCTATGTGCATTTTTCGAAAATGGCGACAACAAAGCAAACAAAGTGTGTGAGAAACCAGCGATCCGAGGAAAGGATTAGGCAATGGAGTGCTTTCGCGTCGCAGAAGAATGTTGAAAATCAAACTTTTATTTATTTCCATGCTCCCTTTTTCGGGTAATACATTATTGGCATGGGTTCGTAAGTTACGTCTCGTACGTAGATTTTTAAATTTTATATGCCCGTCTACGGCACCAAATGTAATTTTACATACAAGATACAATGCTGATCTATTTTACGTATTTCGGCGGCGGCGTTTAGCCTCCCATGACGTTTCGGATGTGAGTTCTAAACTCGGAGACCCTTCCTGTGCCATGATTTCTTTTATGAAAGTGTCGCATGCGAAGACGTTTACGAAGAAGGGGGCGTGACGATTTTTTGAAGACGTCGTCGCGACTAGTCCCACGATTTTCTTGTCATGAACGAGTCGTGCATCAATATCCTTCTGTAATGGGAGGCGTATAAAGCTAGCTATACAAACCTGTCTACATATCTATGGCTTATTTAGTACCCCTAGCAGACAAAAAAAGTAGGATGAATCTAATATAAGACGTCCCCATAAGGCTTTCGGGGTGTGCAATCCAAGAGATTATATTAATACTATGAAGATGATTTGGGTATCTATCGAAACAGTAGCGAAATCTAAACCTCGTACTGTAACAATATTCGCGATCAACTTTTTTTTGCTTATCTTAAATGCCTTATATAACAAATTATATTCCGTAATTGAGCTACTTTTTGAGACTCGAAATAATTGTTGTATTAGAAGATAAAGAAATCCGCTCTGCCCAGATAGAACACTGACGTATAATAAACATATACTACATGTATATATGTATATGATATGTATATGGTTATGATAGACTTGTATCATACGTATTCGAATGTATATGTCTCGTTCTCGATGATAATCTGTAGTAATGCTTGTCATACGTCAAACTCACAACTTTTCAGCGTATAGGGACTTTTTGAAAGTCCCGCCTGCTGCGCCCTTTTCCCGTGTGTCCACGGCGGTGCTGCGCTCTCCCCTAACTTCATTATGTTTCGTTGTCCAACGAACTCAACACGTGCAGCATAAAACGAAGGATTATTTAATCCAAAAAATTCTTACGTTTCATCGAAGGAATATTCCAAAGGACAGGAAAAGAAAACGTTCTCGCTCTAGATCTAGAGAAAATAAACGAGAACACAGAGGGTAGGAGGACAAAATCGAAAAGCTCGAAAAGAAAATGGACAACCTCCAAAATGTGCTGTCGCAATTCCTGAAGGATCGATCAAATAAAACCAGGGCGATAACGACGCCAGCACGATCAATTCAAGATGAAGGTAAGCTATTATTTGTGAAATATCTCCATGCGAGATTAGCACAAAAAATGTTTACAGTAAAAAAGGTCTCACGGTTCACACGAACGTGAGACCGCCCCTCGCGAAAAAGTTCACACGACTAAACGAGAAGGACAACACAACGAGATTCAACAAGAATCTGTTTGTCGTTTGTGTCTGATGACTAACTTCCATTCTGTTGGGAGGTAGCGTTTCCTAAAAATAGGAAACGCTACAGAATGGGAGGAAGAAAATTCACAAGACAAGCCCAACCAGGTCACCGCCAACAAAGCAGCCGCCAACAAGGCATCCGCCAACAAGGCATCTGCCAGTGAGGAACCGGCCAATAAGGCACACGAAATGGTCTCTATAGATGAAACAGATCTGGAGAAAGAAGAAATACAAAAAAGAAGCGATATCCTGGAAGCTCTTATAAACGATCCGACGGTAGTGGAGACATCGACACCTGTTAACGCCGATCTATATAAAAAAAGGAATCAGTGGACGACGAATGGGCTGTCAGAGGGAAGCAGGAAGGAGGTCCTCAAAAATATTCGAGAAAAGGCGAATTTTATACAGAAGCTCCTCAAATAAATTTGGAGATCGCCCACGCTCTCACTGAAATCACGAAAAAGCGAGACAAACACTATGTAGGACCGGTTTAATGACAAAGAAAAGCACGGGGTGCATATACACCCCAGTGATGCGTTTGACGGTAAAAAAATAAGTCACGAGTTGTTGGGTTAAAGGTCGTTATCCTAACAATTATCGCGTTACCGTTCGCTGTTTGCGAGTTTTAATATAAGCAGATCGCAAAGCATTGTTCTTTGACAGCGGGGATTAATTCACCGTCGTATTTACCTAAGAAAATAAAAATTGGTCCAAGGAAAAAAAAAGCATCAGTATTATTTAAGACATTTTCTACCGTTCGTTGTACAATTAAACACTGTTATAATAAAAATATTCTTCTATCACTACGTATTGCGTTATTATTATTTTCGACCTTTTCACCGTTAATTACGCAACTAATACATATTGTTCATTGGGCATTGCTATATTCAAAATATTCTCGCATCTTTACGCATTTGCGGAGATCTCTCTGGTATATATCATTTTACATCTCTCTCGCACGGAGTCCACTTCTCAAGTATCATTCTGCCTCCTACACAGCTCACTTCTCATTATTTATTTGTTCCGTCTCTTCCACACGCAGCTTACTCGCGGTCTCAGCAATAGTGGCGCCATTCCTGTTTGACCATATTTTTGTGGCCACTTTTTTTAGCTCAATAAACTTAGCCGCCGACTATGAAAATATCGAATTCTTTTCCATGCCAATCGTTTGTTAGTCGTTTGTTAGTGTTTGTTAGACAAAATCCACCGCTTGTTAGACGTTATTTATTTAATAATACGCAAAACAAATTATAATTCCAAGTTAGCCGCAGAGAAATGCTTTTCTAATGATTTCGAACTTTTCTTCGTAACCAATCGTTTGTTAGTCATTTGTTAGTGATTGCTAGTCGATTTTTATAGTTTGTTAGAGCTTAATTTTGACTTTATCGTTTAAAAACTTTTCATTCCCACAGCACGCTGCACAGTCGTTGGCAGCATTGCCACGACGGCTGAGCAGGGCTTTGTACATGTAACTCCTCAATTTCAGCAAAATGCTGATTATTTGAGTTTGTTAGTGTTGGTTAGACAAAATCCAGCGTTTGTTAGACTTTATTTATTTAAAAATACGAAAAACAAATTTTATGTCAAAGTTAGCCGCAGGAAAATGCTTTTCTAATGATTTCATAACCAGCCGTTTGTTAGTTGTTTGTTATTGATTGTTAGTCGATTTTTATCGTTTGTTAGAGCTTAATTTTGACTTTATCGTTAAAAAACTTTCCACTCCCATAGCACGCTGCAAGCCACGTGAAATTGGCTGCAAGCCACGTGAAGTTGGCCGCATTGCCACGACGGCTGAGCAGGGCTTTGTACATGAAACTCCTCAATTTCAGCAAAATGCTGATTATTTCAATTCTACTCGATTGTTAGTCGTTTGTTGGTGTTTGTTAGACAAAATCCAGCGTTTGCTAGACTTCATTTATTTAATAATACAAAAAACAAATTTCATGTCAAAGTTAGCCGCAGGAAAATGCTTTTCTAATGGTTTCGAACTTTTCTTCGTAACCACTCGTTTGTTAGTCGTTTGTTAGTGATTGTTAGGTGATTTCTACCGTTTGTTAGAGCTTAATTTTGACTTCATCGTTAAAAAACGTTTTATTCCCACAGCACGCTGCAAGCCACGTAAAGTTGGCTGCAAGCCACGTGAAGTTGGCAGCATTGCCACGACGGCTGAGCAGGGCTTTGTACATGTAACTTCTCAATTTCAGCAAAATGCTGTTTATTTCAGTCCTACTCGATTGTTAGTGGTTTGTTAGTGTTGGTTAGACAAAATCCAGCATTTGTTAGACTTTATTTATTTAAAAATACGAAAAACAAATTTCATGTCAAAGTTAGCCGCAGGAAAATGCTTTTCTAATTATTTCGAACTTTTCTTAGTAACCAATCGTTTGTTAGTCGTTTGCTGAAATTGAGGAGTTACATGTACAAAGCCCTGCTCAGCCGTCGTGGCAATGCTGCCAACTTCATATGGCTTGCAGCCAACTTCACCTGGCTTGCAGCGTGCTATGGGAATGCAACGTTTTTTAACGATAAAGTCAAAATTAAGCTCTAACAAACGATAAAAATCGACTAACAATCACTAACAATCGACTAACAAACGATTGGTTCCGAAGAAAAGTTCGAAATCATTAGGAAAGCAGTTTTCTGCGGCTAACTTTGACATGAAATTTGTTTTTTGTATTATTAAATAAATAAAGTCTAACAAACGCTGGATTTTGTCAAACAAACGACTAACAATCGAGTAGGATTGAAATAATCAACATTTTGCTGAAATTGAGGAGTTTCATCAGGAAGACTAGAGGTAAGGAGTACGAACGCCGTGTCGTCGAAACGTCCGCAAAAGTGAGGACGAGAAGGGCGGCGCTGCTCTCCTATCGCACCGAAGTAAAGTCAGCAACAAACCAGTGCCGTACGATACGCTCCCTCGTATGGAGCGATAATTTGATCAAATGAATTGTAAAGGCAGTGCCGTACGATATGCAAAAAGCACCCTTTGCCACTTCGTATGGAGCGATCATTTCATCAAATTAGTTGTTCAACCATTTGGTGAAGGCAATTTCTATATAGATAGACAGAATTCTTATATATAGATTGTTTTGGAGAATGCCGAAATACAGAAATTAAGTCAGTTTTTTTGTTGCGGAAGCAGTAACAAGCAAAATTTATTTATAGACGGAAGGAAATTCATAAGAAATTTGCATCCAGACAAAAAATTTACAGATTATCACCATATTTACACATTGTGACACGCTGTACAGATAAAGAATAATAACGACAAACAGAAATGAAGTCAGTTTTTTTTCCTTGCGGAAACCATAACAAACAAAATTTATTTATAGACACAAGAAAATTCATAAGAAGTTTTAATCCAGACAAAAGTTTTTCAAATTATCACATCTCATATTTTGCACATTATGACACGCTGTACAGATAAATCGATCTCACAGTTTTGATTTCTTCCTATTGTCTTTCGTTTTTATTTTCCTTGCGTGATTATTTTCGTTGACCGATCGCGCTAGAAAATGTCCTCTCATGACGAGATAATAGTTTATCACTCTCGTCGTGAGCTCTTTATTGTGTGCTTGGCATCTCACGTAGTACTCTAAATTTTTCATGTCCAAAACTTTGTCGAGAACTTGATGGAGAGTGTTGATTTTAACAGCAGTTCTCGATCGATCGCTGCACTCCAAGTTTGTCTCGCCTTTGGGCACTGAAAGCAACAATTCAAACAATATTACAAGCTTTTATTTAATTTGACTTTGTATGAAAATGGCAAATTGATATTTCACCCACTCACCCATTCACTTCCCATTTTCACGCCTCGAAAATAAACATTTTGTTTATTTTCGAGACATGAGACCAAACCTGCAATATACGAAAAAAATCTATATATTGCACGTTTTGTCTCATGGACGGGACACTTGCTCCATATCTCGCGTTTGTGATCATTTTTATTTCACTAGGTACGATAGTGGTACGATAAAACGAAACCATTCTTTTTATGAATGTAAGTACTATTTTTCTTACTTACGATTGATTGTTTTCGCCGCAGATCACTAAATATATTTTATACCGAGACAATTTTTTTTTTTTACATCTAACACAATTCGCAAAATTGGTTAGCCCGAACACGCTTTATGCCAACACGAATGACGAGTGGGAATCATCGATGACACATGACGTCGGTTGTGTTCTTGTCGCTTAGTTCACTTCGGTGCGGTCATGCCCTAGCGACGCACGCCGTGAAAACACCAACTACTAAAATCCACAGCTTCACGGACGCTTTCGGATCGGGCTCGCTACAGGCGTTCGTACTCCTTACCTCTAGTCTTCCTGAGTTTCATGTACCGTCTCAGCCGTCGTGGCAATGCGGCCAACTTCACGTCGCTTGCAGCCAATTTCACGTGGCTTGCAGCGTGCTATGGGAGTGAAAAGTTTTTAAACGATTAACTCAAAATTAAGCTCTAACAAACGTTAAAAATCGACTAACAATCACTAACAAACGACTAACAAACGATAGGTTCCGAAAAAAAGTTCGAAATCATTAGAAAAGCATTTTCCCGCGGCTAACTTTGACATGAAATTTGTTTTTTGTATTATTAAATAAATAACGTCTAACAAACGCTGGATTTTGTCTCACAAACACTAACAAATGACTAACAATCGATTGGCATGGAAAAGAATTCGATATTTTCATATCGGCAGCGAGGTTTATTAGTTACTTTTTTCAAGTCTCTCCATAATGGCCTCTGCACACTGCGTGCGATTTGCGATGAGCAATGAGCGATATCCAATGGGAGCTCAGGTATTCCAGAAACCCCCTGGGAAAGTGAAGCTCCCATTGGATATCGCCCATCCCGCTGACTAGGGATTATTGCCGCAGTTTGAAGTCTCGCCGCAATGCGTCGCGTCAGTCGTTCCTCGACAATGGCAACGGACATTGGGTCATTGGGTGTTTCCAACGATAACCTCGCGGATTAGCCGGCTTCAAAATCGCGATACAACGCATATCTAGTCAAAGAAAATCACCAACGCCATAACATCTCACTGATCGCGAAAAAATGTCTCTGAAGCCAAAATTCCTCGCGCCAGGTAAGCTAAAAACACGTAAACAAATGTCTAATTTATAGGTTAAGTTTTACTTTCACGCGAAATCAGCAAAACAATCGCGTGTTATCGGCCCAAATTTAACGCGGATTTCATTTTGAGATCTCTTCTTATCGCGTTATCATCATCCGCGCCTGGCAGATTGTTCCCGTTAATTTTCTTTCCACGATTTCTAGGTTATGTCGACTTTCGCGGCCACAATGCCCGCGATGCGGTTCTCATCTACAGAAATTTTCCGGCTTGCGACGGAACATCAATTTTTATAAAATTTTCCCTCATAATGTTTGCCGACTAAGTAACTTCACTTTTTTTGCGCTCAGGCGACAACACTTGGCAGGAGGACAAGCCGGACATAGATGCTCACTCGTCCACTCAGTTCGTCTACAACGCCAATCAGTCGCTGGCCCTGACTCTCCAGCGTCAGAGATTGCCCATCGCCCGTAACAAAGACCACATCATATATCTCCTCGAGAAGTTTCAGACGCTCGTCCTCGTTGGCGAAACAGGCTCCGGAAAAAGCACTCAAGTTCCGCAGGTGAGTACGCGAGATTTTCTCCTCCACCGCTTGATTTTCACGTCTGAGTCGTCGAATTTTGCAGCTCTCTTATTCTTTCCATCTTTGTTCCCTTTTTTCTGTGCTACGATTCGGCAGAGTGAGAAAAGTCTACAGAGCACGTTACGAAATTGTTGTCTATGAAATCAATCAAGTAATTATATTCGTACTGTCGCATAGCGGACAAAACGTTTCTGTTACGCTATGTGGATAAGTGGGAAAAAGCGATATTTACATAGCAGTATGCAATCACTTTCCTTGAGGCGTTATACGCGGTTGCAAGGCCAAAACAAGTCGTTTTTGCACGAATTTCTTCTGAAATAGGATTTCAATTGGGCAAAACGAAAAGTATTAGGCAGTGTAGTGGCATCTTTTAGCTCTAGGTTGGCATTTTTTATTTTCAATAATATTCATTAACATTGCTCCTGTAGGAAGTCTCCTGGAGGTCATCGAAAAAAAAGTGTCTGGTGGTGAGCAAAGTATTTCTGGTTTGGATTATCTAAAATAAAAAAACTAAAAAGATTCTTTTAGGGGATAGACGAATCCAGGTATTGATCGAAGGAATAGTCGAAATTTTAATTTTTGACAAAATGTTGGCTCCGGCTAGAAACTATTTCAATTTTCGATCAAATTTTTTGAAAAAAAATAGAAATAATTATCGGAAATCTTATTCCTTTGATCAATACCTGAAGAATATATCTGACAAGGTTGTGTTTAAATTGCAGACCGATCGGTAGAGCCGTTTTTGAGAAATCGTGCTCACCGACTTTGAAAACACCTTTTTGAGAAAAACGCGTTTGAAGTTTCAACATTCGTTCTTTGTAGCGCTCCGAGCGTCCTTACAAATATGCGTGTATCTCCGAGATTATTCGCTTGATCGATTTAAAACTTTCAGGGAATATACTCAAATATTTATACATTCTGAAAATGCAATACAAAAATCTATTTTTTGAATTTTCTAACTGCGCATAGCCCGTTAAGGAGGTACGGTGATGACCACGCTAGTAAACTAAGAGTCTTTTTTTCGCCATAATACCGCTACGTTTTAGACATATGTGTGTGGCCTATATTTCGAGAAATATTTTTTAAGTATTGAATTTCAAGCTACTTATTATTTTTATAATATGAAAACAAACGTAATAATCTACTACTCGACTTCAGTAGTACGCCATATCTTTGACGTTTAGCATCGTTGCATTTTCGATAGCTGTCATCGGTCCCACGCGCTTGGCTTGTTATTTTTTTCAGCCGGTAAACATGGAGAATGAAAATAAGTACTGTAGAAGTTTATCAAGAGAGTAACAGGATTGTACCTAAAGTCCAGTTTAGAGACAAAGGTAGATTCTGTCGGACAAGAATTAGAGAGTGAAAAGATGATATTGCGAATGCCAATTAAAAACGTCGCGTTGACGTTAACCTCAATATCCAATGTCCAATCTGTCCGAAGTCAAAACATATTTCATTGATTGTTATGTTATTTTTCCCTTTCCTAATTTTCACAATATTTGCAGATATAAAAACGAACGTTCATTTTATATGACGGTTTTTCCATGCTGACTTTACATATAAATGCGTTGTATGCATGTCGCCAGAAAGTTTGAGATGCCTTAGCTATACATAAAAGAACTTTGAGTAAATATCGACGAAAGGCCTTTTATAATCGATTAAAAAACGTACGGCTTCACACAACCATATTTGTAATTCGCGTTGAAAATATCCGATAGAAGAATCAAATTTGCGCGGGTATCCGGCGTTGCCACACTTCGAGCAAGATGGGTGCGGTTACGTCACGAGACGTCTCTCTCGCCGAATACTTCGGTTTTTCGCGACTTTATTTCTAAATTTATTGCTTATTTCTGCGGTGAGCTTTCCAATTCAAGTTGCCTTATTGATCACAACGAACCAACGAACGCAACCGTCAGTTTTTTTTACGCGTGTCTTGGCTCCAAGTAGCACAAAAAAATCGATATATGAGAGGACAGGCATATTTTGTCGTCTACGTGTGACTAATTGACCAACTTTAACAATTAATAACTCGGAAACTGTACGGTAAATTTCGCGGAAACTCCGCATACGCATGGACGTAGCTCTCGACAATGTTATTAAAAAAAATCGGGCTTTTATCTTGGACTCGCTCTAATCACCGTACCTCCTTAAGGCCTTAGGCCACAGTAGCGGGTATAAAATCATGTGCGAATTTAACAATTTTTTTTTTCGTACGAAAAAAGTGATTCACTAATAAAATTACTTACACATCTATTTAGTATGAATATCAAGCTGTTAGAAAATAAATTCTTTTTTTTTTTTTCGATGTACAAAATGGCTGACCACCAATATTTTCTATTGTTATCTTTTTTTAGGCGCTCCGCGGCGTGACGTTTAGCATCCACATTTTTTACCTAGAACAAAAAACAAAAATTCTCGTCAATCTACATTAGAATACCTCGAGAAGTACGTACGGAATTTAAAAAATATTGCTCTATTCAAAAGTTATAGATATTTGAACTTAAGAAATGAATTTTTAGTGAACAATTTCGTTATAACTGCTCATAAACTGCTCATAAAGTGACAAGTTTTTGATTAATCAGAAATTCCGTACGTACTTCTCCGCGAAATGCAATTAGGAACATAACTTTTAAATTTGAAGTAAATCGAGTGAAAACTGTTGATGTTATTTGTCACGGCAATTGGAAAAAAGCTGTTTCGAGAAGTTTCGAGTAGTTGGCCATTTTGTACATCGAAAAAAAAAATATATATATATATTTTTTCTAACAGCTTGATATTCATACTAAATAGATGTGCGATTAATTTTATGGGTGAATCACTTTTTCATACGAAAAGAAAATTGTTTAATTCGCACATGATTTTATCCCTGTTACTGTGGCCTGAAGCCTCAAAGTGCATGTCTTTTTGTAGGGACTGTCTATCTTCAGAGAGAACCTAAGGAATCCAAACAAAGTCGAGTACAAGCCAAACAAACGCCAATAAACCCTAACAACCCTAAACAAACGCAAATAAGCTCGAACAGCCCGCAAGAAAACTCAAGTAAAACGTAAACAAATGTAAATAAACTTGACCAACGCTAAGCGAGATCGAGTAAAACCCAAACACAGGCAAATATACCCGACAACGCCAAACGAACCCAAACAATGCCGAATGAATCCACACAAATAAACTTAAACAAACGCAAATCCAGACACGCTCAAACAAACTTAAATAAACCCAAAAACTTCGAATAAATGAAAAAACTATTATTTGCCGTCGTTTGGGTTTGTTTGGATTTATTCAAGATTGTTTGAGTTTGTTTTTCATGTATGCAAGGTTTTTTGTTGTTTGAGTTTGTTTAGATTTATTGCAGATTGTTTGGATTCGTTTCGGTTTATTTGTGTGTTTTCGTTTGTCTAAGTTTGTCTGACTGAAACTGGCAAACCCGAATACA
The DNA here is from genome assembly GCA_964007375.1 of Ophion obscuratus. Taxonomy (NCBI): domain Eukaryota; kingdom Metazoa; phylum Arthropoda; class Insecta; order Hymenoptera; family Ichneumonidae; genus Ophion; species Ophion obscuratus. Next base: position 5,511,527 of record OZ023314.1, on the reverse strand, counting down.
CTCAAACAACTGCAACTTACCTGTCAAATCCGAACTCAGACAAACTCTGACACAGTCGTATAAATCCAAAAAAAAAACGCAACAGTCTCAATAAAATCCAAACAAACCCGAACTCGAGAGGCTTAGACAAACTCTGACAAACCTCGACACATCCAAAAGTACTTGAAGTAAATCCAAAAGCAAACCCAAACAATCTCGGCTAAACCCAAACCAACTGAAATAAACGACGGTGAAGTTTACATCGTTGGAACACAACGATATTTTCTCTTTCGTTGTTTACTTCTTTATTTTTATCGTTACCCAGAGGCTATTTTTTTGCACATTGAGGTCGTAAATTTGGAATGACTATACGTTAAAACGCACGAGCGAATTCCACTGCTGAAATGGGAAAATTTTTTTTTTTAAATTAAATTGAGTAATTAAGGATTCATTTTTGTTGCATTCCAACGATGCAAACTTTAACTTGATCTCCAATAAACCCAACTAAACCCAAACTAACTGAAACAAGTTTTGCAATGTCGCAACTTTCTCTTCTTCGATGTTGTCGTCTCAAATTGCGTCGTGCATAAAGCAGCCTGAAAGAAAAATAACTATATTCATTCAAGATTATCACAATAAAAATCAGCCAATTTTTATCGCCCGATTTTTTATCAGCCGATTTTGATTGTGATAATCAAATTATTTATATCGTGATAATCTTGGTTTTGTCGATTCTCATTCATACTTTTATTGCGTGTTATTCCTATTTTCATTGTGTTTTATTCATATTTTCATTATTTTTCATCCATATTTTTATCGCGGTATTATGGAAACATATTTGAAGCGCGGGACTATATTGCTAGGACGAGAAAACTGCTTCTTCCGTGAGTCAATTGACAAGCCGGGGGACGAGTGACCGTTACGGCACACGTGTATGAGCCTCGTCCGAGGGGCCATTCACTACTGAAATCATCTAATCACCTCAAATGAAATCACGAGCGAAATCATAAGAAATCACTCGAAATCATCCGTCATCGTCGATTTCAAAATATCCTGAAGAATGTTTGAAATCTTCTTGAAATTATATGAAATCACATGAAATCATGTGCATTCATGAATTCTTTATTTTACCAATAATATTCATAATAGGTACACGTTCTCAAGCACGATTGAGATCTCCACTCTCGCTACAATGTTGTGCATGGTTTCCTGACCGTTATGTTTTTTCGTTCAAGCGCTTTGTCCGACGCTTTGCCGCTTGTTGAACGTGTCTCAACAAGCGAATCTCGGGCGAACCAGTGGATATGGTAAAAAAAACATCTCTATAGTTTAATGCGAACTCCACCAACAGTGCTATAAGCAAGTGGCTACAGTGAGTGGTGGTGGCTCGGGTGGTTGGTGAAAATTCAGTTCCACGCATAAATTCATGAAGAGAAGTCGCTCATCATTTTTCGCTCGGTTTCTGGATTTTTGCTGGTAAGTACAAACGGTACATTATTGATATGACTAGGTATGTACATATGGGCTCGCATACCTGCTATAGGAGTGCCACTTGGTAACAAGTATAAGAGCTGGCAAAAAATAAGCATGCCAAATAGAACATGCGTCGAACGATAAATACTTTGTAATTGATTAAACCTTTGCATTAAAGGAAATTTCTGAGGTCTGCATCGAGATTCTGTTCGATTTCACGCAGAATCAATGGAGGAGAACGAAGAGAGAAAAAAAAACAACAGACGAGACAACAAATCTCGCAAAAGATGCTTCGGAAAAACATTCGTCGGCGGATCACTTTTGGAATCGTCTTGAAACTGCGTCAGATGTCCGTATCCCTTTATACGTAAAAAATATTTTGCGATTCAACAACTACGATAATGCAATGACATTTCGTCGCATAACGGTCGACACAATAAAAGAGATGGAAGATGTTGCGCGAGAAACTATGAAGCTTTTTCTCGAGCCTGACGATGATCGCCAGTCTTTTTACGGGAATTTTCACCGATGTCCAGAAAAGTTCAGATGGATGAGCGGCGATAAGCATCTGATCGAAGAGCTCGTGAAATTTGTACGCGATCAACAACCCGGTTTTTGGCAGCGTCCGTCGGTTTCTCACAAAATTGAGGTTGACTCGAAAAAAAGAGAATCGACGCCCTCAACTACGACATTGCGTGGAAGCGCTTCCGGTCTCGCTCTCGGTTCATCGGACAAACCAAAAAACAAAAAGAGTAATCTTGATCTCAACGTTTCGTGGGCCTAGTATTAAGTTTTGCTTACGTGCAAGGAAATACTCTTCGAAGTCACGAGTATTCCAGTGAGTATGCACGTATAAGCGGTAATACCAAAGAGATTGGAGTCTTATGTAATTGGTATGAATCCTCCAAAAACAATACTGATTTAATTTCCGTGCCAATGGATGTACGCGGCTATTTAAACATGAAACAATACCGCGTTACCATTTCTCCACCGATTATAACGGATAAAGGTTTAAAAATTGATGACGCTGTGTATAAAAAAATAAATAATTTATTGTAAACTGTATGTATCTTTTTTATCGTAGACCTAGCCTTCTTTCCTATTTCTTTACGCTAACTGATATTTTGAAATCATGATTCGAATCATATGGTTTTTAACGAAATCACTAAAAATCGGAAACGATTCTTTGAAATCATGTACAGATTAAATTATAGAAATCATACACGAAATCACATGAAATCAACTACTCATTGAAATCATTGGTGCACATAAATAAAGAGTGAATGGCCCCTCGGCCTCGTCGCGATTATCTGCGGTCGCGCGGCGCGGCGAGGAAACGAAAACGTGTGATAATCTTACCGGTCGTCGAGAGAGTCGTCGATACGTGGCCGTGCACGTGTCGCTATCCACGTAAACGCCTGACGTTTCGAGGTCCAGCCACAACACAGTTTTCCTCCGTTCATTGAACGGAAAGATGATTTATCGCAGCTTTCTCGTAACGAAGAAAAATACTTCGGTAATCTGCTCAGCGGGTGGCCGACTGTATCAGTCATCGCAGTTGTCCACAGTTTTCCTGTACCCTCGAAATTCGTGGCTGTGATCAACATTCCGCCCTCTCAGCAACCGGAAGAAGTGAAGTGACGATTGAAGACCAAACGTTTCCGGAAACGTGAAATCTCTTACGGACGAGGCAGCATTGGAAATGAAGAAATAAACGTCAACGTCGACAATCGTCGACACTATCCAGTCCGAGCTACCCGAGATTAATCAGCCGATAAGATAATGGCGATACTAAACAAAAGAAAGAAAAACACGGTGGGAGGCGTCCGTCATGGAATAACACCACCAGTGCTACCGTCGGATCTGGGCCAGTCAAGTGTCGTTTTGTCGAACGTAACAGATCTCAATCCGTACCAGAACATCCTTTGAACTTCACTTTAAGAGTCACAAACAATGGTGATGGATAATTCATCGAAGAGAGTTTAGCGAGCAGAGGAATAACAGTCGAAATTGATTTCGACTCAACAATCGCACCACGATCTTCACCCAAATAAATCCGAAAGCTGATGGACGAGCTGGCCGATACGGAAACAAGAAAAAGCCCTCGAAGGAAAATTATTCAAATATATATTAGTCTGGATTATTTTCAACGCACCCACGAGAACATTTCGAAACTCAGCGAAGTCGAAGAAGAGGCTCAACATTGCCACGCTCGAGTTCGAGATTTTTGACATCGCAATAGTCAACGAAGACTGGACTTTTCGATTAAAAAAAAAAACACGTTCGCAACGAAGACTACGCGATGGTAAATACGAGGTGAACGTTTTTTTTTTAAGGATCACGAAAATTTGGCAAAGTGAAGAAAAAAAAGTACACAGACCCAAACATACGACTTTGAAGCCACTTTCCAAATCCAACGAAGGGACGATGCGGGCAACGTGAAAAATCGGGGATGCGATAAACGCAATATTTTTCGTACTGCGAGTGCTTTCGACGAGATTTTTTTTCTAATTGAACAATCTAAAAGTGACGATATATGAAATTTGAAAATGTTTAGAGTTTATAAAGTTAAACTTAATAAACTAACTTTATAAACGGATTGATAAAGTTCATTAATTGAATATGGAATGGAATAATTAATCGTGGAACGATTGAAAATTCGAAAAGAGAATTCAATAATCGAAATTTAAGCATAGTAAAGTAAAAACAGCGACATTAAAAAGTTACGCGAACGAAAAATTGAAACAATCGAAAAATTATGAATATTTGTAATTCACCCAAACCGGAAGTGTTACAAAATTTAAAAAAAACAAGGAACTAAAAGATTTGCAAATTTAAAAAATGACAAAATTGACCAAACAAAAATCGAAACTAATACAGAATTGAAGAATCAATTTTTTTAAATCCGAAACATTGAATTTGAAAGAAAATTACACAACCGAGAAATGAAGAGATTGAATAAATAAAAAAACCGGTACCGTTACAAAATCGAAATATGAAGAACATGGCAGAAACAAAAATCTGAGAAACTAGAGAATCGTTAAATAAGTCAGCAAAATTAAAAAAAAAATGCAAACTATTAACATGGAGAGATTAAAAAAGTAACCAAAAAAACTGAGAAAAGCACAAAAATCGACGAATAAAAAACCGACAAATACCGACCAAAGCTGAACCACGCGACATCGTCCAAAGAGAGACCGAATCACCTAAAAAAATTGACGATTTACAGTCCCCCATGTAAAAGAAAATAAACCAAAATAAAATTGAATCCGCACGACCAAAGCGCAAAAGATGAGTCCAACCCCGAGCAGCCCGCGAGTGTCCTGGAGTGGTATAATCCACGCGACGTGTTACCTCTCGTTGCTGTACTTTCTAGCAATGGATTACAGATTGTACCGTCGCGTGATGGACAACCGCTTGAGGGCCTTTGATTCTCGCGAGCCGGAATACGTCGGATGGCCAAGTTGCCGGATCGACCCGTTGTGCACGGTGACGGTGAAGGGTCTGATGTTGGATTACCCGAACTACTACATACTCGGTCCGTTGGCGGCATCGTTTGAGTGGCTGCTGGGTCTGAGCACTTGGCTGTCGGCTCACGTGATCAGCGTGAGTCACGTTTTCGTGGCTATAGCGGCGAGCAAGTTCATCTCGGCGAAGTGCCTGGCGAAGAGGAGGCTGGGTGTGTTGTTGTTCCAGGTGAGAACATGGCTGGACGACTTGGACGGTGTGGTGGCTCGAAGACGCGACGGCAACTCGAGCGGCGAGTATTCCGAGGTTGGCACAGTTGGATACTTCGTGGACGCGGCTTGCGACGGCTTGGGAATCGTCGCCTTGCTGATCGGTGTCTTTCATTATCTGAGAACGAATGTGCCGCGTTACGGCTACGAAAAACTACAGAACGTTTTGCCGATCGACCTCAATACCGTCTCGGGCGCCTGTGTCGTTCATCGAAAGAAGATGCGCGTCGGTAGCGTCGTATGGGCGATCTTTCTCGTCGCCGGAAGTCTCCTAGCCTCGAGTATAACGTGGAATCGTTGTATCCACGTATACGGCGATCTTTTGGACACGGACTATCCCCGAGGTAGCGCGCCCAATCTTGCCGCTCTTCACGCACGACAGACTCATGTCTTTCGACTCGCGTCATTTTGGCTCGTCACCCTACCCTGGCGACTGATTAATCCTCACGCACTTGTCGATTATCTTCTCATCGCCGTCTTCGTCGATCGCCTCTGGCGTTACGTCTGCAACGCCCCCGTTGTCATCTTAGGGCTCGTCCTCGCATTCGCATACGTCACCGAGTTCTATTATCATCAGGCGTTGCTGTACATCGCCGGGGCGTCCGTCGTTTATGCCGATGACACACTCTACTATAGCGATCTCATCACCAATCGGACGTCTCACTTTTGAAACGCTGCACTTGGGGGTAGCTTATCACGCGGCCAAACGAAATTTCTTGAGGAGTGAGATGCAGTCGGAGACGTGAAAGAAACGAGCATTTACAATAATTTTTCTTTTTTAGGAATGTAGTTTGTTTTACAAAAGTGGTTGCGCAGACTTTTTATGTTATATTTCAACTTGACTTGTGCACATTTTCAAAGAAAAGTATTGATTATTTATAACAATATCGCCATCTTTGTCGGACGACCTTCGGCATGTACTGCTTTGCGGTGACCATCGTAAAATTTTACTGGATCATCTAAAATAAAAAAAAATTTAAATCATTAGATTAATAATAAATCTAGTCCTATATCGAAGCTTTTTTTGAAACAAAAACAAAAAAATTGGCGGCTTTCGACAGGTAACTTTCGATTTTCGACCACAAAATGGCTCGTTTGTTGTTAAAAAATATAAATTTTCAACCAAAATTAAAATCCTTCGATTAAGGACTAGTTTTCAATGCTATCAATAAGCACACCAAATTTCATCAAAATCCATCGAGTGGTTTTTGAATTATAGTGGTCACCGACTTGAAAAACATAGTTTCGAGAAAAACGCGTTTAAAGTTTTTCGGTTCGGATACGGTATTATATGTTCGTAAAATTTTGAGCTCGATGGATGAAGCTAAACTTTTTTTTATGTATTTTGATCCGCTGAATCCGAATATCACAATTTTTGCCGAAACGTCGAGCATTCAATTGTTTATAGCCAATTGTTGGAAAAAAATTTCAAAAAATAAAAGTTTTCCGCAATGAATTATTATTTTTAACATTTTGGGCAATTTTGAAAGGAAAGTATCCTTTATAAAATTTTGCTAAGGTGCATAGTTTTTGAGTAATACATTTTTGAAAATTTCTGAAAGAGTTTTCCAATCTTACACTTGATTTATGTATAGAAATACTAATTAAAAAATTACTTACATCGAATCATCAATTCCTGGCCCATACAATAGGGCTTCTGCCGATGTGGAAGCTTCCAAAATATCAATTGTGGGATATCCCGGAAACTATTCATCGTATTGACTTGAAATTTTCAGGGAATATTTTCGAAACATCATACTTCAAGAAAATGTAATAAAAATAATCGGTTTTTTTTAAATTCTGACTGCATCTCACCCCTTAAGGAATCGTCACAGTGTGACGGATCAAAATTTTGATCTGATCTTCGTGATTTTTTTTTTACGGCTAAAATACGATATTCTGATTTTGTTATGTCTAATCAAAGCACTCATGGAGAACGGAAAATAAATTTTCGAACGTTTATTTTTCTAATATTTTTTTGAAAGGGCGAAAATGTCTTCGAAAAAAAGGCTTCACGCTTTAAATTTGTGGCACGGTGATATTTTTAAAAAGATTATTAATCAGTATGAAAGCCGCTATCTTGCTATGAAGGTTTTTTGAAAATTAAAATTGACAAAACGGCGGCGGTGTAAAAAAAGGTATCGCATTTAGCCTATTTGTTCGACAGTGTTTCGCGAAAAAAAATATGAAGATTAAAAAGAAAGCTTCCATAGCAAGATAAAGAACGATGTGAAGAACGTTGTGTCAAAATTTGAAAAGGATAGCTTGAAAACGCGTCCGTTGAGAGTGTACAACGTATTGAAAAACGACATTTCGAGAAAAAAGCGTTTAAAGTTTCGAGTACGGAACTTCCATTTAAATTGTCCACGCACGATCAATCAGCGATGGCAGGTCCATGTTTATAACCGTCTATACTATCGGATAAAGGAAACAAACGAAAATCGATTTTTTTTGAAAATTTTACACTGTGTTCCCTTAAATTTATGGCGGGTAAAAAAACTGCTACTGCATGTTGAATAGACACCGAAAAATATGCGACCCCTTCCCGTTACCCACCTTAGATGATTTGTAATATATATATATATATATATATTAGGGTGGCCCTTGATATGGGTCAAAACAAAAATTGATCGCGTCGCCCTCCAAGACGGTTCCAAATAATAAAAAAAAAATCTACGCGAAGCCCCAGCTATGTCCGTTAAGAGGAAGGGGTGCCTGTAAGCATGAACTTAAATTTAAATATCAATTTTTCTTCATGATTGGAGAAATTTCGATTTTTTAAATCTAGTTTATTTGTCAATTTTTTTTTACCTTCCGAAGCTATTGTATATTGGTATTCAATATACAGATCAAACAATAAGGTCCTCCATACTAGATGTGATGAGCGTTCAATTTTACCATCCTATTATTTTGGAACAATAGTTCGATTTAGCTGCTGTAGAACGCTTTTAATCACATCAAAATCAAACTTCAAATTTGCATCTTGTCAGAAAAATCTATTAAGTACGAAGGATATAAATTCACGATAAACCATTCACATCGAACTTCCGGATTGGCCGAAATTGTTTTTTTTTTTTTTTTTTTTTTTTTAAATTTTGTTAGAAATATTCCTTGCGTGCTGAGATACAAACATATTAATATTTCACTGAGATCAGACTTCCAGTGCTGTGGATAAAAATTGTATTTGAAAATTACTTTCGCAAAAATGCATAGGGACATTTTAAACTTGGAAGGATTTTAAACTTGGCGAGCTTGTTCATTTTATTGAAAACAAAGAAATTATTTATTCGCACAAGTCATCCAATTGGTCGGAAAAAAAATAATATTTAACAAATGTACACATAAGATATCGATACTATTTCGTTCAGTACGAATTTTTTTTATTTAAACCACAGAAATATCGTGTTGAAAAATTGACAAATAGACTAGATTTAAAAAATTGAAACTTCTCCAATCATGAAGAAAAATTGATATTTAAATTTAAGTTCATGCTTACAGGCACGCCTTCCTCTTAACGGACATAGCTGTGGCTTCGCGGAGGTTTTTTAAAAATTATTTGGAACCGTTTTGGAGGGCGGCGCGATCAATTTTTTTTTTACCCATATCAAGGGCCACCCTAATATATATATATATATATATATATATATATATATATATATATATATATATATAAAAAGCGTTTTAACTGCAATAAAACGCATATTAAAATACTTACCTCACTGGAAGCTTTATATTGAGATAGCATATTCGTTTCCGTCGTTTTTTCTACTGTTTTTCGTAGTTCTGTGGCGACACCCGGCGGCAGCGCGTTGTTTTTGTTTCGGAAAATGTATCGCGCCATCTTTAACTCATTGGCTCAATTCCACCAGGCATAATTAAAAGTGAAAGTGATGTAAGTATTTTAATATGCGTTTTATTTCAGGTAAAACGCTGCTATTACATTACTAGACCGTCACTGGAAGCTTTATATTGAGACCTGTTTGTTATCGCCTGGTGTCGCCACTTTGAACGAAAATTAATTAATTAAGCGCCAATGTGATATGATAAGACAAAATATACAGCGGTTTTTAATCAATCATTGAACTCTTTGAGAAGTCACAAAAAATCAACTAGGTAATAATAACAATCATCAAGTTAAGCCATTGGTTTGAACACTTGTGCAACATTTTCAGTATTATTATTGCCCATTAGTTCTCGTCGGTAAAATTGCTCGAATGTATTAGCTGATCGCCAATTTCCTCGGGCCAAGATTTCGTCTCGGGATGATTATCCAGCCAACATTTGGAAGCTACGGCAGACCGAACGCTTCCTGGAGCTGCTGTAATGCCAGCTTCTTTGAAGGGGGTTTTGACCCAACCAGCTATAACTGAGGCGGGTTTCGCTATAACCTCTTACTGTAATAAACAGATTACATGATTTCGCTATCTTGCGTTTTTCATTGAATAATGTTTTAAGTATTAAATAAGGTTTCCTGTATCCATAATAGAGGATTCAATTTAGGATGATTTGTATTTGAGAGTAGTTTCCAACCGGATTGTCTATAATTACTGCTGTCAGTTTTTTTTAACCTAATTCAGACCAAAATATCATGCTATCATCAGATCTAATGCAGTGATCAGGATTTACCGTAAACAAGGTCAAATCGTGTATGTGTCTAACTGAGTAAAGGAGCAATAAAATTGCGGTATGACGCGATACGTGGAATAAATTATTCATGTCTACTGCATAATTGGTTAAAAATAAGGTAAGTTTACTAACGTCCCATACAGGTGGTTTGGGAATCTTTGGATTTCTCAAAGCAATTGGCTTTAAAACATGCCTTATCAAAACATGAGAACTCAGGTGACTGGATGTTCCTGCTTTGCACAACGTAAAAACGACAGACTTATGCAAAAGTATATTGTTGTATGATAAGTTATTAATTAAATGCAAATCACATGAAAACTGTGCTAATTGTGAACCTGTAGGATTCGTCGTATCAACAGTTTTAGAATTAGACCAAGTTATTCAAGGTTGCTAAGCCACTTCGTAGGTTTTTAGAGTAGACTTTCGCCACGAATTTCTAAGCAACGATTATTGTTCCGTGTTCCACGTTTCTATCGCCTCGGACCATCCCCACATTTCCACACCTCGAGAACGATGTTCTCGACCCTCGGAGGTGGGAGTCCCGTCGACTTGTCGACTAGATGTTTCTGTAGGTTTTTCAAGGTTAATGGTGCTGACAGCGTTCGGGCTTTGAGGTCCGCACGCCAAAATACCATTTCCCATCGAGGTACTACTGTGGTCGTGGTCGTTTGGTCTCATCATTTTGATTGCGCATGCGCATAGCGATGCGCATTGGATGATGCGCACGTTTCGTTGCGCAACATTATGCATATGCGCATTTGTTCGTATCAAAATGATGAGACCCAACGAACACGACCTATCAGATATACTCCCGTTGATTGATTTAGGTGGATCAGAACTTTGGGAATTAAGAATGGTGGTGGAAACACCCACGCCAGCCGGTAGTTCCATGGAGCACTGAACGCGATGTGAAACAGGGCTTGACGATCTTTCAGGTCTCGAGACACACAATTGTAGACAACATGCGCGGTCTTCGAGGCAAACAAATCTATCATTGGGGTTCCCCACTTTGCAAACACTTTGTCCACACAGGTCGGTAGAAGGTGCCACTACGGAGGTTGGCGATGCCGTGATAAGTGATCGGCATGATTGTTGTACTTGCCTGGGATATAGTGTACGCTGAAGTGTATTTGGTGCTGCTCTAGCAAATTTAAGGCGTTACCCCCACTTGTAGCGCAAAAAAGGCCTTTTTCATGAATTTTTTTAAAGAAGACTACAAAACTTTTTCAATCGATCAATTCACCATCTTAAAGAACACATCTTGAAGAACTTTCAGTAATTTTTTTATTGAAAAATATTACATTGTTTAGTGGCAAATGGCCGTCAATGAAATAATGTTTTTATATACACGGTTTGCGGGGACCAACATTGCGGCGAAGTGGATCATCTGAAAAAAAAAAATGCGGATGGATTTAGTCAAATATAAGTATAAACTAGTCTTTAATCGGAGGATTTTAAAAAATATTCATTTTTCACAAAATGGCGGACAGTCAAAGTTAATGGTTCGATTTTAACGAAAAAAATCGAACGATTAAAGACTACATTTTTATGTATTAAATAAGCCTGCAAAAATTCAAGAAGATCGGTTCATTAGTGTTCGAGTAATCTTGGTCACCGACTTCAGAAATGCCATTTTGAGATAAACGCGTTTAAAGTTTCAATTTCCGGTCGTTTACACAACGGATTCTTCTCTTTCAACGCTCATATCTCAGTCAATTTTGTTCGGATCGACTTGAAATTTTCAGGACATATTCTCAGATACTTATACTTCAAAAAAATGCAATAAAAAAAAATCGATTTTTTCAAAATCGCAAGTGGGGGTAACCCCTTAAACTTTGACAAGTTAATTTCATCAGGGGCACTGATTTCGTCCCTCCTTTCCGTAGATAAGCTACTGTAAAAGTTGTTACATTTTAAATGCACTTTCGAAATACATTTAAAAAAATGTTATTTATTTAAGTCACTATTTATAGACGAAAATGTTAGTTAAAAATGTCCTAAAAAATTGTAGGTCTGCGCTGTTGATAAAATCTCAGAGATGGATCATCTGCAACAAAAAAATCAAACGGTTTTAGATTCGTGTATGCGCTATAGCATGTTAATGGCTATAGCGCATATCCGATTTTTCATATACGCAAAAATAACAAAATGGCGGACATTTTTCGAAAAAAAAACATTTTTCACCATTTTTTGACAAAAAAAAATTGTAAATATCAAAATTTAAAAAAATGCTTCATATGCGCTGTAGCTGTAGTTGTAAAGAATACGTGGTTAACATTTCATAAGGATTGGTTCAGTAGTTTCGAAGTTTTTATCAACAAGTCTCCGCAAAACGTTGTTTCGAGAAAAACGCGTTTAAAGTTTGTTAAAATGTGCGAGATAGTGAGTTGGTTCGAAAAGATAGCGAAGAGAAGGGCAGAGGCGACTGAAAGACAAGAGGAAGGAGAAATATAATCTTTCACTTAATGTATTGTAGTGTGAATATAGTTGTAATTTATCGGTCATTATAAATATAAGATTAAGAATAGTGTAAGCAAAGCAAGGTGGAACGAAACGAAGAATGTGAAAGCCCGAAAAGGTATACAAGTGGAAATAAATATTGATTATTCTTTAATATATACGAAAAAAAAAAGTTACATCAGGGCCAAACGTTGAATGTTTCAAAAACCAAAAACGATTTTACTCTAAAACTCTACACATTTGTATTCGATTTGTCGATACCTAACCACACAGATTATTGTAGATTTATTATTTTGTACAATTTTTATTGTACACTTATTATTGTAGTTTATATTTATTTGTTATTTATTGGGTCCGGCATAAAAATTTCTGTTTCAAATAACGAACAGGCTCTGTCTTTGCTTTTCGTGTATTTCTTTTTTACTTCACAATGTTTAAATTATTTTTCGAATTTCAGTTTTTTAAATTTTTATTTGAATATCCAACATTTTCATATGTTTGATCTTAAAAAGAATTATGTTCTTTATTTGAACTTAATATTGGAGTCAATAATACGTAGCAACCATGTTATTAGAAATTGACTATCTCGATTTGCAAAAAAAGCTTTTGGATCATGATAAAAGTTTGAAAAAATATCGTTGCTTTCCAAAACTTGACTGTCATGTATTTCTACTAGGTCTTTTTTCTTTTTTTTTCCCTTACTCTTGAGTTATCTCGAGATCTTCGAAAGTCTGTCCCATGCGGCGAGGGGAACTTTGCCCCATCGCATTATCGAACGTCGCGATGCTGTATAAATATTTGTCTATTTTTTCTTCGTATTTGCGGCATTGCTCATTCCTTCCTGCCTTCTTGAGGAAGCGATGTACGTCTCGGACGATTTTGACGAAAAACTACCACGGCGATCCAAATTACGAACAATTTCGTCGGATGGGAGTGTCCCATCGGACATTTCGTCCAATTGACGAGAAAATTGATCAATTTGATGAAATATCTGAAAATCTTTCGCGTCTTCCCGTTTGTAAAGATTCGAAACACTGAGTCTGCGATCTTCAAGGTACAATCTCAATTGATGATCTAAGTTATGATTTGACCTGATTGACCTCATTTATGAGTTAAGTTTGCTTTCTTGGAATGCAATGAAAAGTCATTCTTTTTATCCACGCATTTTTTTCGACCCTTTAGGCTGTGAAAAATCGCTCAGACATTTGTACGTATTCTTATAAGAAAGTCAATGTCAAAGTTTGCCTCGCTGGAACGCAATGAAAATTCTTTTACTCATTTTTATTTCCGTATTATTATTATTATACCGAACGTTTTTTTTCGCAGATTGCAAATGGAAATCTCCAAAGAAGCATCTCGAAAAAATACTTCTGTAATTGTCGTAGCTAAAATCTGCTAAAAGAATTTTGAGGAAATAAAAGAAAATCATTTCCATTGCATTCCAATGATGCAATATTTAATCTCATTGATACGTTATCGTTTTTTTTTGCATAAGTTTACTTTTTATCGGTCGTGTAATAACCACCTGACATCGTATATAAATATAGGTGTTTAACATATACGTGTGTTGCCTAGATTTATATGAACGCGCGCACAAATAATTTTTCTTTATTGCTCAAGTTTTTTTTTGCAGATTATAGCTGTGCAAATTTTTTGATAATTTTATGAATAATATTTGGAGATCCGCGATCGGAATTTGCAATGAAATATTTGATATAATAATAAAAATAAGGAAGTATCAATACAAAAAGTAGTATTCGTTGCTTTCCAACAATGCAAACTTCAACACCATCTCAAAATTCTTTCGGTCAATTTTGGCTTGAAAAGTGGGTCATTTTATGAGACTATCAACCCTCAAAAAAGTCAAGCATTTTTTCGAGACGGTTATTTGGAAATCTACGATCACAATGTGCAAAAAAATATTTATTTATAATCATCTTAGTAGTAAGGATAATATTATAATAATATAATTAATAAAAGATTAAATAATAGACATAATAATAGTTATAATTATTTATCATAATAAGAGTTGTGATTATTTACCATAATAATGGTTATGATTATTTATTATAATAGTAGATATAATTATTAATAATGATAAGAAAATAAGAATATTTAATTAAAAAATTCGTTGCTTTCCAAGGACATAAACTTCAACACCATTGTCACTTCAAGTATTATCATCTTCTATTGGATGACCGCGACACGTGTAATAAGTATAAATCCGGAGGTACATCCGCGCAGCTTGAGCCACTATCTGTCTCGGTATCATCCAACTCGTGAGATATACGAGATAGTGTGAATTCTCGTCATAAAATTGATATCGTATGGTCGATATCGTAAGCTTGGATTTGGAAAAATATGACAACTATTTTTCTCTATAGAGACTGTTTCGGTTTCCAACAACGCGGTACAGCTTTTATCACGTTATTAGAAGTTTAATCTCCCGGACGAAAGGCGTTTATCAAATAATTTCGTTGATTATGATTTTGGTGGAAAACGCTCCATCGTCCAAAAGGAAAACATTTTATGGATCGAAAATCAGACTATTATAAATTTTACGTGACGACTTATATTTCATATTGATTTGGTTTTCTTCTTTTTTTTTTAACAAAGTTTTGGACAGGTTTATCCGTCCGTGCAGTATTATTTTTTAACTATATTTTTGGATATCGTTTCTTTTTATGGAACGTTAAAGAAATATTTTTAATATTATAGGTTTTTTTTAATTTAATTTTTAATACTAAATTTCATTTACAAGGGAGAAATATTCTATGGAAATGCTTTTTTTTCTATTTATTGAGACGACTAGATTATACATACGCTCGCATATATATATATATATATATATATATATATATATATATATATATATATATATATATATATAATGAAGAACATATGAAAAAAACTGAAAAGTCACACAATAATATTAAAATAGAGGCGTCTTAATTTGAAGAAAAACATATTCAACAGTTTATTCTAAAATAATCGAACTAAATTAATATTTCATGAATTAGAGCGTACAGACAGAATTAAATATACCGAGTGACAATTATCGGGTGGCTATGTGTTTTTAAGGGGTTAGGCTGCTGCGACCACTCGAAAATCGGGGCTATTAAAAAACATTAATTTTAAAGGAATAAGTAAGTTGATTGAAAAATCGTTTGGACATTTATTTGTGTGTACACTTAAAAAGTTGTGTATGAAATTTCATAAAAAGATATTGATAATTGAAGAAATTATAAATAATCTCGTGAAGGACTTTTGAAGGTAAGGAGCTCAACGGTGTACTTGATTTTGACCGCCCGGTTAATCTGGAACAACGGGAAACAGTTTCTTTCTTAAAATAGACAATATTGGCTAAGACTTGACCGAGCTTTTTTTTATATCGTCTCTCAATCATTAAAAAAAGGTTGATTTTTTTTCGAGGAAAAATAAAATCATTTTTAATAACTAATAAAAAAAATTGTTAAAAAGATAAACGTCGGTTAAGACTAAACTACTATTACACTGAATAAATGTATCACATTTTTCGAAGATGTGGACACCATTTTGAAAAACAGTTTCGAGAAAAACGCGCTTAAAGTTTGACTAGCAGTTCTATCGTTGTAATAATAAGTTTACTTCTTTTTTACTCTTCGAAAAATAATATAGCGTACTTTTGTGATGAGTAGTACTTATTTGCCATAAAGAATTGAGCATTCTGAAACAAAAATCGATATTCCATCTTGAGTATCGCAGAATGAAGATAATAAAATTCCGAATGCAAAACGCTCCGAACAAACTTTTTTGTGCATCTCGTCGTCCAGAAAAAATTATCAAAGATGCATTTTGAAGTGGATAAATAAAATATAATTCCATTCGAAAATAGTTTTTTCAGGAGTGTTTCATATTGGGAATTGAATTGTCTTCCTTCTGCTGAACTCAAAGTGAAATGTTTATTTTATTACAAAATTGTCAATTTTTATCTTAACATTATTTCGTACAGTATTGAAATTTGCGTCGTTGCGGGCAACGTAAATCCTTTTCAATTTTAAATTTAATTTTGATATAATATTTCTTCCAGATTTATATTGTAGATCTCTAATAACGATTCTGAAAAAAAAAGTCCGAGTGATTTTCGGGCCCTGATGAAACTGTCAAAAACAAAATTTGGGCTCGTGAAATAAAAAGTTACTGCGTTCCAACGATGCAAACTTCAACATAATTATTTCGTTGCATTTTCATCAGGAAAAACAAATTTGAAAAAACACGTTATGGACGAATCGACGGTTCGAATTCTTTATAAAAAAATCGATTACCGGCATAGATAAAAAAAAATTCAATATAAATGTATGATATATTGATCAATATCACCGTCCATTATGTCCCTGCAGCGATGATTATCGCCCAGAGTTTGTTTGGGTTTGCTTGTTCGTGGATCGTTCATCCGCACTTAAAATCGCGGAAAAATATTGCCAGACGTTTCTGCATTATTTATTCGTTTTTTTTTATTTTCATTTCAGTCGTACTCAATTTACCGATTTGTTTCGTCGAGACTCTCCTCGAGGGGTGAAAAAATAAGACAGAAAATGGAGTTAAAAAACAATGTCATTTTATTCGTGTCGTTGACTTTATTGCATTATTAATTCGCTACATATTTTTTTATGTTGCCCCGACACTGGATGTACAGGTGCTATTTTTTTGTCGACGTTTTTCGTCTAAATTAAAAACAAAATATCGCTGTCATGATCGGTGGAAATTTTAACTTCTGAGGCCGAGGAGTCCGACGAGGGCCATCGACGCCAAGAGGGCCGTGGTGGCGGTGAACGAGCCCGCTCCGTTGCAAAGATCGGTTTTGCACAACAACATGTCCGAGATTACGTTATTGTTGGTGGCCCGGTTCAGGTTCCCGTCGGTGTCGGGAACCGTGAAACAACTTCGAACCGTATGGTTCACCGAATCTAAAAATTGAAATTGAATTTTTTAAATAAAATATCGTTTTTTAAATTGATACAAGATGGAAAAAATTCAATATTTCTTTTCAAATTGAAAAAATGAAGGAAAAATGAAACATTGAAATAGGAACATAAAAAAATTGAAAAAAAAAAAAAATGAACAAATTGAAAAAAGAAAATTGAACAAATTAGATGATTAAAAAATTTCGAAGAATAATGAGAAACCAATTTAATCGTAAATTTATTTAATCGTAATTTTTTTGTAAATTGTATCGTCAATTATTTCCGAGTTTGGAGGACACTCACTGATGGATCTCGTCAATTTCGAACAATGAGCGTTCTGCGTACAATTGTGCACAGTAACTCCTTCGCCTTTTTTGTCAAATGGATCCGCGCATGCCTTGGCCGTTTCACTCGAGCATCCGTAACATTGCAGCGCCTCGCCTGAAGAAGAATAAAAAAACACACACATGGAACGATCGTTGAACTTTTGTGCTCGAGTTTTTTTTTTCATGGACAAACAAACAATTTTAGGAGAGCGAAGACATTTTCGGGAGGACAGACAATATTTAAGGACAGAAGAAAAAAGATTATAGGAAGTAAGGAAAGGTTTTAGGAGAAAAATGTTTCAGGAGAAAGTAGAGTTTTTGAAAAATTTGTTTTAGGAGGGAAATGAGATTTTAGGAGAATTGGGAGCAATTGGGAGGGAGAAAAAATGTTTGCGCGCATATTTAAGGAGCAAAGAAAAGACTTCGGAAAAATGATTTTGGATAAAAAGAAAGATTTTAGAAAAATGTTTGCGGATGAACAGAAAGATTATAGAAATTTTTTTTTGGATAAAAAGAAAGATTTTAGAAAAAAATGCTTTCGGATATCAGAAAGATTTTAGAAAAAAATGTTTTTGGATATCAGAAAGATTTTAGAAAAATCTTTTTCGACAAAAAGAAAGATTTTAGAAAAATGTTTTTGGATAAAAAGAAAGATTTTAGAAAAATGTTTGTAGATAAAAGGAAAGATTTAAGAAAAAATTGTCTCGACAAGAGATAAGGTTTTAGAAAAATGATTTTGGGTACGAGGAAATATTTCAGAAAAATGTTTTTGGATAAAAATAAATATTTTAGAAAAATACTTTTGGATGAAAGAAAATATCTTAGAAAAAATGTTTCAGGGCACTAACCAAGATATTCGAAAAAATATTTCAGGGCGATAACCAATATATTTGAAAAAAATATTTCAGAACGGAAGAAAAAATCCGCAAACAAATGTTTTAGAACCGAAAAGGAATAGAAATGTTACGACAAAGAGTTTCAAAGATTTCTTTCCGGTAGAACACTTTTTTAACATGACAATACTATAACAATGATAATGATAATAATTATTTCTTCTACGCTTGGGTACAAGAAAATTCTGCATTTGGGTAAAAAATCGGTGAATGAAATTGGTTAATAAAATAATCACCCAACGCTAAAATGGAATGAAATGAACAATGCAATATTCCCTTTGAGACCTACGAATAAAAAAACGAAGAATCACTCGTCACCGTGAGAATAAATTATGCACTTGCTTCATGATTGCACAAAAAAAATTGATCTCCCAAAATATGAACATTGTCTAAGACCAAAAAAACGTCAGCTCAAATATTTTTTCATCCGTCGAGAAAAAAATTTCGAATGATTGTTTAATCGATAAAATCCAATTAATTAAATTGTCACGGACCTTTCGCGACGTAGGCAACGACGACCAGCAGCACAAGCAGCAATTTCATTTTAGCCCGAAAAAGGTGACGTAGTTCGAGACGGTAGACACTTTTGTCTTTCCCTCGAGATGTCCGACGATCAAAAAAGTTCGTTGACGACTGTGATCGACGATTTGCGCTACGTGAGGATTTCTCCTACTATACTCAAAGCGGAGTGGGGATTTCCAGGTGATTCCTTTTTTTCGTCTCCGATATCTTTTTTCCTCCGAAAAATCATGTGTGTCGAAATACCCACGTGCATATACACGATACGAGAGATAAGATACGAGGACGTTTTTTGGTCCTATACGGTGTGCGGTCCTACAACAAGGAAACAGCTCTGTGCTCGTCGATTATCTCGATTTTGTTTCTTTGCTTTTTTTTTATTCGAGTCTTTTCCCTACTTCGTCAAATACTACGCCTTTTTACGTAAACGTAAATTTTCGATGACCAATCCTGACAATGTGTGCATGAGTTAGTCACCGCAATGTTACTCATGCTTTTTAAACCCCGTGCGTTTTTCCCGAGTCTGTCATCCCGGCAGGATGTGAAATGCACACATGGGCGCGATTAGATCGTGGAAAATTTCGATATTTCTCAATGTTTTTTTTTTCTTCATCCATAACTCAGTGGAGATTTTTGAGCGCGATTTTTTTATATCATTTTTTATACGATTTTTACATTTTTTTTATCATACGGTTAAAAAAAATTATCATTTTTTTATCATACGGTTAAAAAAAAATTATCATTTTTTTATCATACGATACTGCAGTATTTTTTAGTAATATTGTTCGATACGATGTTTTTGTAAAAACATTTTTCGTATGTCCTTTTTAATACGATATATTTCGGTACGTTGATTTGTCGTCGAAAGATGAGATTTTTAAATATAATTTTCTCATAAAACGATTCTTTAGTATCTTATTTTGAATGTTTTGTTTTCATTGATAGTACAGTCGTGCTGTATATTGGAATCGGAAAAAATTAGAAGAAGGCTAGTTTTTTAAAAGGTGATTTTGTAGGTGCCACGGGTGTTAAAACCAAGTTTGCCTAAAAATAGAGGTGTAGGTTTTTTTTAGGGGTTGGGGGTGGATTAATTCGAAGCTACAACCCCCACGAGGTCGGCGTCGGGAGACAAAATGTTCAGAAAAATCCGGGTTTTATTTTTGTCCATAGCGCCGAAGTCGTGAAAGTTCATTTTGGGGGTGAAAAAGTGGGGTGAATTTTTGAAAAATCAGTTTTCATTCGATAACTCTTTAGGACAAATTCATACAATTTTTGTTCAAATGGAAACGTTGTAGCCCTTGAAAAGACGCGCCGATCGAGTATTCGATCAACCCTCTCCAATAATATCTTCACCCCCAAAAGAATTGCTGAAGAATTAACAAAAAAGTTGTTTATTGAATAACTCAAAAACCATCGATTTTTCGGGGATGGTTCAAATGTACGAAATGTAGAGTATAATTTTCTCTATATTTTCGTTCCTATGGACAACCCGTGAATTTTGCATTTTTGAACCCCTCTCAGGGGTTGCAAAATCAAAATGAAATTCTGGGAAAACTATTGACCGAAACTAAAGAGATACGAGTTTGGCGCTTTGGACAAAAATGTAGCTGAGGGTTCAAGCTACAAATTCTTCCACGGCGGCGAATTCGTGCAGTCAATAGTTTTCCCAGAATTTCATTTTGAATGTTCAACCCCCGAGAGGGGTTGGAAAATCAAAATTCAAGGGTGGTCCATAGCAACGAAAATATGGAGAAAATTATTCTCTACATTTCGTACATTTGAACGATACCCAAAAAACCTATTGTTTTTGAGTTATTCAATAAACAATTTTTTGCTTGTTTTTTAACCATTTTTTGGGGGTGAAGATATTATCGGAGAGTGATGATCAAATACTCGATCGACGCGTCTTTTCAAGGGCTACAACGTTCCCATTTGAACAAAAAGTGTACGATTTTTTTTAAGAGTTATTGAATTAAACTTGATTTTTCAAAATTTCACCCCTCTTTTACACCCCCAAAATAAACTTCCACAACTTCGGCGCTGTGGACAAAACTAAAGCCCGGATTTTTCTCAACATTTTGTCTCACGGCGCCGACCTCGTAGGGGTTGTAGTTTGGCATTAATCCACCTCCTTCTCCTTTCATCCCCTAAAAAAGAACCCTACACCCCGATTTTTAAGCAAACTTGGAATTAGCACCCGCGGCACCTACAAAAACACCTGTCAAAAAACTAGCCTTCTTCTAATTTTCTCCGATTCCGGGCTTTTTCAGCGACAGCACGACTGTACTATGATAAGATTCCGTCGATATTTTTCGTACTATTATCCTTATCATACGATTCTTTAACCCAATTGTTTTAAGCGATTTCTTTCGGTATCTTTTTTTATACCGAGAAATGAGCAGACATGTTCTTGTACCACTCTTTTGTACGAATAATAAATATTATTGCACGATTAAAAAAAAAAAAAATATGACCCTGAATGTACCGAATTATATTTTATGTAGAATTGAAAATATGATGCACCAGATTTGTCCATAGCTGTATCATGCGATATTATTCAACAGTATTATATAATTTATTATTCTAACGGTTAAATTTTATTAACAAACCCAAAATTGGAATTTTGTTATAGCCGAAAGTACGCATGGGCAATATTAGAATGAAAATATGCATGTATATTTTCGCAATGATGTGTTCAAAAGTAAAATGATAAATAAAAAAAGGTGAAAAAAATTGAAAAGTGTTCACGTAGACAATAATAATAATAAGCAATACTATTTAATATAATAATTCACATAAAAATAGCAATAATAATAATATTTCTCAGTCAATGACTATGATGAAAGTAGTAAGAAGATTAACTCAACTGTTTAGTTGAGTTAACAACAAAAGTAAGCTCAACGGTTTTGTTAAGTTAATAAGAAGATTAAGGTAGTAAGATTAACTCAACTGTGTAGTTAGGTTAATGAAAAATAAGCCCAACGGTTTCGTTAAGTTAGTAAAATTAACTCAACCGCATGGTAGAGTTGATCAGAATATTAACTTAACTGTTTAGTTAAGTTAATATTAACTTAACTGTGTAGTCAAGTTAATATTAAATTAAGTTAATATTAAGTTAAGTTAATATTAAGTTAATATTAACTTAACTGTTTAGTTAAGTTAATAAGAAAATCAACCCAACGGTATCATTAAGTTAATAAGCAGTTTAACTCAATTGTTTGGTTAAGTTATTCAGACGATTTTTTAAACTTATCGTTTTTTTGTCATACGATACTGCGGTATTATTTAGCTCAAGATTAACTCAACTGTTTAGTTATGTTAATGGCTATGATTGATTTAACGAGGAGGTAAACTCAACGAATCAGTACAGTTAATGATTAAGATTGTCTTCATAAGAAAATAAACTTAACTAATTTGGGTAAGTTAATGGCTAAGATTGTACTGAAACGATTAACTTACCTGCTTAGTGAAGTGAATAAAAATACTTGGTTAAAAAGATTAAAACTTGTACCTATAAATAAACTTTACTGATGAAAAAACCGCGTTTTTGTTATTTCAGTACCTGATCGAATCAGGATGGGGCACGGATGGAAAAATGGTCGGAATCACGGAGCCAAGGAGAGTGGCAGCGACTTCATTAGCGAATCGTGTGGCGGACGAGCGGGGTTGCATATTGGGCACCGATGTTGGCTATTCCATAAGATTCGACGACTGTACAGATCCCAGTACAAAAATCAAAGTAACCAATTTGCCAATTTTGCATTCTTGAATTTTTTTTTCCCGAGCCCTCATCTTTTAACAATTTTTTCGGCATTTTTTTCAGTACATGACAGAGGGCATACTCCTGAGGGAAATGATGGCAGACCCGCTGCTGACGAAGTACTGCGTCATTGTTCTAGACGAAGTGCACGAAAGAACATTGCTCACGGACATAATAATGGGATTATTGAAAAAAATAATTAGGGTACGTTAACGTTTGTGAAAAAAATCCCATAGGAGTTTTTAAGGTTTTTTCTTTTTTTTTTCCGAGATAAATTAATTTCTTTACGTTCTTTCTTTTCGAATGGTTTAATTTTTTCCGCGATAAATTAATTTCTTCACGTTCAATTTTTTATTTTTTGTTACCTTTTCTTTTTGTTTTTGTACTTTTTATGACGTGAATATTTCACGTTCAGTTGCATGGCACAACTTAATTATTTTTCGGCTACGTTCACTTTGCGTGGACCGAGATAATTTTTTTTCTTCAACTAATTAGACTTTTTCTAAATCGAATAACTTTTTTTCTCCAATTATTTATAGTTTTATCAGTTTAATTGAATTTTTCATCGACTCATTGAACTTTTTGATGCTCGCAAATTTTGTATTCAAACTAATTAGGGCTTTCATCGCACAAGTTACTGTTTTTTTGTGAATTATGTTTATAATTTCGAAAAAGTATTTCCAAAAATTGATGATCCAATTGCTTCAGTTATTTTTCCTCGTCCACTTTGTGCAATTCGATAATTAATTTTTCGAAAAACTAATTATCCTTGTGGCCTGATTAATTGTTTTCTTATTTTTCAAACTCTTCTCAGAAACGCAAAAGTCTAAAAGTCATCGTATCCTCGGCCACGGTCGATGCGGAGGAACTGCGCGATTTTTTCAACACGAACACGTCGAAGGATCGAACGAAGGATACGGCGACGATACTGAGCGTCGAGGGTCGCTTATATCCGGTTGACATTTTTTACATCAAAGGTAAAAGAAATTAACGTTTTTTCTTTACGTCCAAGTATATCGTTAAGGTGATCCTATCGCCAGGCTTCAATACATAGGATTTTCATTATTTTTTTTACCTTCGTTAAATATACTAATAATCGTCTCTGTAAAATTTCAGGGTCGGTTATCGACCTAATTACAGAGAAGAAAATATTAAAATTGCGTATTTTTGTGAAGGAATTCCGAGACGACATGCAAAAACCCAATTTCCAGTCGCTACAAAAGTGTATATTAGGGTGTACGGAAAAAAATCGATACTTTTTTTTTCTGTTGCATCCACCAAAAAAGGTGAATTAAGGTACAAAATGAAGAATGCTCGAAGAAGAGCACAAAAAAAATTATTTCGAATGGCGCATTGCATTTGAATATTTTCCATAAGAATAACCCAGGAAAATATTGGGATTTCTGAATGTGGCAGTGCAACTCATCAGGAAAAAATCACACAAAGATGTCATTAACATATTCTCATGGAGAATTGAATTTCCAACAAAAAAGTTTTTACAAAAAAATTAGCTCAGAACAACCGTTCAAGTGGAATCGCTGTTTGAAATTGAATTGATAGAAAAAAATAATTCAGAAGGCTGTAAAAATCGAATTTTTCGCTTTACGAAAAAACTTTTTGGGTTTTTTTTTGTAGAGAATGTTCTGCTCTAACATACAATTTGCAGGTAATCGTTCTCAAAATATTTCTCTGATACAAAAAAGAATCAAGTACAACAAGAAATATAAAAGAAACGACGTCCATCATTGATCGTGTTTCGAAAAGTTTTATTGAATTAATTTGGTTTACTATTTGGTGGCACTACGCCCAATAAATATTGCAGCTGTTCTTCGTTTTTTGTTAATGAACCGTTATATGCTTCTGTCAAAGTGACACCACGTTCGGCTACGTTATTAACGACTTTTGGATTTAAAAAAATCTAAGCAACTCAAATAAGTGGCATTTTCCGGCCATAATTCAATATTTACTCTCAAAAAATCATGAGGTAAATTTAATTGCTGGAAAAGAAATAAGGATTCTTGAGTAACGAAATCGCTTATGTCTTCTTTCAGCACTATTTCCCAATCATTTTTTTTAACAACTACTCGCTCGGAAGGATTTTTGGATTTTTCTCGAGATTGCAGAGCTTGTACCATTTTTGCCTTCACACTTATCGGCACAGCATTGTCAAAAAATGACAAAGCAACAATTTTCTCGTTAAAGTACCACAAGTGACTAGCTAATTTTTTAGAGGCAGCCTCCCCTACTACAGGATTAACTTCGCAATAACGAATGAAATTCTGTAGCAGTGACAGATCTTGATTTGGGGGAAAAATGTCGCGGTTTCCCGTTCGTGGCGCTAGCGTGAAGCTTGTAATTTTGCACTACGAGCTACCGCATGCTGCCGCCAGGTGGCAGCGTGTGCTAGGGCGCGCACGCCGCTTAAATAAAAAAATTAATTTCAGACAGCGATACCACTTGAACGGTTGTTCTAAGCTAATAGTTCGTAGGAACTTTTTTTTGTAGGGAATCCAATTCTCTATCAGAATATCTTAATGACATTTTTGTGAGATTTTTTTCTGAAGAGTTTTACTACGACGTTCAGACGTGCCAATATTTTCCTGTGTTATTCTTATGGAAAATATTCAAATGCAATGCGCCGTTCGAAATAATTTTTTTTTGAGCTCTCCTTCGAGGATTCTTCTCTATTTACCTTAATTCACCTGTTTTTGGTCGATGCAACCGAAAAAAAATATATCGATTATTTTCCGCACACCCTAGTGTATATAACAGTGGGAATCCGTCAGATTCTTAAAAATAATCAGATTCACATACTTAACACTTGTAGTAATCCAATGCGCTTAGAACAAATTACGCTTATCGACCTAATTTTTATGTAATATCAAGTTTAATTTGAACTTCCGGTATTGGATTTATTACCACTTGCTACGATAAAGAGATGTGACAGCAAGGCAACAGCTGACTGTAATCCTAACCTCATCTCACGCATTCGAATTTCCACACATATTTCATTTTTAACCGACATATTTCGCCGACACAAATTTTCCACGCTTTTTACCAGTCGTGGCCCGAATACAATGCTTTATATTGGGTTGGTAAGAAAGTCTTGCGACACTTTCCTTTCCATTAAAATATGTTTTCTTCTAACGAAGTTCTACAACATTCAAGAGTAGTATATTCAAGACTAGTCTAGAACCTTCCATGCCGTAGGGTATATAAGCGAGTCAGTTGTTCCGCGCAGACAGTACGAGCGAAGATGGATCATAGTGCACTTCGATCGATTGCATATTACGAATTTTTACAAGGGCGTTCTGCAAGAACCGCAGCCGCTAATATGTGTAGTGTGTTCAAGGCCAACGTAGTTCATCATTCAACGATATCCCGTTGGTACCAGCGTTTCCGTTCTGGCGATACATCTTTTGAAGACAAACCTAGGTCCGGCAGGAAATCAACTGTTGACGATGAAGAACTACGAGCACTTACAAAGGCAAAGCCTAATACGTCGTCACGGGAATTAGCTTACAAACTCGGCTGTAGCCATCCCACGATTCTCCAACATTTACAAAATCTCGGATACAGAAAAGTTGTTTCTTCTTGGATACCACACGATCTCAGCGAATCAAACAAAGCGACACGCATGTCCATCTGTCTTTCACTCCTGTAACGTCCACACAGAAAGGATTTTCTTCAAGAAATCGTCACTGGAGATGAAAACTGGGCGCTTTATGTTAACTACACACGTAAGCGACAATGGCTACCGAAAGGAGAAAAACCAGATCCGACCCCTAAGCTGCCCCGTGAAGTGAAGAGAGTTTTACTCTGTTGTTGGTGGGATTCTGAGGGCATGCTATATTACGAACTGCTCCTATCCAACACCACGATAAATGCAAATACTTACTCTGCATAACTGCAAAAGCTGGCTGAAATTATCAAACAAAAAAGGCGTAAACGTCTCCAAGTTCGGCTTCTCCACGACAATGCTCGACCCCACGTAGCTAAGATGACACAACAATCTATTTCGCAGCTGGGATGGGAAGTTCTACCGCATCCACCGTATTCACCAGACCTAGCACCTACCGACTACCATCTGTTTCGAGCTTTAAAAAATTATTTACAGGATAAAAAATTTGATGATGTCGCGGATCTCAAAAATACACTGGTCGACTTTTTCAATTCACGACCCAAAGAATTCTGGAGTGCAGGCGTGCAAAGTTTACCAGAGCGTTGGGCACGAGTTGTAGATACAGAGGGAGCATACATTACTGAATAATTGTTTACTGTTAAAATAAAATGTTTTTATATTTTACTCATGTTGTGTGTCGCAAGACTTTCTTACCAACCCAATATTTGCCGTACCTGACATTGTTTTGACAGATCGACGTTGAAAAGCATGGAGTTTAAACTCGCCTGGTTGAGTAAAATGAGACGGAGATAGAACCAATGTTGCCAAATATCAAACTTAGAAATACTACGCGACTCGTTGGAATAACTATTTTTTCATTTTTCTAATTAAATGTGAACATTCATTAAACAGTTTACACATGAAATTTTTTAGTTATTACAAATTATTTTTTTTTTTGCATATGTAAAAAATATGAATTGTACAAGTCTCAAGTATGATCAGTGGTATGACTAGTGTGAAGCGATAGGATTACATTAAGCAACTAATTTTGTGCTGGATTCTATTTGTTTGTTTATTTATCGTCTTATAATTCGTTGCTCGTTTATTTTTTCTCTTGAATTTTTTACTCATCATTGACGTTTGCAGAGCCGGTCGCGGATTACGTCAAAGCGGTGGTCGACACTGCGCTGAAAATTCACGAGAGCGAAGAGACCGGGGACATTCTTGCCTTTCTAACTGGAATGGAGGAGGTCGATCGTGCCGTTTCTCTCCTCAACGAACACGCGAAACTCGTGAAAGAAGGGAAACGTAATGGTCCCGTCATTGATAAATTGAGAAAAATCGTATCCTTGTCCCCGATTATTTTAAAACGCGTGAGAATATACAGGGTGTGCCAGTCAAGTTGGCACAACGAAATATTCCGACAGGGCTGCATTTCAGGAACGAAATATTTCGGGCTAAAGTTTCATAGTTTTCAGCAACAAAAATCACGATATTGGTTGTTTCTTATTTAGTGGCCTTTTTCAAGGTCATTGCAAGGTCAAACTTGGTTTTTTAAATGGGACGCAATGTTTTGTATTTCCGTATGATTTTTTTTTTTTCATAACCAAATGAATGACTTTTGTCTAATAGTCTTTTTTGTTTGACTTCAAATTTTTAAGATATTTCGAATATTCAATGTAATAGATAACCAAGAAAACAGTGAAAAATATTAATTAAATAGTTATTGTGTTGAATTTACCAAATACTTTAAAAAAATTGAAATCAATGAAAAATAAGTTTCAGACAAAAGTTGCTAATTTTTCGACGCAAAAAATGATTCTGGAATAAAAAATATTGGTTCCCGTTAACGAAACTAAAGTTGGCCTTGGAATGACCTTGAAATTTGCCATGAAATAAACAATAAAATAAAAAAAGGTACACCATATATATATATGATGTACCTTTTATTTTTATTTTATTTTTTATTTTATGGCAAATATATATATATATATATATATATATATATACACACATATACATATACATATATATATAGATAATTTATTCCTCTTCTCGTTCCAGTAAAATTAATGGCTTTACCAATGTACGGCTCTTTGCCGAACTCCGAGCAGCTCAAAGTGTTCTGGAGAGCGCCAAAGGACACGCGAAAAGTCGTCGTCGCCACGAACATCGCCGAAACGTCTATAACGATACCGAATATCGTACACGGTAAGAACTTTAATCCGAATCCACTCAATACAACCCTACAATGAATTTTTTGTACGCGGACAGCATTTTCCCAAGTGGAAGATGAATGTTCCGAAAGTGAGATCGAAAATAATGTGATGGACCGAAAATGAGAAAAAAAAAAACGCGCGAGTATAGCCATTTTTCTAAAGTTTTCAGAAGTATAACCATTTTTGAAGAATATTCACGAGTATAGCCATTTTTTGAAAATATTCACTAATACAGCCGTTGTTCAAAAACATTAACAAGTGTAGCTTTTTTCAAAATTATTCACAAGTGTAGCCATTTTTCAAAAATATTCACAAGTAAAGCCATTTTTCAAAAATATTCGCAAGCACAGCCATTTTTCATAAACATCCACAAGAATAGCCATTTTGCAAAAATATCAACAAGTGTAAGCCATTTTTCCAAAATATTCACAAGTATAGCCATTTTTCAAAAATATAAATATAAAAAATAAAATCTTACTTCCTATGTATATATATTGCTAATTACTTCTGATCCTGTAATACGGGTGTACAGTTATCGATTGCGGGTTCGCAAAACTTCCGTGGTTCGAGGTGGAGACGCAGACCAATAGCCTCATCATAGCACCGGTTTCAAAAGCTTCGGCCGATCAAAGAGCTGGCAGAGCAGGCCGCGTTCAGTCTGGGCGAGCCTACAGGTAAGTCAAGCTTGCAATTTCTGCGAATGAAAAATATATAATCTAACAAGTAGAACGAACACAGCGACTGACACAAATCAAGCACTAGGAATAAAATAAACAAGATAAATAAGATTGCAAGAAAATCAAATGAGCACAAGAGACGACAGATATAAGATAAGTGATAACAAACCTAACGAAACAAATTCGCACGAATAAAAATCAACGCGATCGATAAAATAAAAATAAATCACCGATAATCATCGAAAATCGAATAATAATGAATATTATTAATAAAAACCAAAAGAGGCGTAAAAAATTTCAATTTTGGTGTGCGGTTTCCGCAAATACAGCAAACAAAATTATCATAGAAAGCCAAACAAATAAATGCAAAGTAAATAAAATAAAATCAATATAATGATAAATTTAAAAAAATTAATTAAAATGAATAATATGAATAAAGTAAAACGCGAGAATATTCTTTTTTATATCTTCTCTCAACTCTGTGAAAAATGACGAAATTTACCCCGAACGAAAAGGTTGTACACCGAGGAGGCGTTCGATCAGCTATTCGAGTCGACACCGCCGCAGATGCAACGAGCCGACCTAGCCCCGGCGATCCTCCAGCTCAAGGCCCTCGGAATAGACAACGTTCTGAGATTCAATTTTCCATCATCGCCGCCGAGTAAAAATCTCCTCGCTGGGCTGGAATTGCTCTACGCCCTCGGGGCCATAAACAACAGCGGAGAATTGACGAGTCCCTTGGGCATGACAATGGCGGAAATGCCGCTCGAGCCCGTCCTCGCAAAATGTCTGATCACTTCCGGTGAGAATATTTTTCTACTGATTGGCTAATTGGGAAACTTGGCTTGGCGGTGGTGAAAGTCATCTTTAGTACGCCTCTTTTACTGGCAATGGTAACATGTGGTAGCGCAGGTGAGATGGGATGTTCCGAGGAGATATCAACGATCCTGGCGATGCTCCAGGTGCAGAACGTCCTGGTGCGACCGGGAGGCGGCCAAGCCGCGATGAAGGCTCGAGTGGCCCATAGGAAGTTCGAAGTCGAGGAGGGCGATCTCCTGACCCTGCTCAACATTTACGCCGCTTTCGAGAAGAACAAGACGCCCGCCTGGTGCCAGAGGCACTTCCTCAATCACAAGGCGCTGAGGAGGGCCATGGAGATTCGGACGCAGATGAGAGGACTCATGAAAAAATTGGACATACCTATTGCGTCCTGCGGGGGTGAGGATTTTTAACGATTTTTGAAGATTTCTGATATCTTTAGCCATCCAAGTCTAATAGTCTTTTTTGTAGGATTTATATTAGGTGCAGTAAAAAAACCCCATTACATTGCAATAGATGGCTTTAGTAATCTGTATCTCGCGTTGTACAAGTGCGATCGGATTACGCTAGATGGCGTTAGAAAGATAGGATTTCGCACTAAAATAAACATCTCAGACAGTTTTGTGACTGCTCGACCCAATATTGTTTGAGCGCGCGTCAAAGATGGCCACCAGCAAAGTGAAAATACGCCATATTTTACAGTTTTTCTTCGATAAAGGCGAAAACGCAAGTCAGACGGCTGAAAATGTGAATAGTATTTATGGTCCTGATACTGTAACAGCCAATCACGCGCAATTTTGGTTTCGTCAATTCCGTTTCGGTAATTTTGATGTCAAAGATGCACGACGCTCTGGAAGGCCAATTGTCGAAAATGTCGATAAAATAATGGACATCGTCGAGTCCGACCGTCATGTGAGTACTGTTTCGATTGCCCAGGAGCTAAACATTGCACAAAAAAGCGTTTGGAAGCACTTGAATAAGGCTGGATACAAAAGAAGCTCGATGTATGGTTGCCACACGAGTGAATGCAAAAAAACCTCATGGACCGAATTTCCATCTGCGAATCGCTGCTGAAACGCAACAAAATCGAGCCATTTCTGAAGCGCATGGTGACTGGTGATGAAAAGTGGGTCACTTACGACAACGTCAAGCGAAAACGGTCGTGGTCGAATCGCTGTGAGCCGGCGCAAACGGTGGCCAAGCCAGGATTGACGGTCAGGAAGATTTTGCTGTGTGTTTGGTGGGATTGGCAGGGAATCATCTACTATGAGCTGCTTCCCTACGGCCAAACTCTTAATTCGGACCTGTACTGTCAATGATTGAACCGTCTGAAGGAAGCAATCGCCCAGAAGCGGCCAGCTTTGGCCAATAGGAGAGGAATTGTGTTCCATCAGGACAACGCTAGGCTACACACATCGATAGTGACTCGCCAGAAGCTCCGGGAGCTTGGTTGGGAGCATCTTATGCATCCACCTTATAGTCCGCATCTGGCACCAAGTGATTACCACCTGTTCCTGTCTATGGCGAATGATTTTGCTGGTGAAACATTCGCCTCGAGAGAAGCTTGTGAAAATCGATCGTCCTAATTCTTTGCCAATAGGGACGAGGGTTTCTATGAGAAAGGCATAATGAAATTACCTTCAAAATCGCAACAAGTTATCGATCAAAACGGTGCATATTTGACCTAAATCGGATCATTCTAATTATGCTAAATAAAGCCTTCAATTTCATGCAAAAATCATGCAAAAGCGACCACTAACTATGTATTCCACTCATATGGAAGAAATCCTTATTTTGAAGAAATCTTGCCATCGTAAAGACGATTAAAATACACGATGTTAAGGGGCCAGGCCACTTTGAAGCCACGAAAAAGGCTATTTTCGCGATTTTTTTGAGGATTTTATAAAAGATATGAATATAACAGTTGTTGGGCTTGATAAATAAAGTCTTGAAATACATTTAAGGGGGGATTGTCTTTTTTTTCGCAAAATTTACCGCTTTTTGGGAATTTTTTTGTGAAGAAAGTATACAACGGAAAACTTGTGAAACTTGGCATATAGTTTTATTGATCTGTTTACTACATACAAAAAAATTTTTAAACAATTTCATCAAAAAATCCGCCTCCCACCCCCCTCGACGCGCGATGGTCCTTTTTTGATGGTGTGCACGATTACAGCCTTCACGTTCATCCTGCAACAAAAACCCAAAAAGCATTTTACTTTAGACACATATAGCTATCGTTCGATGAAGGGAAAAAAAAATTGACAATTTGGTGACGTTTTGAACTTGAAGTATCGATTTTTCGAAAAAAATTGATCGATTTTTTGCTATAAATAAAAAACTATTAAACGTATTGCTTTTTTGCTTCATCAAACGATAAAAGGATGTCAGCTGAGCATTCTGTCCAAATTTGAAGGCAATCGGTTGAATAGTTTTTGAGAAATCGTGCACACCATCAAAAAAGGACCATCGCGCGTCGAGGGGGGTGGGAGGCGGATTTTTTGATGAAATTGTTTAAAAAATTTTTTGTATGTAGTTAACAGATCAATAAAACTATATGCCAAGTTTCACAAGTTTTCCGTTGTATACTTTCTTCACAAAAAAAATTCCCAAAAAGCGGTAAATTTTGCGAAAAAAAAGACAATCCCCCCTTAACAAAAATTTTAATTCATTTTTATTCATTTTTAAGTACACAAACTATAGTTTAACGTAACGCCTCAAAAATAGGTGGACTAGGTAGCTCCATCGCAACTCGGCAACGGCTTATCTGAAACAAAAAAAATCAAAGTCCATTAGATTCAGTATGATTCCAGCTACAAAATGACCCTCGGATATAAAGTTTTATCAAAAAATTAAAAAGTGGCCGATGAAAAACGATAAAAGTAAAAAAAAAGCGTTTTTTCGCAAAAAAAAGAGTAAAAATCAAAATTTCAAAACCATCGAGGGTCATCTTGTTGTGAATCATGTTTACAATATGTGGTTCAAATTTCAAGAGAATCGGTTTATTAGTTTCAGAGATACGATGGAGCTAGATTTTGCAAACGTTGTTTCGAGAAAAACGCGTTTGAAGTTTATACTATGAAAAACTCTTACCTAAACTCAATCGGCAATTCCTGCACCGTACAAAATCCCTTCCGATTGCTCATCATCGTCGATTTCTTCAAGTCTTGCTTACTTTCGATTTTTTTAAATTTTCAAAGTAGTCTGGCCCCTTGATCGTCTTTACAATGGCAAGATTTCTTCCAAATAAGTCATATTTGCGGAAAGTTACGCTCCATTATTGCCCGGCAAAGAAATCGGTGGCGGAAACGCATTGTTAGCTAGAGCAAGTGTACGCCGAAGATGCTCCATCGAGTACAACGGTGCAAAGTGTCGTTTCGCCGCTTCCAAAGTCGTGATTTCTCCATGGACAACAAGGACCGCGAAAAAGCAGCCAAAAGAGGGCTGTCGTGTATGAAGAGCTGCTGAATGGGTCGGAAAGCATCACTGGGGATCGTTATCGACTGCAACTGATGCGTTTGAAGCGTGCTGTGCACGGGAAGAGGCCGGAATGGGAGAATCGCCATGACAAGTTGATTTTGCAGCACGACAATGCCAGGCCGCATGTTGCTCGACCGGTTGAGAAGTACTTTGACGGAGTGAATTGGGAAATTTTAACCCACCCACCATATTCCCCAGACATCGCTCCCTCCGATTACCATTTGTTCCGGTCGATGCAGTCAGCGCTTACGGCTCAGTGCTTCACCTCGTACGAAGGAGTCAATGGCTAGATGGCTGGATTGCCTCTAAAGAAGCCGAATTCCGCCTACGGGGAATCCGATCGTCGGCCGAAAAGATGAGCCAAGTTTGTCTCCTCTGATGGGCAATACTTTGAGTCAACCAGTTCGTCATTTTGCTATTGGACCACTATCTTTTCTTTTACAAAAAAATGGACGATTTCATATGCAACCACCTGATACTTATTACCTTTCATAGTTATGAGGTTGAAGTTTGCAGGGTTGGAATGCAGTGAAAATGAATATTTCTGAATTCCTTCAAGGGCGGGGTAAAGTATTTAAATTTTTTTTTTCATTTTAAAAATTTTTTAAATGAATGCATAATATATCAAGAATATTGTGTTAAAATTTCAAGTTGATCGGAGTAAAATTGACGAAGTTATGAGTATTTGAGCGTCTATTGCTCCATGCCGTTCTCTTCTCTTCTGCGTTTTTCAAACCGTTTTTCTGAGACTTGTCATATTTGAAGTCCGTGTGCACGATAACTCAAAATCTACTGGACCAATCGCTTTGAAATTTTGCACAGTACTTCTTCACATAATTCACCAGGTGTTGTCGGGAGCTTTTTTTTTTTTTTTTAATAATTACTAATTTTTCAACAACAAATTAGCCGATTTTTTTAGCGAAAATCGGGTTTTTGGCTCCCAAGTGCTACGAAAAATCGAAAAATCGAAAAAAAAAAAAATCCTCCCGTCATCACCTCGAGAAACATCTCCTTTAACAAATGCATTTTGATTTTTTTGTTTCAAATGATTCTGTTGCGAGTTATGGTGCACACCGCAAACCAACTTTTTTTTCGAGGCGCCTCCGGGGTTTAATTTTCACTCGCTCAATTTTGAATATTTTGCAATGCAAATTTAGGAGAATGTTGTTCAAATGTTACTTTATTATATGTAAATTTTTCAATAAACGAACACTATTCGTTACGCCAAAAAAAAATCTTAAAAACATGCCTTTTTTTCGCCGAATTAACTTTACCCCGCCGTTAATTTTTTATGGCAGATTTTTTCAACAAAAACTCCTCAACCATTTTTCGAGATATTTATTCAGATATCTAAAATATAAATCTACAAACTTTGCTACCCCCTTTTCCCCTTAAGGATTGAATTTCCAAAAACGCTGTAATTTCATTAATAGTGTCGAGGAGTGATTATACAAAGTTGCAAATAAATTTGACACGTTTTTTTTTCGTAGAAACTTTGCCACCCCCTTTCGTTTAAGGGTTGAATTTCGAAAAACGCTAAAATACGTCTTTTATTAATTGGGTTGAAGAGCATTAATACTAAGTTTCAAGTAAATCTCACCAGATTTTTTTTATTTACCATACAAACTTTGCCACCTCTTTTCTCGCCTTAGGGGTTGAATTTCTAAAAGCGCTGAAATACGTGTTTCACTAATTGTGTCAAGAAGCACGAATACCAAATTTCAAGTAAATCCGACTAGATTTTTAAAAACTTCCATAGAAACTTTGTCACCTTTTTTCCCCGTTAAGGGTTGAATTCTGAAAAACGCCGAAATACGTGTTTCACTAATTGTGTCACAGAACATTAATACCGACTTTCGAGTAAATTTGACCATAAAAATATGATTTCCCATGGAAACTTTGCCACCCCCTTTCACCCCCTTAGGAGTTGAATTTCTAGAAATCCCTTTTTAAATGATGCCTCCAATATAAAATCAACACCCTTTTCAAATTTCACGTTTCTATCTTCCGCCCGTCAGACTGGGCGACGATGAGTCAGTCAGTCAGGACTTTGCCGTTTATATATATAAATAATAATAATATAATAATTTAAACAATATAAAATTATAAGTAATTTTATTTACTACCGAAACCATAAGTATTATCGCCTTTCTGTACTTTCTATGACCTTCAATGACCTTATGTTATAGGTCGTTGAACTCGTTTTAAGCTCCTCTTTCATGATACAGGAAAAAAACATTCCGGTCCATTTAAAAAATGGAGTTGACCTTCAAATGTCCGAAGTACCTCCACCAGCAAAAAAAACTATTATCGCTATCGGATGGCCCCTTTTGTACTTTGCAATTTCTTTTCAGCAAATATTTCGGCGAAGCTTATAGTTTCGAAGATATCCAAGGTGCTAACAGTTATTGATCCACCCTGTATAGATTGTAGTCAGTAAAATTGATAATATGGTTATAGTTATTGCATTTTTAATTCACAATACAAGTAAATATATTTTATTTCACAGCTATTATATTTTCAATATCTCATATGCAACAATCTTCACAAGCGTCATCGTTTCAGGCGATCTCGAGAACATTTTAAAATGTATCTGCACCGGACTCTTCCCCAACGCAGCTTTTCTGCACTACACCGGGGTCTATAAAACCGTTCGGGGCAATCGTGACCTGTATATTCATCCGAACAGCTGTCTCTACACTCTCCAACAGCCTCAATGGTAACATCGCGCAATGCAAACATCTTTTTTTGTTCTCGCGTTTACGAAAATTCTCTTTTTTTCACTTACTTTTTTTTTTACTTACGTTACTTACTTTTTACTTACTTTCTTACTTACTTTTTTAACTCACTTTTCTCACGTTTACGAAAATTCGACACCTATTTTTATCGCGGGTGTGCTTTACTCTGTTTTTTTTTTCAGGCTCGTATTCTGCGAGATTCTCCAAACGACCAAGACTTACATGCGCGAGCTGACGGTCGTCAAGCCCGAGTGGCTGGTCGAGCTTGCGCCGCATTTTTTCGAGCGGACCGCCATCGATCCTGTCTAGGTCCTCCTGTCTCTCATCGACGTTACAGTGATCGCGCTCGCACAATTAAATTCGCATTGGATCTTCACCAAATATCGTATTTCAGTCGGGACAATTGCCGTCGTGGTGGCTCCTTACGCGGTCGAAAAACGAAAACGAATAATGCGTAATTGAGAATTTCTTTGCGCAGATAGAAAAAAACGCTAGAAATCGAGGATAGAGGTTAAGCGAAAACAATAATCGCGAGCATACAAGATTCGTGATTGCCGGCAAAAGCTTTTTTTTTATTTTAAGGGGTAATAACATTCTAGCGACCGAAAAGAAGGCCTAACCGTGAATATTTTTTTCGCGAGTGCAATAAAAGGAATGGCAATTCTTTTTAGAGGGATTTCTCAACATATTTTTGAATATAGGATTTTTTTTATTATTAATTTTGTACAAAATGGCGGCGATCTTTTTTGTACAACATGGCGGCGATCTTTTTGTACAACATGGCGGCGATCTTTTTGTACAAAATGGCGGCGATCTTTTTCTACAAAATGGCGGTGATATTTTTGTACAAAATGGAGCCAATCTTCGATTTATAAAAAAGGCCTCCAGTAGCGGACAAATTTCTCGTCAAATATAAGATCTGGAACAAAAAACCAAAACAAAAAAATCTATATACTATTGGCTATAGAAATACGTGGAGACTTTATTGAATCAAATTTTGTAAAAATGGTGCAAGTTTGACAAAAAAAGTCGATTTTTTGTTAAGAAATAAGCAGTAAATTGTTCACATAATAAAAAGTTGACATTGAATCGAAGAATTCCTACGTACTTCTATAGAGGATGTAATTGTGAAGCTGCTATCAAAATTTCAACCTGATCCATGCGAACACAATCATGTGCTCGCTATGATTGAAAAAAGTGGTTTCGATAAAAACGTGTTTAAAGATTAAACCGTGCTCAGCGGGCGCTCCGAGGCACTGCGGAAAAATCGTTGGCACAGCCTTCACTTTTTTAAACCATAACACCAAGTGAATTATGTTTTTATGGGGTTGAAGCATTGTTTGCACAATTTTTAAGAAGAAAAAAACACTTTTGTTTCGAAATCCTAGAGTGGTGTTACCCCTTAATGTCGTGCGACAAAAATTTGCCGAAATATTCGCGCTTCAAGACCAAGTAGTAAATAACGGCACTGTAGTTGCTCCGCGCGTAATGTGCGAGCCGGATCGAGCGCGGCTTCGAATCCACCTTCGGACTAGTGCATTTTTTTCCTTAATTTTTTGTATTTTTCTAAGAAATGATGAAGATGGAGATTCGCTTCCCAAATCAATAATACGGTTAAATAATTTTCGTTTATTATTTGATACTTGAAGAAAAAAAAAACAATTCGTGCGTGCGGGCCATTGGCCGTGTTCGTCGGATCTCATCACTTTGATACGAACAAGTGCGCATGCGCGTAATGATGCGTAACGCGCAACTGCGCAATGAAACGAGCGCATCATCAATGGTCGTGTTCGTTGGGCCTCATCATTTTGATCTGAACAAGTGCGCATGCGCATAATGATGCGCAACACGCAACTGCGCAATGAAGCAAGTCATGCGCAAAACGAATAACTCGCATGACTCGTGTCATTGCGCAGTTGCGCGATGCGCATCATTATGCGCATGCGCACGTGTTCGTATCAAAATGATGAGACCCAATGAACACGACCATTGGTCGTGTTCGTTGAGCCTCATCATTTTGATGTCATGCGCAAAACGAATGACTCGTTTCATTGCGCGGTTGCGTGTTGCGCATCGTTATGCGCATGCGCACTTGTTCGTATGAAAATGATGATACCCAACGAATACGACCATTGTTCACGCAGCGCCGGACTTTGAACGCGAATATATTGGCCAATTTTTGTCGCACGACATTTACAAAAGGAGGCGTTTCGCTCGCAATTACTCCCCCCTGTATGCTCGCTAAGGGATAATTGTGAATCAGCCTGCATATTAACCGGCGGCGTCGAGTTTTATTAAGGGGGGAGATACCTTTAGGCAAGGAGAAAATTGCTGACTTTGATGATTTGTTTTTATAGGTAAAAGTCTTCACCATTTTTGAGACAAGGAACATCACTTAAATGTCCTCTCTCGATTTTGTTGAAACCCGTGTATGTGATGACGCATTGACAACTATTAACCACTTTTTTTTATCTGCGTAAAACGATTTTGGTGGTTTTACAGTTTCACCCACAAGCAGTCCACTGATCTTGATTAAAACAAAAACCAAAATTCTTCTAATGTAAAGCGATGAAAAATCCACCATGGGACCGTCCATATATTACGTCATCGATTTTTGCTGATTTTTACCCCCCCCCCTCCCTGAAATCATCCTATCCTTCATATCGTTGTAATCAAATTATCGTTACCGTCATCTAACGACCAGACCCCCCCCCCCTATTTTAAAATGACGTAATTTATGGACGGCCCCCATAGAATAATCGAAAAAATATATATTAAGGGGGCGACACGCCTTTAAGGGGTTGTTTCCCCCTCGAAAAATCGTGTTTTCCCCAAATAATAAAAAATACGTGTCTAATAGTTTTGAATGCTTTATCACATATATGAGTTTCAACACAATCGAAGGCCCACACTCAAGTGATGTTCCTTGTTGGTACATTTTTTTCACTACTTTTGGCTTTTAAGTGGTATTCTTTTAATAGTCTTTCAAAATGGCGGGGGTATGGCACGGTCTTCGAAGGGTTGCGGTGAATGCTGTCGAATGCGTGAGACGTAGCGGCGGCGGGATTCATCTGAAAAGAAACCAACGACGATTTTTCTTTCATTAACACTCATACGCAGAATACGAACCAAGAAAAAGTGAGAAATTTGGAAAATTCATGAACTAGTACGCTTTGAAGCAAGAAGATTTTTCCGAAAAAGATGGCTACATTTTGCAATAAAAAAATACTCTTTTTTAATTTTCAAGAAACATTTAGGTTCATGTTATAGACAATATGGTTAGAAGGATTTCTACCAAATTTCATCTGATAGGTCGATTCGTTTTTTAGCATACGTCCGTGCCATACCTCCGCCATTTTTAAAGATTAATAAATAAAAATACCATCGCCAAAAGTGGTAACGAAACATACCCTAAGTGTAAAAAATGGTGATGAAAACTTTCTCTTTGAACAAAAAATCATGAAAATCAGCAAATGTTTTCCTCGCCTAAAGCTATCTCCGCCCTAATTCAACTAACGATATTGATTTTGTATCGAAATTGAGATGCAAAAAAATCGACATTGAGTTTGAATTTAAATTAATTTAATTAACGATAGAGAATGCGAATTCAAATCGGAACGTAAACAAACCCGAACTCGCTTGAGACGCTGAGGTTTCGTTACCGACCGAGCAGGACGACCAACTTTGTTCATCAATCCTAATTAACTTCATTGACAGTATTTAGTTTACGAAGACACCCACGCATTTATAGATACTAAAAATTGTAACATATGTATTATATTATGAAATATATATTATATATATATATATATTTTTTAGTTTTTCAACCTCAAAGGAAAAGTGACTCGAAATTACCTTTTAATTTTCGTGACAAGTCACTAGCGAGCATTTCCAACGTTGCATGACGATTATATTACGGTTTCTCGCCATAACGAGCCAATATAAGAATTTTTATGTCAAAAAAATGATTATTATTTTTTTCTTTCAGAAACATCGGTTCATGCCAATTACGTCATTATCGTGACCGATAATTTGATCGGTTCAATCAATCATCAACTGAGCATACGATATATGCAATTCAGACTTGCAGGATAGCCACGTGGCACACGCGAGTGCGGGCGAGACAGCTCCGCAAACTCCGTTTCCAAATTACCTCGGATACGACCGTGAAAAAACTTACGAAAAAACGAGCGTGTCGCACTTTATTAAAAAAATTAAGAGAAAAAAAGAAAAACGCTCGCATGTGCCGAAACGTCGGTCTGGCCGGGAATTATAATGCGGCGGGGATGTTACCGACCGAGTAGTGGATAATTTCGGTCGAGGGTTTCAGAAAGATCGCTAGGATTTTAATCTTTTTTTTCGGAAAATCACTATACATATACACACTCACAATCTTATATAAAATTATCGTCTGATGACTCTCCAGACGACGATCAGGAAATAGTCGATGAATTCTCATCAAACGCGAGACAATCGTGAAATCGTCTTGGCTCAGAATGCAGATTGAATTCGCAATCGTCACGTTCCTCATCAATATATATATATTGGGTTGGTAAGAAAGTCTTGCGACACTTTCCTTTCGATTAAAGTATGTTTTCTTCTAACGAAGTTCTACAACATTCGAGAGTAGTATATTCAAGACTAGTCTAGAACCTTCCATGCCGTAGGGTATATAAGCGAGTCAGTTGTTCCGCGCAGACAGTACGAGCGAAGATGGATCATAGTGCACTTCGATCGATTGCATATTACGAATTTTTACAAGGGCGTTCTACAAGAACCGCAGCCGCTAATATGTGTAGTGTGTTCAAGGCCAACGTAGTTCATCATTCAACGATATCCCGTTGGTACCAGCGTTTCCGTTCTGGCGATACATCGTTTAAAGACAAACCTAGGTCCGGCAGGAAATCAACCGTTGACGATGAAGAACTACGAGCACTTACAAAGGCAAAGCCTAATACGTCGTCACGGGAATTAGCTTACAAACTCGGCTGTAGCCATCCCACAATTCTCCAACATTTACAAAATCTCGGATACAGAAAAGTTGTTTCTTCTTGGATACCACACGATCTCAGCGAATCAAACAAAGCGACACGCATGTCCATCTGTCTTTCACTCCTGCAACGTCCACACAGAAAGGATTTTCTTCAAAAAATAGTCACTGGAGATGAAAGCTGGGTGCTTTATGTTAACTACACACGTAAGCGACAATGGCTACCGAAAGGAGAAAAACCAGATCCGACCCCTAAGCTGCCCCGTGA
Organism: Ophion obscuratus; assembly: GCA_964007375.1. Classification (NCBI taxonomy): domain Eukaryota; kingdom Metazoa; phylum Arthropoda; class Insecta; order Hymenoptera; family Ichneumonidae; genus Ophion; species Ophion obscuratus. The sequence goes on along the minus strand of OZ023314.1, from coordinate 5,469,998 downwards.
AGTGAAGAGAGTTTTACTCTGTTGTTGGTGGGATTCTGAGGGCATGCTATATTACGAACTGCTCCTATCCAACACCACGATAAATGCAAATACTTACTCTGCACAACTGCAAAAGCTGGCTGAAATAATCAAACAAAAAAGGCGTAAACGTCTCCAAGTTCGGCTTCTCCACGACAATGCTCGACCCCACGTAGCTAAGATGACACAGCAATCTATTTCGCAGCTGGGATGGGAAGTTCTACCGCATCCACCGTATTCACCAGACCTAGCACCTACCGACTACCATCTGTTTCGAGCTTTAACAAATTATTTACAGGATAAAAAATTTGATGATGTCGCGGATCTCAAAAATACACTGGTCGACTTTTTCAATTCACGACCCAAAGAATTCTGGAGTGCAGGCGTGCAAAGTCTACCAGAGTGTTGGGCACGAGTTGTAGATACAGAGGGAGCATACATTACTGAATAATTGTTTACTGTTAAAATAAAATGTTTTTATATTTTACTCGTGTTGTGTGTCGCAAGACTTTCTTACCAACCCAATATATATATATATATATATATATATATATATATATATATATATATATACACGTATTCGTTGAGTTTTGTCATACAGACGTTCAGGAAATGTCAATACGGTGTTATATATATTGAAGGCCTTAGGCCACAGTAACGGGTATAAAATCATGTGCGATTTGAACAATTTTTTTCGTATGAAAAAGTGATTCACTCATAAAGTTAATTACACATCTATTTAGTATGAATATCAAGCTGTTAGAAAATATATATATATTTTTTTTCGATGTACAAAATGGCCGTCTACTAATATTTTCTTTTGTTCTTTTTTTAGGCGGTCCGCGACGTGACATTTAGCATCCACTTTTCTTTACCTAGAACAAAAAACAAAAATTCTCATCAATCTACATTAGAATACCTAGAGAAGTACGCATGGAATTTTAAAAATATTGTTTTATTCAAAAGTTGTACGTATGTGAACTTAATTTTCAGTCAAAAATTTCGTTATAACTGCTCATAAACTGCTCATAAAATGAAAAGTTATTTATACCAAATAGATGTGTAATCAATTTTATGAGTGAATCATTTTTTCATACGAAAATAATTATTAATTACTGTGGCCTAACGCATGAAATCGAAACTGAACTTTGCATCGTTGCAATACGATTAAACTTTTTGTTTCAATCGCTCAAATTTCGTTCGTCAAATTTTGGCCACGAAAATGCCTCAACAATTTCTTAAGTTGCTTCTTTAGAGATCTAGATCTAGATGAGCAAACAATTATCTTGGAGAATAATAAAAATGAGGAAATGAGAATGTGAAAAAAGAATTTTCGTTACATACCAACGATGCAAACTTTAGAATCACTTGATAGAACATAATTTTGCGTTTTTACGGTCTGTATATTTGTTTTTTTTCATTAACAATAGTGAAACTTTGATGTTATGCATAAAATCAAACTTTCTTAATCGTCAAATTTATATATATATTGTTGGAACGTAAATTTGAACTCGCGCTCGCAGTCCGCCCTGATCGTCCCCTACCCAGGTAGCAATTTGAAAATAGTTGTCTATTAGTTGTCCAAATGGGTACCAAATGTCCGCTTGAAAGTTATCTATAAGTTATCATGTGTCCAAAAGTTATCTTTTTGGATGGTTGTTGACTTTAAGATAACTTCCGGGCGGACATTTGGCACCCTTTTAGTCGACTTTTGGACAACTTTTTGAAAATTGCTACCTGGGTACTCGCAATAGCGCTGCAGTCGCTCTTAGGGCCACACAGAGAGCGCCACTGTCATCACGTTTGTCTGCGTCCACGTAACGGGATCTCCTTCGCGTTCTCGGGCCCCTTCCGTTTTGTTTTATATTCGCCTTTTATTCCAGAACACTTTCTTAATCATTATCTATCGTCATCTTCGCAATCTTCGCAATAAACTATTGTCTAGAATAAAGTACGTGCACGTGAGCTTATTTTTATTCCAGCGCCCAACAGGTTATGGGCCCAGGTCGCAAAAACAAGTGCATCGTACTCGGAAAACGTACGCCACGCGGTTACAAACTGACGACTAAAGTGAACAGTGTTCTCGGTGTGAGAAATTGCAATAAACTTGAAAAAAAATGGCATCCACGCAATTTACGAGGATAGAACCTCTTAACAAAGACAATTTCGACACTTGGCGCATCCAAATGCAGGCGCTATTAACCCGGAACGAGACATGGGGTTATGTCTGTGGAAGCGTGCCAAAACCGGAACCAGACCAGGCGGAAAATATGCGCAAGTGGGAAGCGGATGACGCAAAGGCAAAGGCTGAGATTATCTTATCGATTATCGAGTATCGAAGTTCTTTGACACTGCCGACAAGCTCGGGGAAATGGAAGTTGAAATCAATCTGGACCTCCTAAGTGTCATGCTGTTGTACAGTCTTCCGAAAAGTTACACAAATTTCAGATGCGCGATCGAGTCCAGAGACACGTTGCCGACACCCGAGGCACTCCGACTCAAAATTCTTGAGGAAAACGATTCGAGAAAAAATGAGAATCGAGAGAGTAACTCCAACGCGATGTTCGCAAAGAGTAAAGCGGACGACCGGAAAAGCTACTGGAAGAACGGAAGTAAGGGGGAAAAAAAGGGCCAACCAGCGAAGAAAAAGGAGGTCTTCAGGTACAAATGCCATCGTTGCCGAAAAATCGGGCACAAGGCCGCTGAGTGTACCGAAGAAACAAGGCGGAATAACGACGCGAACGCCGTCGACCAACTATCTCTCTATGCTACGGTGGATGCCGAGCCTGCCCGGAAGCCACCAGACCCAGAAGCACTCCACGTCAGAAAATCTGTCAACGCGGTATCATGGTGCGTAGACAGCGGATGCACTACGCACATGTGCAACGACGTGAACTCCTTCTCAAGCAACTTCTCAGAAGGACGAGACGACGTAAGCCTGGCAAGCCACGCATCGTCGCAAGTCACAGGAACTGGGTCAGTATGTTTTAATACAAAAGAAAATGGCCGAAAGAAAAGAGTTACATTGGATAATGCGCTTTGCGTACCCGATCTGCGCCTTAATTTTTTGTCAGTCGGGAGAATCTGTGACAAAAACTTGACGGTCATATTTGATAAGGACGAGGCGAAGGTCACTGACAAAAATGAGAACACGTTACTGAGAGCAAGCCGAACCAACAGCGGCCTCTATTGCATCCAACCTGCGCAACCCGAAAGCAGCGCGAATGTCGAGTCGCGACACGACAAGACTCGCCTGCCCTCGTCAACGGAAGTCAGCCACCGCCTCCTAGGCCATCTGAACTACAAAGATCTTACGCGAGCCATCGAAGAAGGTGCGATCGAGGGAATAAAAGCCGAAAGGCACTCCAAGAACGATGCTTGCGAGATTTGTATTAAGGCTAAGATGACACGATCGCCATTTGTCAGAAAACAGACCAACGAGAAGACCGATGTGCTGGAAATCATCCATACGGACGTATGCGGACCAATGCGCACCGAATCTCTAGCAAAATCGAAATATTTTATAATTTTCGTAGACGACGCGACAAGATGGTGCGAAATTCGCTTTCTACGGCAAAAGAGCGAAGCTCTGGAAGCATTCAGAGATTTCAAAGCACTGGCAGAGAATCACACCGGCAAGAGGATACGCTATCTCCAGTCAGATAATGGACGTGAATACGTGAACAATCAATTCGAGGAATATCTGAAACTTTGCGGAATTCGGAGACGATTGACTGTACCCCATACGCCTCAACAAAACGGGGTGGCAGAACGCAAAAACCGCACTCTATTGGACATGGCACGCTGTCTCATGATGGAGGCATCATTACCGAAGTTCCTCTGGGCCGAAGCTGTGAATACAGCAAACTACTTACGGAACAGATGCCCGAGCGCCAGCCTGAACGGAAGAACGCCCTATGAAAAATGGACGAGCAAGATTCCGAATTTATATCACCTGAAAATATTCGGAAGTCGAGTAGCGATTTGCAATTTGGAGCCCCAGAAGGACAAATTCGACGCCCGCTCCCGTACCGGAACTCTCGTCGGATACTCTGAGGTCTCGAAAGCATATCGTGTCTGGAGTCCTGAAAAAAGGGGCATCGACATCGCGAGGGACATTAAAGTCATCAGCGGACATCCAGAAACTCGCCCATCGAAAGAGGAGACCGAGAATGAGCAATCGAATCGTCAAACGGAAACCGACGACAACGAGATAGTTCTCCCTGTGATTTCTCCAGAAGCCGAAAGGGAAGAGAACACGAACGAGATCGTGCCGGAAGACGCAAATGAGGGAGGGTCAGTAAAACACGAGCCTCAAGACACTCCGACTACGTCGAAAAGGATTGGCGGGCGGCCTCGTCTAATACGTACAGGATTGAGGGGAAGGCCTCGACGAGTTTTTAACACAGCCGAACAAACTCAGGAAATCCCGGACATCGCTGGACTGATCGAGATAAATCTGAAGGATGCAGTTCAAGGAACAGACGCCGAAAACTGGAACCGAGCGATTGCATCCGAATTAAAATCTATAATAAAAAATAACGCATGGGAATTGGTACCTCGTCCGGACACAGAAAAAGTTCTCGGCAGTAGGCTGGTTCTGCGGCACAAATTCGCACAAGACGGGACTATCGAAAGATATAAAGCCAGAGTTGTAGCGAAAGGATTTGCTCAGGTACCAGGCATAGACTTCGATAACACGTTTGCTCCCGTAGCTCGATTGGCATCGATTCGGCTTATCGCGTCGCTCGCGGCGAAGCATGGGATGAAGATCCATCATTTTGACGTGACAACTGCGTTCCTTAACGGGACACTCAAGGAAACCGTGTACATGGAACCGCCGACTCACATCGAAGAAGGACTGCGTATCCTGATGGAGACCGAGCCGCCGAAGAGTATCGTCCGACAAAAAGCTTCTCAGATTCTGGAGGAATTGGAGAAAGGAAACAAGGTCTGCCTTCTGAAGAAAGCTTTATATGGTCTTCGACAAGCAGGGAGATGCTGGTATGAGAAACTAGCCGAGGTGCTGGTGGCATTCGACGCAAAGAAATCGACGGCAGATCCATGCGTGTTCATCAAGGCGGACGATAAAGGGACCATGTTAATAGCCACGTATGTAGACGATATTATCGTCGCTTGCAAAGAAAACTCCTCCGCTGACGAGTTATACAAGCACCTAGCAGACAGCCTCGAGATAAAGAATCTCGGAGAGGCAAAATCATGCCTTGGCATGGAGTTTTGTCAAGAAAAAGGCGTCATAAGTATAACGCAACGAGGCTATACCGAGAGTGTCCTAAATCGGTTCAGAATGGCCGACGCAACAGCGGTAGCCACGCCATTGGAGTCGAATTTTAGAATCGACAAGGCCGACGCAGAGGAACGCGAAAGATCGAAGCGTCCTTATCAAGAATTGATAGGCTCGCTGATGTACTTAGCTGTGAGTACAAGACCTGACATAGCGCACGCTGTTAACTTTTTGAGTCAGTTCAACACGTGCCACGGGGAGAAGCATTGGACCGCGGCAAAACGAGTGCTGCGATACCTGCGCGGAACGGCAAACCAAGGGCTCAAGTATTACGGAACGCACGAGGAGATCAAGGGCTACGTAGATGCTGATTGGGCCAACAATTCCGCAGATCGACGATCTTATACAGGATACGTTTTCGTTTCAAGCGGCTGTCCCATCTCGTGGGCTTCCCGTAAACAAAAGACGACGGCCCTGTCATCAACAGAGGCCGAGTATATGGCCCTATGCGAAGCAGCCAAGGAGGCGCATTTTCTTCGACGATTTCTGGGAGAAATCGGTATCGACGAGCTGCCGAGGATACGGATTCTGTGCGACAATAACGGAGCGAGGAAGCTGGCGGAAAATGCAGCTTTCCACGCTCGGACGAAGCACATCGATGTCAGACATCACTTCGTGCGAGAAGCTCTCGACCGAGGTATAATCCGGATTGAACATGTTGGAACGACGGACATGGCAGCGGACTTTTTAACGAAAGGAGTTCCGGGCCCTAAACACCGTCATTGCCTAAATTTGTTGGGCATAATTGATAAGTAGCCCTCAGGGACAGAGGCAACTGCATCGAGGGGAAGTGTTGGAACGTAAATTTGAACTCGCGCTCGCAGTCCGCCCTGACCGTCCCCTACTCGCAATAGCGCTGCAGTCGCTCTTAGGGCCACACAGAGAGCGCCACTGTCATCACGTTTGTCTGCGTCCACGTAACGGGATCTCCTTCGCGTTCTCGGGCCACTTCCGTTTTGTTTTATATTCGCCTTTTATTCCAGAATACTTTCTTAATCATTATCTATCGTCATCTTCGCAATCTTCGCAATAAACTATTGTCTAGAATAAAGTACGTGCACGTGAGCTTATTTTTATTCCAGCGCCCAACATATATATATATATATAAATTTGACGATTAAGAAAATTTGATTTTTATGAAAAATGATCTCATGCTCATGCTCTTTTATGAAAAAAAGATCTCATGCAGAATTTTCATACAAACCAATTCGAACATCTGACTTTGATAGCCTGCAGTGTAAAAAAAGTGTACTACGCATATCGTGCCAATTACTTTGAAAAATTGCTTAGTTATTGTCGATTCATGTCATTTGTAGAAATGGCATGCGAAAAACCAAAAGCAGATAATATTTTTTCAAGAAAATAATATAAAACCAAAAATCTCGAAAACCGTGGAACTTTTATTAAACTGTAATTCCAGCATATAGTAGGACATGATCTGACCTATCGATGGTTGCGGGGATTATCCATTCATAACAGGACACCCTGTGTATATACCTATATATGTATACAGGGTGGATCAAAAGTGACGTCTAAAAGGAAAATCTGGATGGCTCGATACCTATTCGTATTACCCCCGTGTATGTTTCACGATATTTTTTTTTCTTTTCGAAAAAAAAGCACTTAAGGGGTTAAGCTACTGTGAAAATGACGAACGCTCGTTCGTTCCTTGAGGCAACTCAAATTGAAGAGGAAGGTTCAATATATCATGCAGGAATCGCGGATTGAAGGTAAAAGTTATGATTGCAACGATAGAACTGCTAGTAAAACTTTAAGGGGCTATATCAGTGTGAACGCTGAAAATTTGAGTGATTTTCGGGAATTTTTTGGAAAAAAGTACTAAATTAAATGTTTTGGAAAATTAAGAATATATTTGGCTATATTTGACCTATATTACGTAATTTTATAGTATACCGTTGATCCGTTCACAAGATTGTTTATAAGTTCTTAATTATTAATATTTTTCATAAAATTTGGTACAAAATGTGCACATAAATAAATGTTCAAACGATTTTTCAATTGTACTTATTCCTTCAAAACAATGTTTTAAAACCCTGACTTTCGGATCGTCACAGTAGCCTGACGCCTTAATTATTTTTCCCCATTTTCCTGTAGCGTAGATTCTTATTTTATTTTTTATTTATTATGCATATACTCCTTTTATGAATATCTTTTTTATGCGTATTTAATGTATATACTTAGAAGTCCCTAAAAGCAATTAGGAGACATTTGGACTACTATAACCATTTTTTTATCTGCTCTTTAGTGACTGATCGTCTCGAACTTATTTTTCAAACTTCTGATCAAAATCCTTGGCATTTACATTAATGTTCAATGGGTTATTTATTTATTGCTTAACAGTGCACTTTACAACGATAACACGAGTTAAAGAAATCACGAGAAAAGTACATGCACCAAATAAAAATACAGATGGAGAAAAAGAAAACTTTTTTCTCTAAAAGTAAAAAAGATTGCAGGTGCGGATCATTGAGACAGGTGTTGAGACGAGGCATCTAGATTTTCCTTTTGCACGTTATATAAATGAATAGGCAAAGAAACATTTTTCAAAGCTACCGACTGGAAAACTGGAAAAAAAACAAACTCAAAAAGTCGTAGTCACCTGGTCAGTTCGCTGCATACGTATAAACATACACACACATATTTATATATATATATATCGCTGACCCGAGCGCGCACCTGTGGATTCCACGCGTCGCGTCCCCAGCGCGCCCGGCGGTCGTTTACCGAACCCTCCGTAGAAAGTCGCGCTCCCGCCCGCGCACGCGAGCGAGAGAGCGCGAAATAGCGCGCGGCTCGTTGGCTCGGGTGCGAGTGAGACGCGAACAGCTAACTCGCGTCTCGCGGTGTAGCTTAGTGGGGTAAAAAGGGGGGGTTGAACAGGAGTCGCAGGTAGAGTCACCGAGGTATTCCGCCAGTCGAGGATGAGCGGGACCAAAGACGCGTACGTTCCCACATCAACACGCCTGATCGTACTTCGACTAACGTCTACTCTGTAGTTTCAATACCAAAAAAAAACACGCACACACAGCCCCCGAAAAAAGCTTTCCCAAGTGTCGCGATCGCGCGTGCGCAAAGTCTCGCGCATATCCGGCGAAAAATCGTCCAGTACGAGAGAAAAAAAACGTCTTCGATGGTGTTTGAGTGCTCGTGAACGAAACACAACGCGGATGTGCGGGCGAGTAACGTAACCTTGTGCGCGAAAGCATCGTAACAACAATCCTCGGCATTGTTGCCGCTTGAAAAAGAAACGAAAATCGGTGCGCGCCCCCTCCCCGTCAAACAAGACAAATTGAGGAGAAAAAGAAGAAAAAAAGTAAGCGTTTTTTACGAGTGAGTTTTGTCGGTGATCGTCGGCGAGAGGAAAAACAAGTGCGAAACAAGGATCGAGGCATGTATTTGCCTCTGTAAGAAAATCCACGCCCGGAAAAGTGTCTCGTACGTAAACATATACATCTATATATACACATATATCCTTCTATTCACACATGCACCCTCGCACCTTACACACACACACACACACACACACACACACACACACACACATGTATATGCTGTGTACAGGTTTTTCGTCCATACGTGTTTGTGCATACGGGTCTCCGTATACATTGGCGCTCGTGTGTCGCGCTCGCAGGATCGAGCAACACACACGACATATCTCACGTACCTCTCGCGAGGTATTTATGGAAATGATTTTGAAAACTTGTCGCGCGACTGCCGTTAATGAACTCTTCGAATGCGAGGTATACACACGCACACATCTATACATGTGCGTTCCTACGTACATATATTTATATATATAAGGATAAGGTTGCCCTGGGACGTTCGCGGAGACGCGGCGTGTATTCCGATCTCTCGCGGCGCCGGACACTTTCGCATATACATACGATTCTCCGCGAACCGTTCCCGCTGCAGTTCGCAATCTCGTAAATAAATTGCTTACAAATTGCTGAAAAAAAAATGTTTTATATATATATATATATATATATACATGTAGACTATTTTCAGTGATTTTTTTCGCGCGTGTGTGTATCATATGAGGATTTCATTTCCGCGCACTCGTATAGCAAGTGTGGAGCGCCATTATTCATGCAATTAAATGCGATGAACGTTGTAAGGGAGAGCGAAGGAGCTTCGTAGAGTTCGAAATTGTGGAGCGGAACATTTCACTCTGCGCATTTTTTATGCACGATCGTATATATACACACACACATATACAGTGCCAGTCAAAAGTTTTCGATCACTTTAGATAGCTGCAAAATTTTTATCAAAAAACAAAAATTGTATAACGAAATAGTTAATTATATAGCAGCTTCGTTAAAATTTCGTTGTTAAAAATACATTGATTTCATAAAAAAATTATTGTTTACAATTGAATTATACAATTTGTCTATTTTAATATACTTTTGCGATTATTCAAAGTGATCAACAACTTTTGCCTGGTACCGTATATATATATATATATATATATATATATATATATATATATATATATATATATATATATATATATATATATATATGTACACACACACACACATGCATATATATACACTCGAACATAGATATAACGAAGACTTGTCCATTCCCTTCCGATAGGCACCCGAAAACTTGATACAACAACATAATAATATATATTACGCTCTAATTGTTGATTACTTGTAAGAATGGCTCTAATTAAAACATTTCTTTGAAAAATATCCCAATATTTATAGTACTAATATTCATATATTTTTTTAAAGAACATTTTAAGGAACATGATCTCGACATAACGAAACCTCAATATAACGAAAACTATCTTCATACAGTGGAAGATGCAATTTTTTTTTACAACTTTCACCCCCCGATAATGGTGGGTTTCGGTAAACGAAAATCGCTCATTTGTTTTCCTGGCTTCTCTATAGTTGGTTTACCCGTAACGCCAATAAAAAAGATGACGATCTTCATACCGTGAGAGATACGATTTTTTACAACTTTTACCCCCTGTTAAGGTTGGGTTTCCTTTGCCAAAATACCTTGAAATGTTTTATATGATCTTTTATAGGCGCCCCGAGGCGGATTGAGCAATAAATTGATTGAAAGTAAAAAAAAATAGAAAATTCGTTGCTTAGCAACGATGCGGACTTCAGACTCGTGATATAACGAACTTCCCTGGAGATTCGTTATATCGAGGTTCGACTGTATATATATATACTGTACCGGTAAAAAGTTTTTAATATATATAGTTAATATCGGTACACACACACACACGTAGGGTGTATCGCAACTACGTCCTTTCCATTCGTAAGCATATAAAGTGTAACTTTTCGCGCAAAATGCATTTTTTTTTAAATGTCAAGCGACAAAAATTGGCGAGATGTTTGGAGTAAACAATGGCACAGAAAAAATCGCAACAATTTCCAATAGGCAATTGTTCGCGAAACCTATTCATAATCTGCGAACTTGGGGATGCGCCTTTCAATTAATAAATAAACGTTACTGAGCGATGTCGTCAGCTTAAAGAAAAAATATCCGCCTCACTTAGTTAAGACTTAAAAAAATGAGAAATACAAAATTGCTTGCCTGAATATTGAGGTCCAGGCGATTTATACGCTGCCTTCGGAGGCGCCAAAAAAAAGTTCCTCCACTGCTGACATGATTTCGGCCGATTGAGTAGCTGAAACCGAAAAAGGAAAAAATGCCGTTAAACTGGAAAGTATTTTCTGTACAATGACATAGGATTTTCGAAAAATATCAAAATCTAACAAAATGGCATAGTTATAAAAAAAAGTCTGTTTTCTTACCTATAAAATGGTCGTTTTTTTCAATGCCAAATCGTCAGTTTTCATCGAATCAAAAATGTACTACGCCATTGTAGAGTAAATATATTCAAGAGTACTCAGTCCAAATTTCAAGTCAATCGGATTATTGCTATTTGAGTTACAATGTCAGCAAATTTTTAAGATCTCATTTCGAGAAAAAACGCGTTTAAAGATTTTTATCCAACATTTTATACCCACGAGCGGTTGCTCTTTAGAAGGCTGCCATTTGGGAACTATTAGAAATACGGCCTTGACATTTTTACAAGATATTCTTGAAAGTATAAAATGTCGAAAGAGACGCAAATAAATCGATTTTCTAAAAGTGTCACACTGGTATAGCCCCTTAAAACTTTGTACAGTTGTGCGTATACCCGCGAAGGTTTCTGAATTCGTACAACCAATCCTTAAAAGGGTAAAAATCGGGAGTGCAATGTTGTATGGGAGTTCCGTCGTTTTTTTTTAACCATACAACTGCTACTCAGTCTATTCGCTATAAATTCAGAATGACTTATTTCAGTATTAAAAAAATAATCCCTTACGGGGTTGGAAAGTATTACAAGTTATTACATATAGTACACCTTTTTCTACATTGATCGTGACGTGATCGTGTATCGCACAATTCAATATCCACGCTTGGACGACCAAAGAAACAGCGAAGCGAGCTCTACTAATCGCACGTTTCTGGTAGGAAACAAATGAATACAAGTCAAAGCGGCGGATTGTATTTCCTAGATGCCCCTGGAGACACAGGCAAAACCTTTCTCATTTCACTTATTTTGGCAACCGTACGAAAAAAATATTGCACTGGCAATCGCATCATCTGGAATTGCGGCAACTCTTTTGGATCGTGGCCGAACAGCGCATTCAGCGCTGAAATTGCCGTTGAATATGCAAATCACTGAGACACCAACATGCATTGTCAACAAAAATTCTGGCATGGGTAAAGTACTCCAACCATGTCAACTCATTATATGGGACGAATGTACTATGGCGCACAAAAAACAACTGGAAGCGCTTCTTCGTACACTAAAAGATTTGAGAGGAAATGAACAGCACTTCGGTGGTGCACTTGTTTTATTGTCTGGTGATTTTCGACAATCTTTACAGGTTATACCACTTTCAACACCCGCTGATGAACTTAACGCATGTCTCAAATCATCAGTTTTATGGCGACACGTGCAGAAATTGACTTCAAATACCAATATGCGTGAACAACTACAGCATGATGCATCCGCTGAACGTTTCACAAAACAATTGTTGGATATTGGGAATGGGAAAATGATAAGCGAAGAATCCACACAATGTATCACATTGCCAACAAACTTCTGTAAAATCACAGCAACCACAGACGAATGGATTCACAAAGTTTTCCCAAATATCGCACAGAATTACAAAATCCATCAGTGGCTCAGTGCACGTGCTGTATTAGCAGCCAAAAACGAAATACCAGGCGAAGCAACCCATGTAGAGATTGACCGTTGGGCCTGGGACGGGCCTTCACAGTTAGCCTTTCTAGAATATTGGGCCGTGAGTATTTACCAATGAGGTGCCTTTGTAGAAATGATAAGAACGGCCCGATATCGGCCAACAGAGCCAACAATTATTCGGCCAATGATTTAATTCATTGTAGCGCCAATGTTGGTGATTGCACTTGGCCCTATGTGGGCCCTCTTAAAGGGCCTATGTAGAAATTGACTACTGGCTCTATGATGGGCCTTCACAGTTGGTCTATCTAGAAGTTAGTCTATCTGGAATATTGGGCCGTGAGTTTGTTTGGGTTTGTTTGGGTACGTGATAAATATTCAACCTATATCGGGCCAAGATTGGCCCGAGATTGGTCCTTATGCATACATATTTCATGGAATAACCTTGAAATAAATTGTGATTTGCGTATATGACAGGTTTCAAAATTGGCATATTTGACTTACTTATGTTGGTTATTTACAAATGCCAATAATAGGCCAAGACTTGATTACAAAAACTGAACTACAAAATATAGACGATTAATATATGACGTGCCAGTTGTTTGCCTATTCTGGCACAATATACAGATAATGAATAACCCAAGGCTTCAATAAAATAAAAGCAGGTATGGTCTGACCCACTTAGCCAATAAAGGGCTTAGATTAATTAAATGTACCTTCCAGTATTTTAGCATTGCCAGTTTTAAAATTGGCAAATGTCGATGAACTATCATGGCTGTTTATTGGTTTTGACATATGGGCCCGGATAGGTTTTAGTAATGGGCCGATATTGTGCCGGTTCTCAATTTATAACGGGACAATAATGGGCCAATGTAATTGCTTGTATTTTAGCATTGCCAGTTTTTAAATTGGCAAATATAATTCAACCATCACGGCTATTTATTGGTTTTAAACGATGGGCCGATATTGTGCCGGTTTTCAATTTATAACGGAACAATATTGGGCCAATGGAATTGTCAGTATTTTAGTATTCCCAGTTTTTAAATTGGCAAATTTAGTTTATCTATCACAGCTGTTTATTAATTTTAAAGGATGAGCCAGGACAGGCTTTAGGGATGGGCCGATATTGTGCCAGTTTTCAGTTTAGAGCGGAACAGAACACAATGGGCCAATATTATTTCTCTTTTGTTGGCTTATACGATGGTCCCAATACTGGCCTGATCGTAACATTGGGCAACCCATGGCAACCTCCACATGGGAACAACGTATAAATCCATCGATACTTTAATGAATCAAGACGAATTTATCACTTATCCAACTGAATTCTTAAATTCACTTGATTTGCCAGGCATGCTGCCGCATGTTAAACATTAAAAATTGGCGTACTTATAATTCTTCTCCGAAACGTCAATCCACCACGACTTTGCAAAGGTACCGGGCTTTCAGTGAAAAAGATTATGAACAATATCATCGAAGCTACAATTTTAAACGGAACATTTAAAGGAGAAGATGTACTGTCGCCGCGCATCCCAATGATTCCGTCAGATATGCCATTCGAATTTAAACGTTTGCCTATTCCGGTGCGATTTGCATTTGCAATAACCATCAACAAAGCGAAAGCACATGGACGATCACCAAAAGTGTGTGGACTAAATTTGGAAAATGCATGCTTCTCATATGGACAGCTGTATGTGGCCTGCTCACGCGTCCAAAAATCTTCTGATTTATTCATGTATGCACCAAACGGAAAAACAAAAAATATTATCTATCCAAAAGCACTTCAATAAACAGACTTAAAACACAGACACTATCTTTCTTTGAGTGGTATGCAACGCATGCCAGGTATAGCTAGTGTATATATATATACAGGGTGCATTTTTTTCAACCATCTTGTGGAGCACCTCAAGCCGCATAAAGAACATTAGGGGGTCGAAGTCGTTCAAGGTTATTCAAGGTCAGTATCGATGATACGAATCTAAATATCTCTGATCACTACCAAATTTTTCGTAGTGATCCGAGATATTTAGATTTGTATTTCATTCTAATAGGTGTTCGAAATGACCTTGAACGACTTTAACCCCCGAATGTTTTTTATGCGGCTCGAGGTGCTCCACATGATGGTTGAAAAAATGTACCATTCCATTTAAAAAGTGGAGGTGACCTTTACTGTGCGTCAATGCCTCCACCAAAATAAAAGAAATGGTCGCATTTGATGGGCCCTTTCACGCTATACAACTTTTGTCTAGAACATTTTTTTGTGACGTCGATAATTACCGAGTTATTTCGGGTGGCAGAGATAAGAGGGACACCTTGTATAATAGGGAAGAGGAAATTGTGAACCCGCTATATCTATGTAACGTTTGCTATGAGCACATTAGTATGTTTTGAGGACGGTCCTTAAATTGTTGTCCAAACGAATTGTTGATTTCGGACACAGGGTGGTGCTTGAAATGACCTTCCTATAAATATGCGCACATTTATTCAAAAGTCATTTCGGATACATTGGGCTTTATATCATGTTGAGTATGGGGACAATTGGCTACTATGAGGACGGTACTCGAAGTCGAATGTTTTCAAAACCATCTGCACTACACACACACACACACACATTGTCAACGACGTTGCAAGTTTTTTACGAAGAAGAAATTTCACTGCTCTCTCTCTCCCTCTCTCTTTCTCGGATATTTAAAGTCCAAATGAATACGGGAAGTGTTGTGTGTACGAGGAATTTATGGAAATCATCGAACCAGATCACGCGCTCTTCGTAAGTGTGTTTTACTCGTATTTATTGCCGGCTCGCGTGTATACGCGCGCAGTGTCGATGATTTCCCTTTTCTTTTTCACGTCCCCTCCCCCCGCCCCCGTCCGTGCATCCGTGCGTCTCTATTCAGGAACTCTTTGCGGCGAAATGTTTGTCTTGAAAAAGGAAAAAGAAACGTCGCTTTGAAATTGCCGAGGAGGAAAATCAATTCTTCGGAAGATTAAGTTTATCGCAAAAATCCAGTAGAGCGAGAAATTCCAACGACGAACTGCGAATATAGATATTCTTCCTATATATATATATATATATATATACACATAGGAAGAAGAACTATAGACTGGAACGAAGTCAAGATAGATAAAAATCTAATATATACTATTAATTCATTAAATAAGATTATTGACCGGTTGTCAAGATGACTGTTATAATATATCACGGAGCATTGAATTGTTATTGAAATTTTTATTATGAACTCGAAACACAGAATACGATTAAAAGGGTTTTTAAATGAATTTTTCACTCGAAACTCTATTAATTAAATTTAAGGAACAAATGTATATAATACACCGACAGAGATGGGCGCGCGGTCGGTGTGCGGGCTCGGCGGTCACTGAAGTTAAACAGCATTGGAGGCTGCCAATACTTGGAGCGGTGACCGCTTGCCCGTGCACTGGTTTGCGCATCAACCTCTGAATGGGAGGCAGTTTGTCTGAGTTTCTGGTGGTAATATAACTGAAACTCAGCCAAATATAGCCGCCTGTATTAGCCCAGGTTTTCAGCAGTTTCCCTGGTCCCTCGTGCAAATGCGATACAGTAGTGCATTAGGAAAGAATGGCTGCGGTCAACACTCTGGGGGGGAACTTTGGAAGGGTTGTGAATGTCGGAAGGAATGGAAGGAATAAAGATGGGGATGGTAAAAGGGAAAGGACCGCGTACCTCTGAGGAATACATATAATAAATTTAAAAAATGTATATAATTCTTATATATATAATAATAATGATATAATAAATATAATTAATAATAAGATATAACTAACAATTAATAATAATCTAATCATAATACTAAATAGTTCTAAACAATTTCGTAATAATTACAATAATAGTAATACTGATGATGGCGCTGACGATAATGATAATGGCATGTGACAATGTTCGTTTTTTAATTTCCTTTTAAACTTCGATTTTGACAATTTTTTAAAAGTTCGTATTCCAGTTTCAAGTTCATTCGTTTATTATTGTTAATAGTTTTGTTATCAATCGAATCGAGTTTTATTTGCGCAACTTTCGTATCAAGTTTTTTTTACAAAATGTTATTTTTTCTTTTACATCTACCTTAACTTATTCTCCACTCTGCATACTCTTTCTCTTGTCACTATCTAACATTTCTCTCTTTTTCATTGTTCAATCCTCGCCTCCACCTCTTTCTCCTCCCCCTTCCTCCTTGCACATCTTTCTGTACACTTCCTCTATTTTCCTAAAATACTCGCATATCCCTTTTTGTATTTTCCCATCTTAAATATTTATAATTTCTCCCTTTATCGCCAAATTATCCATTCCTGGCACCTACTCCTTTGCTTTCTTTCTTGCTTTCTCCGTTACTAACGCTCAGCCTTTTTCACATAATAACAGATGCTCCAGCGTCTCATTCTCTTCTTTACAAACCCTGCACCTCCAATCCTTTCCCCCCCTCTTTCCCGCCCTTCCGACGTTTCCGCATCTTAATCTCGCCCACATTTCATTATTCCTTCCCTTTTCTCCCTTTTCCGACTAGTATTTCCATGGCGTTTTTTTGTTTTCCACAATATATTTGTACCTTTCATTATACGTTGATTTTCTTATTTTTCCTTAAAATTTACTTTTTCAAGTTTTCTAACCCTTCATTCATCCTTTCGTCTATTCTTTCCCTTATCATTGTTATTTATTTTTCTATTCCCATATCTCTTACGACTTTCTCTAATTTTTTTTCCTAATTGCTCTTATGATAGTTTTATTATTATGATTATTATTATTACTGTTGTTGCCGTTTTTTATCATTAAAATTCAATATACTCATGTCGATATCAATCTACACACACATACACACACATCTATATCTATATATATAATTCTCATCATCATCCAATTGAACACATATCAAATCGTAATTAAATCGTCGATTATCGATATCGAGCCTCGCAAAAAAATCATGCAAGCGTTTTTTGCCGTTCGTAAAAGGCGAGAAAAAAAGAACAAAGAAGCAGAGCGATGATTCTCTTTTATTAGGAGCGGGGCGGGAGCATATACTCATCGCGTACAATGGCTCACCGCGCGCGATATGCGTGAAGAGAGTGGGGGCGAAGGAATTTGTAATTTCCCCGTTCCGCCCGAATTAACGGTATACACCGGTACGTACAAACGGCAGCGGCATTGCGGGCTCGAGTCCGCACCATCTCCGAAGACGGACGCTCGACGTTACAGTAGAAAAATCTCTCTCTCTCTCTCTCTCTCTCTCTCTCTCTCTCTCTCTCTCTCACTCTTATTCGATAATCAATTCGTCACAGATACATTTTACATTCTGTGAGAGTGAACCACTCTATTCGCCACAAAAAAAAACAAGAATAAATTTTAAAAAGGCGTAATTTAATGGCAAGGCGAAATGAATGTTATTCGTTTTCGTTCTAGAGTTCCGAAAGCCTTTCTTTTTTGTAGAAAAAAAAACGAACAAAATATTGAGAAAAAGAAATTTGGAAATGTTGGGAAAGAACGAGCAAAAGATAGTTGAAAAATGTTTTTAAATTCAACCTGTTGTACAAAATTAACTAAAAAATAGTGTTGAAATAATGAAAAATTGACAACGTTGGAATTTTTTTTCAGTACACTTTAAAAAATGTAAAATTGAAATCGTGGAAAAAAATCGCTAAAAGTAATCGAAAAAGAAAATAATAATAGAATATGGAAAAGAAATTACTGAAACGAGTTAAACGAAACTTTTTAAATTGCTAAAAATTGCCAACAAAAATTGACAAATAATTGAAAAATGGACATTGTTGAAAAAAAAAAAACGTAAAATAATTTAAAAATCGAAGCTGTTGAAAAACACCATTTCGAATTCCCCTACGCCGTCACGGAAATTCGACAGCGGAAAAAGGAAAAAAACGCAAATATTTGTTCTCACGAAATTTCGACGTGACTCATTACATTAACATTACTGGCGATACCTGAGTGCCGTGTACGCGCGCGCGCGCGACGGCAAAAACAACGTGAAACAATAATACCTAAGAGCGTCGATGCTGACGGGCTCTTGGGGATTTAAAAAAAAGGAAATACCGCCGTCCACACAAGCTTTTATCTTTTTCGTACGCGATTGGCAAGTGCAAAACGATATTGCGATGTGTATACAGTCATCAGACTATATATATATACTCACGCTCATACATAACATATCGTCTGATGATTCTCCAGATAGCGATCAGGAAATAGTCGATTAATTCTCACCAAAGACCAGACAATCGTAAAATCATTTCGGCTCAAAATGGAGATCGCCTTCGCAATCGTCACGTTTCTCATCAAGACATATAAACCTTTTTGTCGAGTTTTGTCATACAGATGTGTAGCAAATGTCAATACGTTTGTTATATACGTTCCAAGATAAAACAGAACTTTGCATCGTTGCAAAACAATGAAACGGTTTGTTTTCAATTGCTCAAATTTCTTTCGGCAGATTTTTGCTACCAAAATGCATTAACGATTCGTCATGTTACTCATTTAAGGATCCACAATCTAAATGTCTAAAAAATTATCCTGGAGAGTAATAAAAATAGGACAGAAAGAACGTAAAAAAGAATTTTCGTTGCATTTCAACGATGCTAACTTCAAGATTGTTTAATGGTATAAGATTTTTGTGTTTTTACGGTCTGTATAGTTGCGTTTTTTTAAAATTAAAAGTAATAAAAATTTGGTAGTATAATACACACAAGCACACATACATATATGGGTAATTGTCCGGGAATTATCGTTTTGCAAGTAATCTAACTTTTTCAATAGATGCTATTCGATTATTTTGTAGGTTTTTTAAAACACCACAGTTTGAAACATTTCCGAATAATCCTGCAAAGCAGATTTGGCAGAAAAATTGTCGTCATGCTTTTTTTCTGCATCTTGAGTGTTAAAATCGTTCCTCTGAAGTGTAACTATCCAGACTTCATGTACAATATTTAAATCCTCGCTTAAAAATAAAAACAATTAAAAGCACAGGGATCTCACAATAAATAACGATATTTTGTAACCGTTTCAGCTAGGTGCTCATGCTTGCCAGAGCAGTCCCCTTTAGCTCCACTTTTCCGAAGAGACTGATTGTGCCGTATGATTTTTGTAGCTTACGCATTTTTGCTATAGACTTTGCGTGTTATGAGGTGGTGTCACAGGCGAGGGAGTCACGCCACTGGTCATTCTTAACTGTATCATTTTCCAATTAAATATGTCACTCTTTACCTGCTCAAGTGGAACTTTTAGACACCTACTCACCGTCAGATTTTGAGGTTAGAAAAACGTAGCATGCTGCGCTCGAAAAACCCGTTTGAATCGTCATTCCTCTGGTTTCCTCCCGACATGTGAGATCCAGGGGCATGATGGATGCGCCAGAGGAATGACACCATCTTGGTTATGCATGAGGTTACATCAAAATGATTCTCTTAGATTATTGTGGCCATGATAGTGGCCATACCACTATCGAAAGAAGAAAGGCTCCGTAGAAAAAGAGAAGGTGCAAAACGGAGACACGAAAGGCTTAAACAGCACCCTGTAGGAAGAAAGAGGTTGAAACAAAAAAAAGCGAGATCAATATTCAAAGAAAGAGGAGAAGAAGATATCGATAAACCAATAAAAGTCTGGTAGGAAAACGTTTTCGTCATTCCTCTGGCCCTACTATTTCATTTGATCATATGATGAACTTCTCAAAACTGAAGAATCAGTGTGGGGGGAATTATAACTGTGGTCAGTGTGGTGGGAATTATATGGATTAGAACTGAAGTCAATTACAATTTTTAGGTGAAAAAATTTAATATTTTTGTTTAGAAATTTCGTGTTGTCTTGCCAAGTGATCCGGGAGAATCACCCATATATGTATGTGTGTGTATGTGCGCGTGTCTGTGTGTGTGTGTGTGTGTGTGTGTGTGGGTGTGTGTGTGTGTGTGTGTGTGCGTGTGTGTGCATATATATAAGGAAAACTCGAAAACAAAAGTAAGAAAAGCTTCTTTCTCGAAACGTGAAAAATATCATAGAACCTATGTACATAGGGGTGATTCGGATAGGTATTGATATGAGGCATCTACATCACCCCTGTGTACATAGGTTCTATGATATTTTTCACATTTCGAGAAAGAAGCTTTTCTTACTTTTGTTTTCGAGTTTTCCTGTAGTATGGGTTTTCATTTTTTGTTTCTTTTATGCATGCACTTTCCTTTCAGAAGTTTTCAAAAGCATTATAAAGTAATTTATACAAGTATGAGTATTTTCTTTTATCATATGAGTTTTAGTGACTGATCCTTCCACAAACCTATTTTTAAACTTCTGAGCAAACTCATCGGTATTTACGTTAGTGTTCAGTGGGTCATTTATTTATTGGTTACTAGTGAACTTGGCAACGATAACATAAGTGACAGAAAAACGCGACGAAAGTCCATACACAAAATAAAAAAATTAAAAGTACTCCTTCCTCGAAAAGCAAAAAGATCATGATGTTCAAGTTTTCATCGTTGAAATGCAACGAAATTGTTTTTCTTCTGAATTTCCCAAATTATTTTTTGACAGATTCAAACTATACAAATCCCGCGATCATTTTTTGGCTCCTTATTTAGCGATCCAGCATCCGAGTCTACAAAATATAATTTCCGGTACTAAACAAAATAAGAAATTTAAAAAATAGTTGCATTCGATGCAAACTTCAAGTATAAAAGATCATATAACATACATGGGGATGCGGGTAGATATTGGTACGAGGCAGCATTGGGTTGAATTTTTCATTGTTGGAATGCCAGAAAAATTCTTTCTAATCTGTTATTTTCATCACTATCCAAAATTACTTTTTGCCGTTTTCGTTGCATTCCAACGATGGAAACTTCTACGTCATCGAGGCATCCAGATTTTCCTTTTGCACGTGACTTGTCGGGCCACTTTGTAAATATATATACAGGGTGCTGGAATTTCAGTTTAGTAAAAGTCCCACTGCTTTTGGTTGTTCGCATGCCATTTCTACAAATGATAACTTTTTTCGACCCGGTTAAAAAAAATCTTTTTCGACCCGGTTAAAAAAGCAATGAAAGTTAATATTTCTGAATTCCTTTCATTTGTTTTAGCAAATTTTGCTTACGACAATCCATCACCCATTTTTTCAAACCATTTATTTTGCGACCTACAATACCAATTTATAAAAAAAGATCTTCTACAATAATAAAAATAAGGGAAAAAATGTAAAAAAAGAAATATCGTTGCGTTCCAACGATGCGAACTTCAACACTACAATATGAGCATTAATACTAATGATACCAGAAATTATTTCATATATAATGGTCGTCTGGGCTGCCGTAAAAGACGAGCCGATGATCCACCCGTCAAGAATGATTAGCGATTAGCTTGTTTCCCACGAAACGACATGCATTTTATCTGCATTGCGTCCAGACGACAAGTCATACATCTAAATGTCGATAGCAATCGTTTTATTGTTATTTTCGTGTTTTCTCCTTTTTTTTTTATTTGCTTCGACACTGTAAAAAAGAACGTGAAATAAAAAAAGAATTGCCGATTAGATCAAGGCCACGCTCGCACGTCGATAAAGCCAGTTTATACTTGACCCGGCAGGACGTTTTTCTGCCACCCGCCGAGTGGATTTTCACGCCGATTGATTAGAAAAAATCAGACAATAAGAGCACTACCATCAATGACGCCGAGGATAGAATGTTTTCTCGTTGCGCCAACGCGCAGTTTCGATCGACGACGCAATCGGCTCAAGAATGCGACGAGGTAAAAAAAAACGCGCTATCTCTGCGAAAATCGAAGGTTGGAGTAGTTTTGAAAAAGAAGAAAAAGAAAGAATATGCCTTAGTTATCAATGTCCTCCGATAAGATCGATATCTAATTTTGTCAAGTTTCAAGGCCGATTTTGAGCATTGTCTGAGAGATCAATCGTGCGAAGGATAATATAATCATCAATGCAATATGGGAGAAAATTGTCGGAAAAAAATAATAACTGGAACTGAAAAATTGCAGTGTATTTAAAAACGAGTTCAGTTTTTTTTAAATTAATAATTAATAATTAAGTTGAATTAATCAATTATTTTTTTAAATAAATAAAATTTATTAATAAAGAAATAATAATGAAAACGAAGTACAAAATAATACAATAGAAAATAAATAATAAATAGATAAATTAATCACCATCCGCGCTTCAAGTTTTTGACAATATCGATTTTGACTTTCGATGGACCCTTAAAATATAATATTTGAAAATATTCTCTAAAAATTTGAAGTCGATCTTTGTAAAATTGAGAAGATTGTGGGCGTTTTATAGGTAGGGTCCGCGAACCGGCGAACTTCAAACGCGTTGTTTTCAAAATGACATTTTTCAAATCGGTGACCACGATATCTAAAAAATCACCGCACCAATCAACTTAAAATTCGACAAGCTTCTTTTTCATATCGAAAAGCAGTGCCCGAGCGAAAGAATTTTTTTATGCCTCTTTTTTTTTTATCGACGAAAATAGAGCGTTTTTCACCGAAAATCGATACTTTCACTTTCAACTGCGGCTATTTTTTTCTAAATAAACTTTTTATACGCTCCATTAAACCAATCTAAATCAATAAACTAAACTAAACGCCAACATCAATAAACTAAATGCATTTGATTTATTTTATTTTGGTTGATTTGTTTCCGGCCAGCAGTGGTCACCGCGAAGGAAGTTTTTCAAACAGCGCTCTGTACAAATCATTGTATCTACCACATTTATAAATATTTTGTAATATAAAAATTGTAAAAGATACTTAAAACCATACTCTTTAATGTAATTTTTTTTTTCGTAAACTTGCATTCGATCTCCCAGAATAAATCGCGACAATTCATCTTTATTTTGGTCACGAGCTAGGTGTAACCCGATTATAACTTCACGTAATTTCGGGCACAAATCTATAACAGATAGAGATTATTATTGTTAATGTCACGATACTACTAATAATAATGATAAAAGTGGTACTCTCAAGATTCCTTACTATCACACTTACGTTATTAGAATAATGACAATGATTATTACTTCTATACTGCTATTATTATTAATATTACTGATGTTATGTCTTTTATCAACATTATTTCTATCACTATTAAATCTACATATGATTTTTTTTAAATATTTTATCAATAATACATAAAAAATGAAAACGATGATTTATAATAGTAGTAGTAGTAGTCAATTAATAATAATAATTTGTAATAACTTTATAATAACAATATTAATATTGCTATAACTACTTCATCTTGTATATTATTATTAATTTAAATATCATTTTAAACCGTATTATTATTGTCTATCATTTAAATTTTACAATTTTGATTTATTATCATTTTTTTATCTTATTACCACTCTTATTATTTTTACCGGTGTTATTGTTTTTTAACAATTTTTATTATTGCTCGCATTGTTATGATAACCCGCTTACTATAATATTATAATTGAATAAAATGAACGGGAGTATTAATAATAAGTCCAGCCTCAAAGGAGATATCCCGCCGTGGCCATAAGGAAGTTCAGAATCTCGGAGAATTTTCTCCCCCGTATCCCCTCTTCTTCCCGCCAGTAATTATTAATACGCATATCCTCTGAAACTCGTTTTCCACCTCTATCCACACACACACGCACACACACACACAAATATATATATATGGAGATGAAGAAGGCCCTTCCGTGCAGCCTATCCAGTCCAATCAATATACTGAAAAAAAGAGCAGGGTGAAGAAAACGAAGGAAGAACCTTCTTCGAGGTTGTAAACACTTCCTAAATACAGTTAACCTTGCGGCTGTGGAGTTGTCCTCCTCCTTCACTCGTGCCTGCATACGTCAATGTGATACACAAGCGTGGCCGTGTGTCTGGACGGCAAGAGAGCAGATCAGGTGCACAGCGCGCGAGCGAACGAACGTTTAGTTTCCGCGTTCATTTCGCATTGCCGCACTGTAACACGCAAATATTGCTCGACCGTGTTAACATTGGTCATCTGGTGGAAATTGCACATAGACATTTATAGATTTATATATACAGTCGAACCTTGATATAACGAATCTCAAGGGAAGTTCGTTATAGCGAGTTTTCGTTATATTGAGGTTTCGTTATACCGAAGTCATGTTCCTTAAAGTGTTCTTTAAAAAAAAACATATTATCATTATAAATATGGGGATATTTTTTAAAGAAAGAAAGGTCTAAATTGGACCATTTTTTACAAGCAATTAGCAATTAGAGCATAATGTTAGAGCACGCCGAAACTTTGAATTCCGCGCTAGTTGTACCAATTAGGTGGGAGAGACGACGCGAACCCGAGCGCGTGAAGAAGAGCGAAGGAGAGAATGGCTACAGCCATGAGCATGTACGCACGGACATTGTGTGCAGAACGTATCTAAGATAATTAAGTCTATGTATTAACGAGTGTTTATTAAATTAAATAGTAGCCCAGATCAAGGGATCGAACGTACAAGCATTTTTTTACGTAATACCCACCTACCTCATTCCGGGTAGACAAAATGGTCCTTCGAGCCGGATTGTGGCCTAAACAGTGCGACGCGTAAACGATTGAAGCCGTAGTTATCGGTTCTACGCGAACATAAACGCGATAGTTGGTCGAAACGATCCCAGCTATCGCTCATAGACATTGTTCAGCGAGTGAAATTCACGAAGTGCTGTGTAAGGCGACAATCAATCAACAAAAGGCAAACGAAGTTCGATTGCATCAGCTTCGCGTCGGTAAAGACTAAGTGAAAATTCATGAGAGATCGGTCTCTCTCGCTATTTTTGCCTCATAGGCGAAAAAAGATATCTTGCTCTCGCGTCGCAGACAACGCGGAGTATGAAAAGTAAAATAGTGTGGGAGTGACCTCAACACTGATGCCGTAGGTGTAGTCCCAAATTATAGCGGGCTCGCGTCTAAAACGAAGCAAACAAGAGGGTGTGCGTCTCGGTACGATACTCTTAACAGCAAGACAATAGGCTCGTATCACTTTCGAGCAGCGAAACCCTGGAACGTCGTATCGTCGACGACATCGTCTTCAAACAAGCTATACGAGTATATATCTATATACTGACATCGAGTATCGAAGAAACGTACTTCGCATCAACATCGCCGAATCATCACAACACATCGAGATCATCGAGCGTTTGCGACACATATAATACGTATATCGATTGTAAGGTATTTGTATTTATTTCGATCGTTTTCCTGTTTTTTCATCATGGCCGAGCGTTTGGCAACGTTGAAGCGTCAGCGTGGTATATGTAAGTCGCGTCTCACGCACATCGAAACTTTTATTGCGGGTTATCCCGCGAGTGGCGAGCCACTAGAAACATTACAGACGAAAATTGAGTTCGTTCAAAATACGTGGATTCAGTTCGAAGAAATTCAAACAAAATTAGAAGAGGTAGATGAGCAAGACGCAGAGCGGGAAGCTATTGAGGATCGGTATTGTCAACTTATCGGACGAGCTCGTGCTCTCGTAAATTCTATACAGCCCCCGTCGGCGGGGAATTCAAACGGCCGTAATGCGGAAAACGACACGGTTAACGGGGGGCTCAAGGTCAGGCTGCCAACGATGAACCTTCCCATATTTGACGGAAATCCGGAAAAATTGTTGGAATTTCGTGACAGTTTCCAGGGGCTCAATGAGACAAATCGCGATTTATCGAATGTTCAGCGCATGTATTATCTTAAATCATCATTGAAGGGTAGTGCAGCCGGCGTGATACATTCTCTCGAGACATCCGCAGAAAATTACCCGATCGCGTGGAATCTGTTAACAAAACGATTCGAAGACAAGCGCGCGATCGGGGCGCGCCATTTGCAAGCATTGTTGGAGATTCCGAGCATGCAAAGAGAGTCCGGGACTCATTTACGACAAAATCTCGATGCATTTCTTCGTCACGTTCGCGCATTAGGAATTCTCAAGGCAAATACATGGGATACGGTAATTAATCATTTGATGATAGCAAAGTTTGACTCTGCCACGCGCCGCGAGTGGAGAGCCCACATAAAAGATAAGGAAGCGATCAGCGTTGCCAGCTTGACCGAGTTCCTCGAGAAGCGATGCTCAATTATCGAGCCTGAAACGATCAAAGCGTCCACTGAAAAATCACATTCTAACAATCGCTCTGAGAATAAATCGGCGCAGCAACAAAAAAGAGTCGAGAGCTCGAACGCGTTCGTGAATACGAGCGGCGGTAGTCGAGGTATGCGAAGATGCGCGTTTCGCGGCGAAGATTCGCATCTCTTGTACACGTGCTACAAATTCAAAGAGTTAACTGTACCTCAAAGGCTCAACGCGGTAAACGAGCGTAGGCTCTGTCGGAACTGTCTGCGGTCGAATCATGTAATCGAAAATTGTTAATCGTCAGGTTGCAAAAGGTGCAATGTAAAACACAATACGTTGCTACACCCAATCGAGAATGAAAATGCTCAAACTTTAGACGCGCCGTCCGCGAATAAAAACAAGTCGATGTCAGTAAATTCAGAGCAATTCGCAAGTGTAAATTGTAGCAGCGTTCGATTTCCGATGCCGTCCACGGTACTGTTGTCTACGGCTCGCATTTTCATTTACGATAGTGCCGAAAGGGCGCATGAATGCCGAGTACTGTTAGATTCAGGGTCGCAGTCAAATTTTTTAACGAAAGAATTCTGCGACAGATTAGAGCTCCAGACGCAACCGTTTAACTGCGCTGTTGGAGGCATGGCCGCGTCGATAAATATTACTCAAGCCACGTCCACGTTGATTAGGTCGAGACATACCGCGTATCGAGCCACTGTTAGGTGTTTGATAACCGGGCGAATCATCGACGAATTGCCGCTATCACAAATCGAAGTCAGTCACTTGCCGATACCTCCGAACATAAAGCTTGCTGACGAAACGTTTCATATACCAGGTAAAATCGACATGATCCTGGGGGCAGGAATATTCTGGGGACTACTGTGCATCGGGCAAATCAAGCTGGGCCGTTCTCAGCCTGTCCTTCAAAAAACACATCTCGGCTGGATCGTGTCGGGAAGTGTCGCTCCAAATGGTCATCAAAGCACGTCGATCTGCTGTGTGTCTGCCGAAACACGACTTCGCGATCAGATCGAGAAATTTTGGGTAATTGAAGAGGTTGATCAGAGAGTTGCGCCATCAAGGAACGACGAAGCTTGTGAAGAGCAATTCTTACAGACGCACCAACGCGATGAACAGGGACGATTCACAGTGAGCCTTCCACTGCGAGGTCATCCAAGCGAACTCGGAGAATCGCGAAATAGCGCATTGCATCGTTTGTTTCGACTCGAACGAAAACTCGAACGGGACCCAAAAATGCGTGAAGAATATACAAAATTTATGAACGAGTATATTGAACTCAAGCACATGACCGCACTCGACATGAATCCCGATGGATCCTTGATGACGTATTATATCCCACATCATGCTGTCATCACCAAGAGTAATGACCGTTTCAAGCTTCGCGTCGTCTTCGACGCGTCGGCAAAAACGTCCACGGGAAAGTCTTTGAATGACATTCTTCGCGTGGGACCCACTATTCAAGAGACATTATTTTCCATTGTATTGCGCTTTCGGCAGCACCAATACGTCGTCACAGCAGACATCGTAAAAATGTACCGCCAGGTCAACATCCACGAAACCCAACGAGACTTGCAACGCATTCTTTGGAGATCGACTAGCGATATGCCAGTCCAGGAGTATCGATTGAACACCGTGACGTATGGACTTGCCTCAGCGCCGTTTTTGGCAATTCGCACATTGCACGAAGCCGCTCACAATGCTAGGGATTCGCATCCAGACGCGAGCCAAGCCATCATCCGCGACTTCTACGTCGACGATTTGCTCACCGGGCACGATAACCCGGACAAGTTACGAGAATTGAAGAAGGACATTGCGACAGTACTTCTTTCCTCGGGATTTCGGCTAGCAAAATGGAAATCGAACGAGCCATCGCTGTTCGATCAAAACTCGGACGAATTCGCGCAAGTTGTCAACATTGGCGACGACGTCAAAACTCTTGGATTGAGCTGGTCAGCTACTAAGGATTCACTGCAGTATCAGGTGGTCGCAACGAACACTAACGCTCGCATGACGAAACGCACCGTGCTATCAGTGGTCTCGCAAATTTTTGACCCGTTAGGATTGGTTGGTCCATCTACAATTCGGGCAAAAATCATCATCCAAAAATTATGGCAACTGAACCTCGGATGGGATGAATCGTTGCCAATCGAGTTACATACTGAATGGACGACATACGTCGAGGAATTGAATGCAATCAACAATATCACGATCCCGCGGGTGATTGTTTGCCGCGCCCCAACGCTGGTAGAAATTCATGGATTCTCCGACGCTTCGGAGAACGCCTACGGAGCATGTGTTTACTTACGCTCTAAAAATCACTCACGAGAATCCACGATACGATTGGTGTGTGCGAAGTCAAGGGTCGCCCCATTGAAGACAATTTGTATTCCACGTCTCGAGTTGTGCAGAGCGGTCTTACTTGCAAGGTTGGTGGACGCAGTGAGTCAAGCAATCACAATACCAGTAAATGACCGATATTTTTGGTGCGATTCAACGATTGTCCTCGCGTGGATTCACGGGGAGCCCCATCTGCGAAAAACCTTCGTGGCAAACCGCGTGACTGTGATACAGCAGTTGACGGCTCGCGAGCAATGGCGTCACGTCAGGTCTGAACACAATCCTGCTGATGTGATATCACGAGGAATCAGCCCCAATCAGCTGAAAGATCTGCAGCTTTGGTGGCAGGGACCCAAGTGGTTGCAACATCCAGAGGAGCACATTTGTGAAACGATCCCGGTGCCGATTGATGAGATCCCTGAAAATAAGGTTCAAACGATGGTGGCAACTCAAGTCATCGAAACGAACGAGATGTTGGAACGATTTTCATCCTTAACCAAGCTGAAACGAGTCATCGCTTATTGCCTGCGTTGGAGAGATATTTCGAAGACGCGAAACCTACAACGAACTCAGTCGTTGACCGTTAATGACCTTGAGCGAGCTGCAACAACGATCTTCAAAATGATACAAGCCGTATGTTTTGCACAAGAAATTTCCGATCTTCAAAGGAACCAACGAGTCAGCCAGGAGAGTGTATTGATTACACTCCACCCATTTCTCGACGACGACAACGTCATTCGAGTTGGCGGACGACTGCGAAACGCTCCAGTGTCGTACTCAAGAAGACACCCTGTCGTTTTACCATCAACACATCATGTCACGACGCTGATCATCAGAGACGCTCACTATCGCTCGCTGCACGCAGGGGCACAGGCGCTTCTCGCGAGCCTACAAGAATCCTTTTGGATCTTGTCTGCCAAGTCGACAATACGAAGGGTGCTCCACAAATGTGTCGTTTGCTTCAGATCGCGTCCCTCCTCAGCGCGCCATTTCATGGGCGATCTACCGGAAGGTCGTATGAATGTCGGTCGCGCCTTTCTGAACGTCGGTATCGATTACGGAGGTCCGTTTAACCTTAAGTTAAGTCGTAACAAAACCTGCAAGGCGTACATCAGTTTATTTGTGTGCATGAGTACTAAAGCAATTCATCTTGAGTTGGTTTCCGACTTGAGTACCCCAGCCTTCCTCAACGCGCTTAAACGATTCATGGCTCGTCGGGGAAAGCGTGCGAATATTCACTCCGATCACGGAAGTAACTTCAAGGGTGCGAGCCGGCAATTACACGAGTTGTACGATCTCCTAACTCAGCAATTTCACCATCAAACGATCGATCGATTTTGCAGCGAACGAGCCATTCAGTGGCATTTTATTCCACCATATTCTCCCCATATGGGAGGTTTATGGGAGGCTGGAATAAAATCTGTCAAAACGCATTTGCGGCGAGTCTTGGGCGAAGCGTTGCTCACGTTCGAAGAGATGTATACGGTATTAGTTCAGACCGAGGCAATATTGAATTCGCGACCGATAACGCCGATCTCTAGCGATCCTACTGACCTCGAAGCGTTGACTCCTGGTCATTTTTTAATCGGAAACTCGCTCTCGGCAATCCCAGAAAGAAATTTTACCGAACCCCCCTCGAATCGTTTGACTCGATTTCAATATCTCGCGAAATTAACACAGCATTTCTGGACGCGGTGGTCTAACGAATATTTGTCCAATCTCCAACAGCGGTACAAGTGGAATCGCAAAGACCGAGTTTCCGATCTCACAATTGGAACCATGGTTCTATTGCGTGACGAACAAACCCCTTCTATGCAGTGGGCATTAGGGCGAGTAAGCGAGTGCCACCAAGGAAAGGATGGCCAAACTCGAGTGGTCAGTATAAAAACCGCAAAGGGCATTGTCAAGCGTTCTTTACCAAAAATATGTATACTACCAATCGACATTTAAACGCGGGGGAAACCCTAATTCCCTCTGATTTCAGTGCCATTTTATCCTGCGACTAGACATAAAGTAAGGGCAATTCACGTGACGCCAATCCTGGCATTGTTGGTTGAAAGCCCGTCTTTCAAGGCGGGCGATATGTTAGAGCACGCCGAAACTTTGAATTCCGCGCTAGTTGTACCAATTAGGTGGGAGAGACGACGCGAACCCGAGCGCGTGAAGAAGAGCGAAGGAGAGAATGGCTACAGCCATGAGCATGTACGCACGGACATTGTGTGCAGAACGTATCTAAGATAATTAAGTCTATGTATTAACGAGTGTTTATTAAATTAAATAGTAGCCCAGATCAAGGGATCGAACGTACAAGCATTTTTTTACGTAATACCCACCTACCTCATTCCGGGTAGACACATAATGTATATGATTATGTCGTTGTATCAAGATTTCGGGTGTCTATCCGGTAAAATGGACAAATCTTCGTTATATCGACGATTTCTTTATATCGAGGTTCGACTGTAAAAATTATCAGCTTTTGGTTTTTTGGATGCCGTTTCTTCAAATATTAACTTTTTTTACCCAGTTTAAAAAAAATACACTTGGTTATTTGTCTTATGTAGAAAAGTCTTCTTTTCAACCTTAAATGGTAAGGAAACTTTATGAAAAAGATCTTACGCAGAATTTTCATGCAATCTAATTCGAACATCTTACTTTGATAGGTTGCGGTGTCTAAAAATGTACTGCGCATATCGTGCCAATTACTTTAAAAAGTTGCTTAGTTGTCGATTCATATAATCTGTAGTAATGACATGTGAAAAACCAAAAGCAGATGATTTTTTTTTTTCAAATAACCTAAAGCCCCAAATCTCAAAAACCGTGGGACCTTTACTAAACTGAAATTACAGGATGTAAAAGGACATGATCTGACCTATCGACAGTTGCAGGATTATCCATTCACAACAGAACACCCTGTATATATATGTATGTCCAGCTCGTTACGTACCAATTTCCTCCCACCCGCGCGCGGCATAGCACAGCTACCTGAATTACCCTTTTCATACACAAGTTTCTAAAGGTCAGCGTGAGAATAGTCGAAGAGGAAGAAGGAACGGAGAATCTCTCTCGTATTACCGTGTAGTGTGATCCACTGCGAGACTACATAGTAATACTTGAAGAAACTCGGTCATGAAGGCACATTATACCTCCCTATACGGTATTCTATTGCATGAAAAAAAAAACCTTTGTTGCTGTACATATATGCAGTTGGAAAAAATAGAAAAAACCAGAACATTTCGCCATTATTATCTTTTATGATCCTTAGATTGGGACGATCGAGTGAGGGATGATAATCGTTTTGATGTTTGTATTGTTCGAACGCAACCATTTTTTTTTCTCACTTTGATATCGCCCAAGATATTTTCAAAAATAGTGCTGAAGATTGCATCGTTGGAGTGCAACAAAAATTTGTCGTTTTTTCCATTTCTTTATTTTTATTGCTATCTAAACTGTTCTTATGCAATTTTAGCTTATGAATCCCTCATAAGGATTTTCAAAAATATTTCAGTCACATTTGTAGTCTAAATATGCCAGACAAAAATGATAAAATACAAACAAACAAAAAATCGTTGCGTTCCAACAATGTAAACTTCAATGCCAATGTTTTTACGTAAGTTTAGGTTGCAGAATTTAGAAAAGGTCTTAAAACATTTGCAAGATTCTCGTAGCGTAAATTTGTCGAAAAATTTGCGTGATAATAAGCTAATGAATCGAAAAAATGTTTGCAAGTTTGTATTATTGGAATGCAACGAAAATTCTTTTCATTTTCCTATTTTCATTACTATCCAAAATCATACTTTGCAGATTTAGGTTGTAGATCGCTGAATACAAATCCCAAAAAAGGTTTGCGTGACTTCGTGGTTCAAACCTGTCGAAGGACAATTGCGAAATTCAATTTAAAAAAAGTAATTTTCGTTGCAGCTCAACGATGCAAACTTTAACGTCGTCGAAAAAATAAATTTTCGTTGCACTCCAAAGATGCAAGAAATTACTATTTTCCGGAAGATGGTACGCAATCATTGTGTGAGACTGATAATATCGATTATCATCCAATAATTATTGTTTATATCTATGGCGGGCTGTTTTATTTCGTACCGGACGTTCAGGTACTTTGGCACTCTTGGGGCAGTACCTCAAGCCCCTTTGCCGGGGCTTTTTATTTTTTGAGCTGAAAACTACGCGGGAGCTTGGAAAGAAATTTCTTGCGAACGAGGAAGTCGAAAGAGATGGAAAATATTGGGGGGAGGGGCGGAGGGAACTGCATTCCGGTCGCATTCCGAGCGAAACGTTTTCTGGTCTCTCTCACTCTCTCTCCCTCCCGCTCTCTTATTCCCGTCTCCCTCTCTCGCTGGAGAAACTTCAACGGTCTTCATCCGGCAGTATCGCAAAGCATAGGCACGGAGGCCGACATAGAGAGGGAGAGAGAGAGAGAGAGAGAGAGAGAGAGAGAGAGAGAGAGAGAGAGAGAGAGAGAGAGAGAGAGAGAGAGAGAGAGAGAGAGAGAGCGAGAGAGAGAGAGAGAGCAAGAGAGAGAACGAAAGAGATACCTTCACACAACCATCCGCGACTTTATATGCGTTGGACGGGTTATTCGCGTTTACGGTTCGCCAAAGAAGCTCGATGACGTTCTCTCCTCGCTCTCCCCCTCCCTTCGACACTCCTCCTCCCTTGCATCGTGCTCCTGCAGATTGCATTTTTTTCTTCTTCCTCTGTTCTTTTCGACCCGCGCGCGCGTCGTCCTCATCGCGTGCCCACTGACGATCATCTTCGATTTCTTCGCGTGTCCGCTTGCGCACTCGCACTCCTCGAGGTGAACATATAACCGTTGTCTCTCTGATCCATAAGAGACTCACGTATATGTATATATGTGTGTGTTCATACAATACACACACACACACACACACACATATATATATATATATATATATTATATGTATGTATGTATATATACACAAGATAGGCTAGCAAGGGGTGAACAATAGACTGCGGCATATAGTTTCAAAAGCTAAACTAGCGGTTATTGTCGTGACGAGAGGGGCTATATACGAAAAAAATATTTGTAAGAAAGAAGATCTACGACGTTCAAGATTGCATCGTTGGAACGCAACGGAAATGCATTCCTTCAAATTGTTCAAACTTTTCCTCGCCGACTTAGACTACAAAAACTACTCGAAAGTTTTTACGTAGTCTTATCGGAGATTTACGTCTCCATTTTACAAAAAAAAGTTTTATATAATACATATAAAAAAAAATAAACCGATACATCGTTGCGCTCCAACGATTCACACTTCAGACCCATGAAGGTCTATGGTGTTGAAGTTTGCATCGCGGGAATGTAACGAGACGCCTTCTTTAAATTTCATTTTATATCTCCATTTTTATTATGATCTAAACATTTTTTTTTGCATATTCGCCTTGTAGTCTTTTGCTGAAAGGTTAGTATTTTTTGTGACATTGAGCTGTAGTCGTAAGGACTAGTATGTGAGATAGCGATGAGGTTTGCAACGAAAGTTCTTAATTAAAAAAAAAAAATTATCATGAATTTTTTATACCTCAAGTTCGTGGATCACTCATGAGGGAAAGAAAACCCGTTTCGGTGATTTCCGTGACCCAAGTTGGCGAAAAAAATGTGAGCGATAGAAGAAAAGCGAACTTTCGTTGCATTCGAATAATGCAAACTTCAACATCATTATATGAGAGTAAATTTGTAAACATGTGAGTGGGCAGTAAAAAGCGTTGTGTAATGAGAAATAAAAAATACAATATGTATAAGGGGTCCTGAGGACGAGGATTGCGAGTCGGCTTTGGCAGGAATAGAGGGATAGGATAGAAGAAAGTCAGCCGGTCCTCAAATGCGAGTACGAGCAGCACGATATTGACATGTTGAATTGATTGAATTTATTTTAATAAAATTATCAGTTGAATTGATTGAATTTATTTTAATAAAATTATCAGTTCCTTTCTTTCTAATTGCTAACTAAACATTGGCAGTCGATTACTTCTCCCTACCCTCTCCCGGTTCCTACATATTGGGGGCTCGTCCGGTGAGGAATTAAATGAGAATATCGACGTAAAAGGGCAAACGAAAGGCGAAAGATGAAAGTCGGAAGACGACAAAACAAAAAGGTGGAAGACGAAAAAGGCGAATGCGAGATCAAAAAAAGACGAAGACGGAGAGACGAAAGAAAAAAGACACAGAAGAGAGAAAGAATTCGCGAGAGACAGTCATTTCGGGAGCACCAGCCGTTAAGGGGCTATACCAGTGTGAACGCTGAAAATTTGGGTGATTTTCGGGAATTTTTTGGAAGAAAAGTACTCAATTGAATGTTTCGGAAAATTAATAATGTATTTGGCTATATTTGACCTATATTACATAATTTGTTCATAGAAAAATATTAAGATCCCAGCGACTTATGCGCTGCCTTCGGAAACGCCAAAAAAAAGTTCCTCCACTGCTGACATGATTCCGGTCGATTGAGTAGCTGAAACCGAAAAAGGAAAAAATGTCGTTAGACTGGAAGGTATTTCCTGTACAATGGCGTAGGATTTTCGAAAAATATCAAATTCTAACAAAATGGCGTAGTTATGAAAAAAAAGTCTGTTTACTTGCCTATAAAATGGTCGTTTCTTTCAATACCAAATCGTCAATTTTCATCCAATCAAAAATATCCTACGTCATTGTAGAGTAAATATATTCAAAGTTCAAGTCAATCTGATAATTGCTCTTTGAATTACAATGTCAGCAAATTTCAAAAATCTCATTTCGAGAATAACGATTAAAGATTTAACTAACGATTTTTGCAAGATAAATTGATATTGATATAAATTATATAAATGATAATGATATTCTTAAAAGTATGAACTGTCGAATAAGGCAAAAAAACGATTTTTTTGAAAGTGTCACACTGGAATAGCCCCTTAAGCTGAAAAACGAATTTACGATGTGGCATCAGAAAGTAATATATCAAGCGTGCAAAATATCCAATTCGATGGGTCTCGATAGAACACTTGAAGGAGCAAAGAGAAAAGAAGAGGCGACCACAGTAGCGCGGCCGTCCCAAGTCCGCGTTATGGAGATAGAAAACCAAGCTGTTACAAGAGCATACTCAGGATCAAAGCTGGGGGGGGGGGGCAGCTCATTTTAGTTTCACCGCAGAAGAAGGGGCAGCAGATAGTAGAAGTACTTTTTCTTCGAGGGGGGGAGGCAGCTGCCCCCCTCCCGGGTACACCCTTGAACCGTTACATGTTCAACACCAAAAAAGATGACAGTGGATCAACCCAAAGAACGGCTACAAAGGCTGAAATTGCGACGGCGGGTAAAAAAGCAGATCTTGAATCTCGATCAAGGAAGTACGAGGAGAAAACCAAGAATGACCAAACGGAAAAGGACATTCCCAGTGATGACGACAAAAACATGAAGACCGAATGTGACATCGAGTGGTTAGCCGATAGAGTGCTCAACAACGAATGGCAACGACAATAAATGACACGACAGAAGAAGACATTTACAAAACCCAGTGAGTTTGTTTATAATTAAAGACGTTGAAGGCAAGCATATCACATTTTTCCGTACATGACAAATTTCCAATCGAAAATCAGTTCGAAGAATTTGAACAAGCGTGTATACTGTTGAAATGGAACGAACTACAGAAAGTTATTTATGCAAAAAAATTATCAAGTGGCTCCGCGAAACAGTATATTGCGTTACAAGAAGGCATAACGACGTGGAAAGAACTATATAAAGACGACGGGCGTGTGAATTCGAAACAAAAGTGAATAGTACTATGGTTCATACCCAACTTGTGAAACGGAAGAGGCTGTCGAAAGAAACACTGCGACCATATGGGTACGTCGTGAGTGATATCGGAAATCAAGGTTCGACCGAGGTAGAAGTGCTTATGCAGTACATTATGTACGGAATAATAGACGAAGAAAACAATAAAACTATTTTGCACAACGCCTCGACTATCACTGAGATACGCAAAAATCTAGAACAATATGATCAGATGAAGGAGAGGGGTGAATAGAAACAACGGAATTAACTAGGCACGTGTTAATCGAAAGAAACGGAAAATTGACGAAAAGATGGAAAGTCTCACGGTATTTTATATGTAGTTCAGCCGAACATATTGCGCGCGAATGTCCGGAGAAAAATGAGGAAAAGAAGTGCTTCAAATATAATAATTTTGGGCATATCGCCTCGAAATGTGACGAAAAGGAGTCCTTAAAAGATCTCCCGAGTTAAGGGATGTGATCGTACGAGGTCGGTACTCATACTTTTCCCCGAAAACACTTCCCCGAATGACACTTCCCTGAATGACATTTCCCCGAAAACACTTCCCCGATAACATTTCCCCGAATCGACATTTCCCCGAATGACACTTCCCCGAACGGCACTTTCCCGAATCGACACTTCCCCGAAAAACAGTTCCCCGAATCGACATTTCCCCGAAAACACTTCGCCGAATGTCTCTTCTCCGAAAAACAGTTCCCCGAATCGACACTTCCCCGAACAACACTTCCTCGAAAAACATTTCACCGAATGACATTTTCCCGAATGAACACTTCCACGGACGACAATTCTCCGAAAATGAGTGAAAAAGTTATTTATTTAAAGTCAAAGTCAAAATGGGTAAAAATATTAATTGAAGGGTAAATAAGATGACAAGAAAAAATGAGTGAAAAAGTTATTTATTTAAAGTCAAAGTCAAATTGGGTAAAAATGGGTAAATGCGTAAATGGGTGTGAGCGCAGGGCACTTCGGATATGCGTGGGGAATAGTGGGGTCCGTGGAACACTGGTGTGGGCTCAGGGCACTTCGAATGTGCGTGTGGAATATTGGGGTGCGTGAAACACTGTTGTGGGCGCAGGGCACCTCGAATGTGCGTGTGGAATAGTGGGGTGCGTGGAACACTGGTGTGGGCGCACGGCACCTCGAATGTGCGTGTGGAATAGTGGATTGCGTGGAACACTGGTGTGGGCGCAGGGCACCTCGGATGGGCTTGGAATAGTGGGGTGCGTGGAACCCAAACAGACCCAAACAAACTGTTTGTCGGGAACGTGCCGTTCGGAGAAGTGTCATTCGGGGAAATGTCGATTCGGGGAATTGTCGATTCGGGGAACTGTTTTTCGGGGAAGTGCCGTTCGGGGAAGTGTCATTCGGGAAAATGTCGATTCGGGGAAATGTTTTCGGGGAAGTATTTTCGGGGAAATGTCATTCGGGGAAGTGTTTTCGGGGAAGTGTTTTCGGGGAAATGTACTGATACGTACGAGGTCACACATGAAAACGAAGGTGAAGGTCTTAGAATGACAATCGCAGTGGTAGATCAAAGAAAACCATACTTTTGTTATCCTTGAATTGACCGAAGTCAGTCTGCATCGTTGGAATGCAACGGGAATGCATTCTCTTTAAATGGTGAAAAGCTTTCCGGCGGATTTAGCCTACCAAAACTATTCGAACGTTTTTATGTATTCTTATCAGAGATCTACGCCCTCATTTTGCAGAAAAGGTTTTGGATAATACACATACATCTTTTTTACATAAATAGTTGCGTTTCAACGATGCAAACTTCAAACTTTTTACGTATTACCCTCCCCAATTGGGCCGTTTCCTATCACTCCCTACCTGCAGTTCTCTAGTCTACACCCAACTTCCCTTGCGTCCACAGCTGTCTTGAACTACACTGTACGGCATTTGCAGTGGGGATGGGGAAACTGTGGAAAACTCGCACCGGTATAGGCAGCCCCATATTGATCTGATTATCTGGTGCTTAGACGTTTTACTCAAGTATCCAAAGCCAGGTCTCAGAAGTATTGGCTTTCCGCAGACCGGTTGATGCGCAAGCTGGTGCACGACTAAGCGATCCCCACCGTTCACCCACCAGTCTCGTTTGTCATTGAAAAAATATATTAATCGCAGAACGTTATTAGTTAAAAAAAAGGGTTGTTGAATCCCATTTTGGAAGATGTAAGTTCGCACAAATGAATAATGACGCGCATTTCGGAGGATATAAAATCGTTTACTTGTGGATTTGTAACGTATCTTTTATACCCGATGGCTGAGCAGCGAATAGCTTGTCATTTATTTTAATATTTAAAATGAATCACGAAGAAATGGTGATGCTTGGGTTTCGAACGAACAGGAATTCCTGCTATACAGGTGTCTGCGCTAATATATATACAGGGTGTCCCTCTTATCTCTGCCACCCGAAGTAACTCGGTAATTATCGGCGTCACGAAAAAAATGTTCCAGACAAAAGTTGTACAGTGTGAAGGGGGTCATCAAATGCGACCCTTTTTTTCTAGGTGCAGGCGCTGCCGCACAGTGAAGGTCACCTCCACTTTTTTAAATGGAATAGTACATTTGTTTTGCAACCATCTTGTGGAGCACCTCGAGCCGCATAAAAAAACATTAGGGGGTCAAAGTCGTCCAAGGTCATTCAAGGTGGCCTATTAAAATGAAATACAAGTGTAAATATCTCGGATCACTACCAAATATTTGGTAGTGATCCGAGATATTTAGATTTGTATCATCGATACTGACCTTAAATGACCTTGAACGACTTTGACCCGCTAATGTTTTTTATGCAGCTTGAGATGATCCATAAGATGGTTGAAAAAAATGTACCGTTCCATTTTAAAAAGCGGAGGTGACCTTCACTGCGCGTCAGCACCTCCATCGAAATTTAAAAAAATGGTCGCATTTGATGGCCTCCTTCACACCGTACAACTTTTGTCTGGAACATTTTTTTGCGATGTCGATAATTACCGAGTTATGTCGGGTAGCAGAGACAAGAGGGACACCCTGTATATATTAAAGCACAAGCCTTCCCATTTCTTCATGATTCATTCCAAATATTAAAATGAATTACGACTCATTCGGTTATCAGCCATCTAGAA
The DNA here is from genome assembly GCA_964007375.1 of Ophion obscuratus. NCBI lineage: Eukaryota > Metazoa > Arthropoda > Insecta > Hymenoptera > Ichneumonidae > Ophion > Ophion obscuratus. The sequence goes on along the minus strand of OZ023314.1, from coordinate 5,430,111 downwards.
GATAAAAAAAAAACACGCGACGTTACAAATGTAAAAATAAACGATATTATATTCTTCGAGATACGCGTTATTATTCCCACACACACACACACACACACCTCTACATTCGTACGTCCACGTATATTTATTTGCATATTTAAATTTTAACTATCGTATTTTCTTTAACTATTCTTTTTACAATCTATACACATGTATATATCTTCGTTTCCAAATACTCAAGAGATTTCCCAAGATCGCGAGAATTGCAGATTTCTTTTCTATTTTTTTTCTTCTATTTTTCAACTGCTTTTTTCGGTTTCTACCGTGAGACAACAATTATGACAACGTCCTGAATTCCTCGACGTCCACGCATATTATTATATATACTCGTGCGCTATACGAAACGTGTGGAACGGCGTGGAGGCTGCTCGATGCCGCGGAGGCGCATGTATATATGTATATATATATATATATATATGAATATATAGGATTTTAGTCAAGGACGTTTCGCGCCACGCTCACACTTCACTCGCAAGACGACGACACGCTCGCGCATTCCGTCATCTTTCCTTTTCACAATAACGCAGGGCGTGTCTCACCTTTTTTCTTCATTTTTTTCTTTCATTCTTTTCTCCTTCTCATCTTTCTAACTTCTCATGCACGAGCATATTTTCTATGTCAATCTATGCGTCTCTCCGGTTGCATGCCTAAAACGCGCACCAGCGCAGGCTGTTCCTCCTCTCGTTTCGCGCTCGATTCTAGTATGCAATGCGTAATGTTGCTTCTCGCGAGGGCAGAGCGAAGCTCGTCGGAGATACGTGCACACGCATGCACTTGGATACCCTTTTTTAAAATATAATAATAGTAGTGTTGCATCATTTTTAAATATCATTAATAGTAGTCAAAATTTTAAATTAAACCAACTATTATTTAGAAGAAAATTTTTGAACAATAATAATAATAGTAGAATAAAAACTCTGAATTCATAATTATAATAATAATTTTCTAATTGCTATTATATATAATTATTATTATTATATTAATATAATCATCTATATATATATAATTATTATTATGTTAATTTTATCACGATTTTTTGGTGGAAGTGGGGGAAATATTTATAAAACATAGGGTATGATCAATAGATGAAGGTTTAACTCATCATAGATAGATTGCATTAACAGAAATCTAGTTCTCTTCGTTTCATGGCTGGGAACAAATGTCAGTCAGTTTTTCTGCGAAAAACAAATTAAAAAGTATGTAAAACCCACTTTGTTTTGTTATTACAGGTCCAATATAAGATGAGGAGTTGTCGTATTAAGTGGTTACAAAAAGGTTGTGAAAAATTTGCTTGTTTTTGTGCATTTATTGTGAAGCAATTATCTTTCCACGTATTCTTACTTAAAAATGAAAACAAAAATGACGTGTTTATTTCTATTAATTCATCTGGCGATCTCTCGGGAGATCGCCCGGGGGCCGATTGCCCGGGGGCAATCGGCATAGATGGTCTTATTTTTTTCGGGGGATACGGCAATAATATATTTAGCACTGTTTCCACAATATCTTTAATCCAAAATGTTGGAAAATAAAAGAAAAAAGAAAGGCAAAAAAAACAAGTCAAAGAGACCAAAGATGCCAAAACAAGAAAAATAGACTGACAGACCTAAGGAAAACAAGACTGTTGGGAAACCGAAAGCCATTCGTAGGATCTCACAAGGACCATCACTTTGGTGTCCTCCGATTTTGTTAAAGCTTTTTTATGTGGACGAGTATCAAAAACTAAGAGACACGTATTTTTTTAATCGGTGGAAAGACGGTTTTAAGGTGTGAAACGCACCCTCGAAAATAGGGGTGTTTTTCGTGTTTCATCGATAACGTTATCGTTCCGATCTCCAATGTATAGTACACAAAAAAGTAAACATTGTTGCAATTTGAAATTTTGTTATATCCCGTACCGTTAAAACGTTATCGACGAAAAAAGAAAAACATCCCCATTTTTAGGGTGCGTTTCACCCCTTAAGATTATTTTTCTGCTGATAAAAAAAAATACCTGTCTCTTAGTTTATGATACTCTTCCACATAGAAAAGTTTCAACAAAATCGTAGAAGAACACCAAAGTGATGTTCCTTGTCAGGCAGCAGTTGCGAAGAAATTCCCATGGCCCTCTGCGATACCGCTGAAAGTGGGAACGAAGATGAAAAGGAAGACAACTGCAGAGGCTGCGGCGATAACTATTAGAAGATAACTCGTCGAGGACTGGCTGTTGTGTAGCATTTCTAAACTCTGGATGCATGAAAATTATACGGAGTATGAAGACATGTGCTCCAACTGCGGCAGTAAAAAAAAGGAGATCGTAAAGGCAAGGGCAACGGAGAAAATAGCACTGGCTATCTCCGCCCGAGCCCTATGGCCATCACTCCTGGACCCTCCCAGAAAGATGGCCAATCGTATTTATTTATTTATTTTTAATGGTTGATGCGCCTACATGTGCTGATTTTGAGAGTGATTATTATTAAGATTTGATAATAAATACAATCAAAGTTTCGTTTGCAATTCAAATGGTTGTTTTATTCATCATGGTTTCTCGACAATAGGTCCTCAAAGTTGATAGGGCCCTCACACCAAAGTTGATAGGGCGCCTTACCCTAATATATTTATGAAACAAGTAATCAATAAAAAAATTCTGACCATCGGTCCATGATTCTGAATGAAGTAGTGGAACATTTTAACGAGAATCTTTTTTAGGGGACATCAATTTGGATCTGTCACCATTTCATGCTGAATTAATGTTCCTCTTCACAAATATATTGGGTTGGTACAAAAATCTTGCAACACACAACACGAGTAAAAAAGAAAAATATTTTATTTTAACAATAAACGATTATTCAGTAATGTAGGCTCCCTCCGCATCTACAACTCTTGCCCAACGCTCTGGTAGACTTTGCACGCCCGCAGACCAGAATTCTTTTGATCGTGAATTAAGAAAGTCGTCCGATGTATTTTTGAGATCTGACAGATCATCAAATTTTTTATCCCGTAAATAGTTCATCAAAGCTCGAATCAGGTAATAGTCGGTAGGTGCTAAGTCTGGTGAATACGGTGGGTGTGGTAGAACTTCCCATCCTAGCTGCGAAATAGTTTCTTGTGTCATCTTAGCGATGTGGGGTCGAGCATTTTCATGGAGAAGCCGAACGTGAAGACGTTTACGCCTTTTCTGTTTCATAATTTTAGCCACCTTTTGCAGTTGTGCAGAATAAATCTCTGCCTGTATTGTGGTGTTGGTTGGCAGAAATTCGTAATAGAGCATGCCCTCACAATCCCACCAACAACAGAGTAAAACTTTCTTCATTTCACGGGGCTGTTTAGGGGTCGGTTCTGGTTTTTCCCCTTTCGATAGCCACTGACGCTTGCGCGTGTGATTAACATACAACACCCAGCTTTCATCCCCAGTGACTATTTCTTGAAGAAAATCCTTTCTTTGCGGACGATGCAGGAGTGAAAGACAGATGGACATGCGTGTTGCTTTGTTTGATTCGCCGAGATTGTGCGGTATCCAAGACGAATCAACTTTCCTATATCCCATCTCTTGTAAATGTCGAAGGATAGTAGGATGACTGCAGTTGAGTTTGTTGGCTAATTCTCGTGACGACATATTAGGCTTTGCCTTTATAAGTGCTCGCAGTTCTTCATCGTCCACAATCGATTCCCTGCCGGACCTAGGTTTGTCTTCAAAAGACGTATCGCCAGAATGAAAACGCTGATACCATCGGGAGACCGTTGAATAATTAACTACATTAGCCTTGAACGCACTGCATATATTACGGGCTGCAGCTCTTACAGAATGCCCTTGCAAGAATTCGTAATATGCGATTGCTCGAAGTGCACGTTGATCCATCTTTGCTCATACTGACTCCGCGGAACATCTGACTCGCTTATATATCATGCGGCATGGAAGGTTCTCGAACATTCTTGTATTTCCTATTCTCGAATGTTCTCGAACTTCATTATTAGGAAAAATATTTTAATTGAAAAAAAAGTGTTGCAAGATTTTTGTTCCAACCCAATATATACCCACATATACATATACCAGATGTAGAAGTATAAAACCGGAATTTCCCTATAGGCCTCCGAAGTAACTTTCGTGGTGGCGCCCCGTAACGGCTGCCGGTGGCAAAATTTGGATTGGCGCATGGCGGTTAAGTCAAACCGGCACAAACACGAAAGAGCTAGGCTTGAGCAAGCATCATCGATTAGACACCTGATTTAAATGGCGATCGGCATACTGCACTAGCAGACGAAAACCAATCCAAGTTTTGCCAAAACTCGCCGCAAGGGTGCGCGACAAGAGTTACTTCAGAGGCCTATAAATGGTGCTAGCCATCAGTTTAGAGACCGTAAGACCGCTTCTGCAGCGCCATTATCTCCCTCTAACAGCTGACGAAGATTTTCAACACACAATAACCCAAGTTCCCTACCTGTATATTTTTCTATAACTTTAAACATGTCGAGTTTTGTGTCTACGAACTACGATTTGCGGACAGCATTGGTTTTCTGTTATCATTTGAAGAAAACTGCTGCAGAATCGCATCGAATGCTTGTCAAAGCTTACGGTGAACATGCTCTTGGTAAAACACAGTGTTTCGAGTGGTTAAAAAATTCAAAAGTGGCGATTTTGACGTGAGAAACGCAGAGCTTGGGAAACCACCGAAAAAGTTCGCAGGCAAAACGAATTGCAAGCCTTATTGGATGAAGATGATACTCAAAGTCAACAAGAACTCGCGGATCATTTGAATGTGACGCAAAAAGCCGTCTTCATTATTTGTTATCATTTTCAAACAATAGACGTGTAATTTTTACAAAAAAATGCCGGTTTTATACTTCTACACCTGGTTAATACGAAGAAACCGAGACTGGTGATGGGTGGTCGGGGTTCGACTCTGGCGGTCCTCGAGTTGAGCAGCGTTGTGCTTGCCCGATACCCGGAGCGGTGACCGCCTAGTTATGCATCGGCTGGCGCATGAACCAGTCGGCGGACGGATAATACTTCTGAGACCTTGCTGTAGATACTTCAGTTAAATGTCTGTGCACCAGAGAATCAGAAGAATATGGGGCCGTCTATACCAGTACGGGATTTCACACAGTTTCCCCGTACCTTCGGCAAATCCGGTAGTGTAGCTTCAGATATTCCTTTCACGAACCCGAATGTTTAACAACAAACTGATTTTTGTCTATAAACAAGTAAAAACACATCCTAGTATACTGGTAAAATTTCAGGCCAAGTTACCGAACTTTTAACAGAAAATTACGACTCTAAAAATTATACGGCGCTTTATGGAGATAACACGCTGGCCACATTTCTATCTAATAATTTATACACTGAATCACTCTAGATGCCTGATATAAACTGCTTACGCGCGTTCATAAAAATCTAAAGATTCCGTAACGGCAATAAAAACAGTGGGTCACCGAATGTTCAAATAAAATGTTAATGACAAAACTCGGAAAAATGTGACTAGCAGAAGAATTTTCGTAGCCGCGAATTTTCATAGAAAATGTCAAAATTCACTAAATTTTCCCGAAATGTTTAATCCCAGTTTATCGTTGGGCATGATAATTAATTGGGACTTATTGTTATTGGGCGCCACTGTAATTTAACCAATGATTCAGAAGGGCCCTCGCATGCCCCTACAAAATACGGCCCTCCGCGAAAAGAAGACCTTAAGAGGGCTGTGGACGCAAAGGAAGTTAGGCTAGATTAGAGAAGTGATAGGAAAGGGTTCAATTGGGAACGGGTAATAGGTAAAAACACCCGCAGGTTATACGTTGGATCTGAGGAACGGAAAATCCTGACTATAAATGTTGCTACGGGCCAGACTAGAGCTGCATTCGGCATGCCGTATTCCGTACCACGGTATGGTACAGGCCGTCGGATCAGAGCTTTACTGGGCTTGAAACGCTTTTTTGAATCCGGCCATGTCGCGGATGCCGGTATCCAATGTTGGGCCAATATCCGGCCAACTGTTAGGATTTTCAGTAAGCCTACTATTTATTGGCCAACTGTACATGCCAGCGTTGGACCGAAGAGATCACTCCTACCGTGGCGCAACACTAAGCCGGTAGTGCTGCCGTTCATCGGCCAATGGTAGAATGTGATTGGCGTGACGCTGGCTTGAGGTTGGGTTGGTTGCGTCATTTTTCACGGATAACGTAACTAATCCGTATACCTTTTCATGCCCTGATCCGATTGCCGTATCTGTGCCTGAAATATTTGAAAAATCCAAAAATTACGAATAAAAAAATTCTGGTGGTATTTTTTGTTTCCATATGCGTTATTTATGGCCCTGCCTATATGGTAATTGGAATAAAACGTATCCGGCCTCGTTCAAGTTTTTCACCTACCCTGGAAATTGAACCTACGTCTTCTAATCCTAGAGTTCAGCGCGCGACCTATTTAGCCATTCCAACACTTGTGTAAACCTTTTGTTTTCTTTGATTACCTTGATGATGATGAAAATAAACGAATGCAAATTAAAGAAAAAAAAGCGTTGCATTCCCACGATGCAAACTTCAATTTTATTTTCATTCGTTCTATGTATCTTGATTTGATGATTAATACGTCCGCATGGATCCCATATTACTTTTATTAGAATCTTGCCGAAATTTAATACGCATGCAGCAACTCAGTTATTTACTTTGATGGCCCCGAATAAGGTTATCCGGTAGACATTCGGCGCAAATCAGACATACACTTCAAAGTGCATGGCGGATCAGCACCGGATGTCTACTGGATTAGCCAACCTCGGAGCACGGATGGGAAAAGGAAAATCGATCAGGCCTTGCCCAGGTAACCTTAACAGAGCCATGTGAGGGACGCGTTGCGGGTCATCTGATGTGAGCCTGATTAATACTGCCTTCTTACATCGGTATCTGGGTACTACTGATCCGGCAGATATACCGCGCCGATCAGGCACGGCCTTCGGCGCCCTAACAAGGTCCTCGCAAGATTACCTGATTCAGGACTGATCAGTTTGTCCTTATTACACCCGTTTTCCGGATTCATTGACCTAGTGGATACCCAGCACAGATCAGGCGGGCGCTTCTACGGTATTCCGGACCGTATCTTCAAATCTGCCTGATCAGTGATCCAACTGCCGGAACAACATTTCCAGTCGGGGATATAGTGTGTGTGTGTGTTCGTGTATGTGTCTGTGAGCGACTGCAACGAAATTCTTCGGACGCAAAACGTGCAGGTGAATGCGGACGGCTGAAAAGTGTATTATACACATTCCCATGTATGTATGCATGTACGTGAGTGCATAAACACATATAAACCCACGAGAAGCCACCTTACCTCCTCGCGCGTTCTCGGCCCGGTTGCTTTTTCCTGCTGGTTCAAAACTTGTATATATCAACGTACGTACAGACGTAACGGTCGATGAACTGTGAGTGTGGTAACTTCTCTCTCCTTGCTTTATCCATCTCTCTCTCTCTCTCTCTCTCTCTCTCTCTCTCTCTCTCTCTCTCTCTCTCTCTCTCTCTCTCTCTCACGCGAACTCGGGCTCACTCACTCTTCTCTAATTATAGGAGAGCGTGAGCTCGCGGACGAGTAACGCGACTTTGCGCGCACACTTTAATACACGTGGGCCCCCTCACGTAGGTGTAACTCGCCCAAGGAATAGTACTCGATCATGCTTGACTTTCGGTAGTCACGAAGAAAGAGAGGGAGAGAGAGAGAGAGAGAGAGAGAGAGAGAGAGAGAGAGAAAGATAGAGGTAGAGACAATGGTATAGCAATCGCAATGAAACACCACGTCCATATTGTTCGAGTTTTTGGCGCCCCAAATAGTCTCCTTTAGTGGTATGAGGAAGCTCTTCAGTAAATACTCAATGTAAAACAGTTTCATTGGCTTTGATTGTTATATGACTGAATTTGTTGTGTTTGTCTTTACTTTTGTGGATGCCAGTATGTGTGGTTGTCGATCTACTGTACTTTAACGGGCTATACCAGTGCGAACGCTGAACATTTGGGTGGTTTTCGGGAATTTTTTGGAAGAAAAGTCCTCGGAACTTTATTCGATATAAATGATATAAATGATAATGATATTCTTGAAAGTATAAACTGTCGAAAAAGGCAAAAAAAGAAATCGATTTTGTGAAAGCGTCACACTGGTATAGCCCCTTAAACTCTCTCTCTC
>OZ023314.1:5386938-5419438 GCA_964007375.1 Ophion obscuratus | reverse complement strand
TTTGGTGTGATATTTACATACATACGTAAATGTATCATAATTATAATAATGATAATAATAAAATAATAATAATATCTTCGCATTGCCGTTTTGCCTCTCTCAAGTTTACGCATAGTTCGCCCTCGGGGCTTCGATACAGCATAACGAGGCTGGTTGTTGTACATTTACGAGAGTCATCGCGCGAGGCTCTCGGATACGCACACCGCGTCGTGAATACCTACCTGAGAGCCTGGAGAGAATCAGCGGTGTTGGAGGTCTCTCGGAGATACTTGATGTAATATATATATATATATATATATATATATATATATATATATATATATATATATATATGGGTGTGTGCGCGCGCGCGTGTGTGTGTGTTTGTGTGTGCGCGCGTGCATATATAGGTATCTCTCCTCTCGCGTAGTTCAAACTGTGAGAGAATTTCCACAAGTGAGTTCATCTCGTTGCAGCGATGTATTTATGCGGTATACGCTGTTTCGCGTACCTCGTGTGTATTATGCGAAGGCGCATTTTTTTTCTCTGGCATATCGAGGCGATACCTTCACTCATTACCGATTGCGATAATATGTGCTTGCATATTCGGAGTGGTGGGAAAATCCTGATGTACGCAGATACACTTGCGAATGGAACTTTTGTACGGAGATTATATATAGTGGGCAAGAGAGAGAGAGAGAGGGGGGGGGGGATTGATTGATTGATTGATTGATAATATTTAATATCGAATTTATTAAATATTAAGTGTATTAAATTGACTTATTAGATGAAATGAAATAATTAAATTTATGAAATATTACATTTATTAAATTGAATTCTTAAATTGAATTATTAAATGAAAGAAAATTATTAAAAATTCAATAAGTAGTAGAGAAAAATGGAGTATAGACCCGAAATTTGGGGGTGGACGAGGACGAAATAGGTAGACGAATTTCAAGCTAGGTATGTTAAAATGGACATGGGAATTAGTAGAAACACCCGAAACTATAGTTGACGAAACACCCGAAACTATAGTTGGCATATATGTGGCGAATCGAAACGGGGTGCAGGGGAACGGAAGTCGAAGTGTGGAAAAGGGCCGCAAGGTATCTACTTGAAATCATGAAGATCAGGGATGATAGGTGGCCAAAAAAATGCCTAAAGGAAGAAGTAAGAGCAGTCATAAATGGTACCCCATCAAAATGGGGGAAGAAAGTAAAAGAAGCAATGGAAAGCGTAGGTGAGGGGGTAATCTGGCGAGCCGTATGGAATGAAAATGTAAGGGAGCTGGATACCCGATGAGTTGGTCTAGCTATGTTGCCGGAAAAAAGCATCACAGATATAAAAAATAACTCACGATCCTTAGTCAACAAAACAAATAATTATGACTCCATATGAAACCTACGAATTAATCCACTTAAATGCGAATCAATCTCGTTCCGACGTACGCATGCATATCTTCGGTCCACAGACAGAACCCTAAAGAACAACTTCAACATAATCACTCACAATCCAGATGCTAGAGAACCAGTCAGAATTCCCACAAACAAATCCGTTAAATACCTCGGTGTAAATCTAGACAATCTAGCACGCGCTAACAAACATTGGACAATAGAGCTCAAAAATGCTAAACGTCGAAACCACCCTCTGGCTCGGCTTACGCACAATGAGCTCATTCCCTTCAAAGTGAAAGTAATAATATACCAGTCTTATCCTACCGATACTAATTTATGCGGCCCCAGTCCTGTGGAACTAGGGATCAACTCAAGCCGAAAACCTGCGAAAGTTCGAAAGAAAATGCCTACACGCCGCTCAATTTCTACACCGATCACAAGAGTCACAATTCCAACGCAGAGGTAAAAACTCGATAGGACTCAGGTGTAGAAGTGTGAAACCGGAATTTCCCTATAGATGGTGCTAGCCATCAGTTTAGGGACCGTAAGATCGCTTCTGCTGCGCCATCATCTCCCTCTAACATCTGACGAAGATTTTCAACACACAAAAACCCAAGTTCCCTATACCGGTATATTTTTATATAATCTTAAACGTGTCGAGTTTTGTGCCTACGAACTAAGATTTGCGGACAGCATTGGTTTTCTGTTATCATTTGAAGAAAACTGCTGCAGAATCGCATCGAATCCTTGGCGAAGCTTACGAGGAACATGCTCTTGGTAAAACACAGTGTTTCGAGTGGTTCAAAAAATTCACAAGTGGTGATTTTTGACGTGAGAAACGAAGAGTGTGGGAAACCACCGAAAAAGTTCGCAGACAACGAATTGCAAGCCTTATTGGATGAAGATGATACTCAAAGTCAACAAGAACTCGCGGATCAATTGAATGTGAAGCAGAAAGCCGTCTCCATTCGTTTGAAAGCCCTGGAATATGGAAAAAGGCAACACAAAGTCATTTTGCTCCATGATAATGCTTCATCACACACAGCAAAATGGGTCAGGGAAACGATCGAGGCGTTCAGTTGGGAAATACTAGCGCATGCGGCTTATTCTCCAGACTTGGCTCCGTCCGATTATCATCTATTCGCATCAATGGGACGCGCTCTCGCTAAACAACGCTTCAATTCGTATGAAAATGTACGAAAATGGCTCGACAACTGGTTTGCTTCAAAAGAAGAACTGTTTTTTTTGGCATGGCATTTATAAACTGCCGGAGAGGTGTTAAAAATATATAAATAGCAATGGAGATTATTTTTAATAAAATAGTTTTTATCATTTTCAAACAGACGTGCAATTTTGACACAAAAAATCCGGTTTCATACTTCTACACCTGGTATAATACGGCTAACATACCAAGAATCGACAATTTTATAATTAAACTTACTAGAGATTACTTCGCCGACACCGCTCTATTAGATAATAACACCATTAAGGCGTCTGGCCATCTTGGCCGATCGAAAAATGGGTATATTTAAAAAAAAAAATAATAAACTTGAAAGTGAGGGCCGGAATATTTTTTTTACACAACGTCAGAAAGGGCTTTAAGAATAATGTTAATAAATTTCCGTTCAAAATATTTAAAAATGGCGCCGTTATGCACATTGCCGCGGGGCCCTCCGCACATCTGAAAAAAAATGACGTGTCACATCTGAAAAAAAAATAAGCTTATTCGTGAGTAGTGTCGCTACAATGTAGCGTAGCGGTTTTTTTTTTCGACCATCAAAAAAATTATGGCGAGCCATGATTTCGGTGAAAAATACGAATTGTTTTCTTCGGCTCACCATAATTTTTTTAATGGTCGAAAAAAAAACCGCTACGCTACATTGTAGCGACACTACTCACGAATGAGCTGATTTTTTTTCAGATGTGACATGTCCGGGTAACAGCTGGGACAACGGCCGCGTGTATCGTGCGGAATGCCTCCGCGGCAATGTGCATAACGGCTCCATTTTTTAATATTTTGAACGGAAATTTATTAACGTTATTCTTAAAGCCCTTTCTGACGTTGTGTAAAAATATATCGGCCCATACTTTCGAGTTTATTGTTTTTTTTAATATACCCATTTTTCGATCGGCCAAGGTGGCCAGACGCCTTAAGTCGTGCAGTCTTCCTGACCCAATATTAACAAACCTGTCAATAAATACCGGATATATACAACCGTAAGCATTTATATTACACGACACAACAGGTTTAATACATGATCATAAAAACACATCAATTTTAATGCATTGAAAAAGACATTCGACCAATAACACATTACCAGTCAGTCATGCCTATATGATGCACAACTGACAAAATTTTACATGTGATATAACTGTACCAAATATCGACAAAAATGACGACTATAGACATGACCAAAAATACTTTTGGTTAGATCCCACTGCTCTACGTATAACCGAGCTACGGACAAGACTGAATATAGAGGATCCCCGACTTCATAGGAAACGTAAGAGAAGAAAACGTTAAAAATTATAACACAACTTAAGAGAGAAAAATCAAAAGGATGACAACTCGACTCTCATCTAAAGACTGATTAGATCCCAAATAGGCAACATAAACATTAAATAATAAAATATATTTTTCCTACCTTACAAACACACATTACGACATAAGAAATGATTACCTCAAACTAACCCTAGTATACGAAAAACTCACCCTAATAAAGTTACCTCGTTGTTTGACTATTTATAAGAATTAAAGTTTAACTCAACCTAAAGTTTAACATATATACAAAGATAAGATGCGTTTATTTTCTAAAGTGTACCTGTTTTATACGTAAAAAAGTCCAAGACTGTATGGCAATGTATATAACTAATACAAACCTTAATAAATAAAAGTCTAGTGGTTAGCGTGCTGGCAAGCGGATCGGGAGGTCGCAGGTTCAACTCCCAGTCGCGTCACTTTCGTCGTGAAATGTTTTTCTTCGACATTTCTCGGCGAAAGACGACTAGTTCCGTGACTGGGAGGCGAACCAGGGGCCGGTCGTTTCGGTATAGGTTTTCCGCAGTTTCCCTATGCCCATGGCAGATATATCATGGTGAATACGATGAAGAGGGGGAAGTCGGCTGCAGTCGCAAGGTGGGGGTGTGGAATGGGAGGTAGAACGAACTTGAGGCGGGTTGGGACACGTATAAAAAGGGGAAGACCCTGTACGGCTGGAACAAACCAATTAAAAATAAAAACAAATTAATAATGTAAGGGAGCTGGAGAGAAAATAGAAAGAGGCATAAAAGTTAAGATTGAACAAGATATTCAATACGCCGGGAGCAAAATCGATGCGTCAACATACTGCTAGGAACATAAACATAGGAAAACAGGTATACACATGGAGAAATATTGGGAGGACAAGATGATTAGGGGGAAATTAAAAGAAACGTGGGCGCGGATCAGATGTGGTAATGTCGGGAAAGACAAGAAGAAGGTTATGTAGACGCGAAATGTAGGATATGCAAGCAGGCAATTGAAAATTTGAGACGTATTTGTGAGTGTACGGAATTTGAGGGAAAACTGAAGCAAGAAATAGTAAATGAACTGGACAAATGGTTGGAAAATAGCAGGGGGGCTAAAAATAGACCGCAAAGTAGAAGTGCAACTGAAAATGCAACTGGCAAAGCAGCTATTCGATTACATAGGACAATTTGAGCAACCAGCAACTAGGATAGATATACGAAAACCAACGTAAAATAATTTATGTAAATAAATACCCTTACAGGGTGTACCTTGGAATGAATACTATTACTACTACTAATTTATGTAAATGAGAAGGGCACTCATGTAAACACCCTTGAAAAGGGCATACAAGGAATAAAAACGCTACTATTATTAAATTAAATTAAGTTTAGAAATATTAAATTGATCGGGTTCTTAAATACTATTAAAACGACTGGGCACATATAATTACAGCTAAAATGTGAAAAAAAAAGTATTGCGAAAATTTAATGAAAATAAAATTTGATATAAAACTAAAAATAAACAGAAATAATGGAAATAAAGATTCAATAAAAATACAAAAATGAACAATATGAGTTGCGAGAAGATAGAAGAGAAGAATATAACAAAATTTAAATACAAAGTGAAATTCGATATGAAGGAGAAATTAAATTATGAACGTAAGATTAACCTAGAGAACTTGGCAAAATAATATGCAACGAAAAAAATATTAACAAAAATGCATGCATGATGGTCAAATGTGAGTATGAAAATACGAATTAAACGAGGAAATGCAATGACTTCTGATAATCGAGTGTGAAGCGAATAAAAGAAAAAAGGAACGAGGACAATAAAGAGAGAGAAAGAGGGAGAGAGAGAGAGAAGGGAGGGGGCTGGGGGGGCGTACAGCCAACAAGGACAGAAAAATTGATTGATTGGTAGTTTTATTAGGTCTCAGTGATACTGCGAGGAAAATGTATTGTAGGTACCTCGAGCTACATTCATTTCACGCAATATTAAAGTAATGATCGTGACATTAAAACAATAATAATAGAAACAATAATGGCAATGAATCATAGTAGTACTAACAAAATTACAATGATATGGTTTTCATTTTTTATAAGTTTTATGAGCATTATTTGGAGAAAGTATTTCCTTATTGAAATTTTGTTTTAGTAATATAATAATTGTAGGTCTCGTTGTAATGATATAAATGATAATAATAGCAAAAGTGTGGGAGGGGCAGAGGCAGGGAGAGGGGGAGGGAGAGAGAGATAGAGAGAAGACGGGGAGAACAATGAACCAGTTGGTTGTATTATTTCGTGATTTGTCGTTAAGGGGCTATACCAGTGTGAACGCTGAAAATTTGGGTGATTTTCGGGAATTTTTTCCAAAAAAAGTACTCAATTAAATGTTTCGGAAAATTAAGAATATATTTGGCTATATTTGACGTATATTACATAATTTTTTCATAGAAAAACGTGAGATCCAAGCGACTTGTGCGCTGCCTTCGGAGGCTCAAAAAAAAGTTCCTCCACTGCTGACATGATTCCGGCCGATTGAGTGGCTGAAACCGAAAAAGAAAAAAATGTGGTTAAACTGGAAGGTATTTCCTGTACAATGACGTAGGTTTTTCTAAAAATATCAAAATCTAACAAAATGGCGTAGTTATAAAAAAAAGTCTGTTTTCTTGCCTATAAAATGGTCGTTTTTTTTCAATGCCGAATCATGAATTTTCATTCAATCAAAAATATTTTACGTCGTTGTAGAGTAAATATATTCAAGAGTACTGAGTTCAAATTTCAATCGGACAATTGCTCTTTGAGTTACAATGTCAGCAAATTTTTAAAATCTCATTTCATATTCTTGAACTTATAAAAATCTTGAAAGTATAAAAATCTCATCTCATATTCTTGAAAGTATAAACTGTCGAAAAAGGCAAAAAAAATCGATTTTTTTAAAGTGTCACACTGGCCCCTTAAGTCACAGACTATTTTCACTTTCTCTCCCTCTCTCTCTCTCTTTCTCTCTAAGCACTCCCCGCTCTCTGTTTTTTCTTTCGGCTTTTTATTTTCCTACCTCTCTCTCTTTCTCTCAAAGCTCCCTCCTCTCTCTCTCTCTCTCTCTCTCTCTCGCTCTCTGTCGTCATAATATACTCACTTATGTACGCCGTACATAATCCAGCTGGCTTATTTGCCTACTCACTGTCACAGCTCCGCGCACCATTATCTCAATTACCCTTTCCTTTTTTCTCTCCAAAAGCCTCCGTGCTCTTATCGTGTAATAAAAAAAAAAACAAAAAAAAGAAAATAAAAAAAAAACAAGTATAATACTCCACTCGAAGCGGCTGCGCTTTGCGTGCGAGGCGCCGCAGAGTTTGCCAGGAAAGTACTCGCAGACCCAAAGCCAGCAAATTCATTTTCACCGGCGCCTGGGAATTCCTTAATTACCAGAAACATTTCGTTCTCGTACGAGCGAACAAATTCATTGCACTCTTGTGTTCCTCTTCCTCCGTTATCTCGAGAACGCGATGGCTTTTCTTTTTGTTTAATTTATTTTTTGATTTTATTTTTTTTCGGTCGCCACTTTACGTTTACATACCACCCGCGCGGATACGCGTCTCCAGACACCCGGAATGTATGCCGAGATACGATGATGGCGTTGGAGCTCCCATCACTGGAATGCAACTCGAAGATTCATTTTTTTTCTATTTTTTTTTTAATTTCTTTATTTTTATCGTAAGCCGAGAGCCTTCTTTCGTATTTACGATGCAGTTCTATAATGAGGGTCTTAAAAATTGTTGAGTGATCTTCGAAACTTCGATTTGTCGGGAAGGAATTTGGGCAATTTGGAAATATTTATTTTTATTGCAATCCAAAGTGCAAGTTCCTACGTCATAACGTATGATAATATGTATATATTCTAGTTTTTTTTTTTTTTTTTTTTTTTTTTATTGATCCGATGTATTATTGCTGTCATCATTAAATTATTAGGCTCTTACTTGTATTATTATTGAGAGATGGAGATGTGGAGGAAGTAGGAAAGATAATCAAAATGACGATATAAATAAAAGCTGACTAGGAGGGACAATACGACTGGAACAAAATTGACAAACCGACATGTTCCAGGGAGTATGCAAATCAAAAACAAAGTATGGAAATGGATGGTTACTGGGAAGAGTAGGGTAGAGAAGGAAAGACAAATCGCTGGAATGCAACGATTTTTTCTTATTTCTTCATTTTTACTACTATTCGAAACCTTTTTCTGCAACTTGAGGTCGTAAATCTGTAATAAAAGTACGTTAAGGCAGGATTCTACTTTGAAACCATGAAAAAAACGCTGTTTTCGTGAATTTTTTCTGAGAATACTATTAAAGATATCGATATGGGGTTTAAACTGTTCAATAAATACACTCTTTAAGGACATAAAAAAAAATTTTAAATGTATTTTATTCATTTTTTGTACACGTAAAATATGTTTAAAGCCAACGCCTCGAAAAGCAGGTACCGTTGCCGTGGTCGTGAAATCTTCCCGACGGATGGTCTGAAACAAAAAAATCAAATAGTTTCATATTCAGTATGTCTTCAGGAACCCACCTAACTAGAATATTTTATATACGTGCAAAATTAACAAAATGGCGGCTAAAATACGAAAAAAAATGCGGGTTTTTGGGTCTTTTTTTTGCAATAAAAAAATAGTTCTAATCAAAATTTTAAGTTGATTGTAGTTAGGTCGGTTGGTACACACATATAGAATATGTGTTCCAAATTTCATAAGGATCGGTTCAGTACTTTTTGAGTTATCACGACCACGGTACTTGAAAATGTCGTTTCGAGAAAAACGCGTTTAAAGTTTTGGTGAGTGATAAATCGTAGAAAAAATTATCTTACCCTCAATCAGCGATGCCTGGGCCATATAATATGCCTTCGACGTGTTCCAGGTGGGTGTTTTCATCCAATTTCAAAGTTTCAAAGTTTCAAAATAGAATCCTGCCTTAAAAGTATTGAAAAAACAGTGTTTAAAAAAACACTTTAACGTGCTGTAAACATTATTCGAAAAGACTTTTCACCGACTTTTTTAATTCACTTAGAAGACAGTTTCATACTGAAGAAAATAAACTTTGGTTTTATTCCAGGCCCCTCAATTCGGAAAAGTCGTGAAAATGAAGACTGGAGAAAACGTGCTTCAAAGTTTTCAATAGAAGGAAATATCAATATCAAATATCAATCGCTCCTCTGTTTTTGGCCTTGTATCTTCGAAAATATTTACAATTGGCCTCTCTAACTTTGTAAATATATTCTTGAATAGTTTATCTATCGATTTAAGCAATTAAAAAAAAAAAAGATTTTTCGGACCTTCTAATTCAGGCTCTGGTCTTAAGAAACTAGCGACTAGGATATATATAAGAAAACCAATGTAAAATAATGTGCATGATAAGGGACGGGCATTTATGTAAACATCCTTAAAAATGGCATACAAGGAATAAAATACTACTACTATAAAAATCTCAATGATTCAATGCTAATGATAATGACAATACAGCATCCGAGTAAACTAAATGCCGGAATACAATTACATTTAGACATAGAATGTAACATGCGTAAAAATTCGTATCTGCCGGTTGCGGACTCGGAAATTTATAGACGTCGAAAAAAATTCAACTGCCGCCCGCATCATTTATTTCTTGCTGCATATTTATACACGCGATGCTCACTCGACGTATGTTTGTCCATTGCACGTGTGGAATATTTATTTCGCCGCTTATCTGGCAGATGAGACTTATTTTGTCTCGGCAGAAGGAAAAAAAGAAAAAAAAATGTCTCAGGTTAATGCGTGTGCGAAGACTATAGCTGGAGACATGCCAGACTACTATAAGAAATAAGGAACAATTTGGGTGCATAACATTTTTACAAGTGAATTTTTTTAATATATTTTTTTCTTTGCGTTGATTATTATAGTAATTCTCGGTTTATTTATTTTTTGCAATCAATGTTTTTGCTGTCCCATAATGGGCAGTGCACAACTATAATGCCTTGCGCATGATGAATGCAGATTAATGCTGACCCGATGCAATATTCATATATATATCTATGCAGATCGCGTCTGGTCTACATTCATCATGCACAAAGCAATCAAATTTTGCATTGCACATTATATATATATATATATATGCATTGCCCGCTCGTGAAGTTTCACCGAAGTCGTTTGATGACTGATCGAGCTTAGGTAGAAAGTTCTCTCGAGCTACGAGCCTCCTCTCTCTCTCTCTCTCTCTCTCTCGCCTGACCGCAGAAATACAGGATGAATGATTCCGTCTGTGTGAATCGACTTCTTGTCTTAATGATAAGGCATCGAGGGCACACAAAAATACTCGAGAGAGAGCGAGAGGGAGAGAGAGGGAAAGAATCCTTCACCCGAAGGTCGTCTAACCAGGAATTTAATTGAAGAAGCAATATTAATGGGCGGCCTTAGCATGCCCCGGTAATAAACGAGCCTGAATATTCTCAGCTGGGGAGAAAAAATCTGGGTTGACGTGCATCCATTCAAAAATTACATTCCAATGCTTGAACATGTAATTATTTATATTTTTTGAAGGGCAATACATAACATTTAGATTCGTGATTAATGTATGAATATATATAGACTACTGACAAAAATAAAGGGAACAAAATAATTCCCAATAGGTTCAGGTAATTTCGCAATTGCTCTACCCTTGCGAAAAAACATCGTAGGATAAAAGTGAAAAAAGTATTGTAAAGCTTAAAATCTCTCGTTTCCGAGCTTTGACTTCGATTTTTTTATCCTTTGTTACTAATTAATCAAAAGGAAAATAGCGATGGGAAAATTATCGATTTTTTTTCTATCAAACAAGTCTACAAAGAAGGAATTTTTTATCAGTGAAGCCATCAGATCTCTTTTCTTGTCTCTTTCTCTTAACGGCGGGGTAAAGTTAATTCGGCGAAAAAAAGGCATGTTTTTAAGATTTTTTTTTTGGCGTAACGAATAGTGTTCGTTTATTGAAAAATTTACATATAATAAAGTAACATTTGAACAACATTCTCCTAAATTTGCATTGCAAAATATTCAAAATTGAGCGAGTGAAAATTAAACCCCGGAGGCGCCTCGAAAAAAAGTTGGTTTACGGTGTGCACCATAACTCGCAACAGAATCATTTGAAACAAAAAAATCAAAATGCATTTGTTGAAGGAGATGTTTCTCGAGGTAATGACGGGAGGATTTTTTTTTTTCGATTTTTCGTAGCACTTGGGAGCCAAAAACCCGATTTTCGCTAAAAAAAATCGGCTAATTTGTTGTTGAAAAATTCGAAATTATTAAAAAAAACAAAAAAGCTCTCGACAATACCTGGTGAATTATGTGAAGAAGTACTGTGCAAAATTTCAAAGCGATTGGTCCAGTAGATTTTGAGTTATCGTGCACACGGACTTCAAATATGACAAGTCTCAGAAAAACGGTTTGAAAAACGCAGAAGAGAAGGGAA
Organism: Ophion obscuratus; assembly: GCA_964007375.1. Classification (NCBI taxonomy): domain Eukaryota; kingdom Metazoa; phylum Arthropoda; class Insecta; order Hymenoptera; family Ichneumonidae; genus Ophion; species Ophion obscuratus. The sequence goes on along the minus strand of OZ023314.1, from coordinate 5,408,079 downwards.
CGGCATGGAGCAATAGACGCTCAAATACTCATAACTTCGTCAATTTTACTCCGATCGACTTGAAATTTTAACACAATATTCGTGATATATTATGCATTCATTTAAAAACAGAAAAAAAATGAAAAAAAAATGTTAATACTTTACCCCGCCCTTAAATTTGAGCTTTAAAAGAGGTCTATACGATGATTCGTCGCAAAATAAAGTTATGAGCTATTAAAGCGAAAATTACGCTTTTGACTTTGATAATCAGTCATATATGTCACGATATATATATATATATATATATATATATATATATATAAGTAGCAAGATGTTGATTTGTTCACATAATTTTCGTTGTTTTTGTATTACGTATTTTTTTACTTAAACGACTAGTTGTTCGTACTAAAAAAAATGCAATATTAAAAATGTACTTTCATAAAGAACGCACGTATATATATAAAGATAGTAAAAGTATGGAGTTGTTTCATCCTTCATGAAAATCAGTATTTTTTTTATTCGTATTTCATACTCGGAGTAGTTGCTCATTAAAAATTTACTAAGAATGGAATATCAATATATATTTTCGCCAAAAACGCGTCAATTATACTATATCTATATATATATTTTTTTTCATACGTTGTCTGAAAAAGTATATTGTTTAAATTGCATTCAAAAAAATGAACAATTAATGATTTACTTCTCGTAAATGGATTTCATTTATACAAATGTACTTATACGTATGTGGCCTAATTGAATTTCGTTGACTTATACATATGTAGCGAAAACATCGGCTTGTTCGAGTTATTTTTATTTTCTTTCTAAAATCACTACTTGTTAATTTCGCAATTTAACAATACAAAAATTACGCATAGATAATAACATCCTACAGTATCTCTGATAATAATATAATTTTTTTAATAGCATCACTACAGCAGAATCAACAATAAATCAAATACACGATAAATTCTTGTGCGTCAACATTTTTCATTCACGACTTCGTTCCTCCTTTCGAGATATAATTTTCGATTGAAGTATCGTATCGCCGTGAAAAAAAATCACGGGTAGCCGCACACGAATAGTGTCAACATGTCAATACAGAGGTATTTGGGTAAATGGAGCACGCAACGACACAAATCATATTGCCCAAACGTTTACCCCAGTCACGATGAGCAAGTGCGGGCGTAGCTGTGCAGCAACTTTAGATAACGAGTCTTTGCACTCTTATCGCGCGAGCTCCATACGCGATAACGATCGTCAACTATCGACGAGCTCTTAAATCATGCTCGATGATAGCGAATTGACAATAGTCGCTTTGTACACCGTAAATCGTGCAATAATAATAATAATAATGACAATTCTTTTATTCATCTTGGTGTAGCAACGTCACTTTCCTACGGAGCTAATACAAGTATCGTAGAACGAAAGCACTTCTGCACACCTATCAGTGCGCTTCGAGACCTCTCGGGAATGAGGAACGCCAATTAGGCGGGCCTAATTGGATTTTGTTTGAAGCACTCGATCGCGAAAGACGTTACATAATAATAATTGGATTTCTAGGTCGTTCATTCTGAATGCAATAATAATAATAATTTTACTAATAGCGATGATAATGGCAATGATAATAACTGCATTAACGATAATAATGCAAATAATGATGATGATAACAACAACGTCAATAATAATTATTATATAATTATAATAATGATGATGACGATGTCGACAGTAGTAATGAAAATACTCATCATCATGATGATTTATTATATTATTATTGACAAGAAAGAATAATATAAAGACGTTTATAATAATGATAATCATGGTAATGGTCATAATGATAATAATTACAGCCACAATAGTAATATAATGATATTGATTACAATGATAATGATGATCACGATGATTATGAAGATGATGACGATGACGATGACGATGACGATAATGATGACAATTAATGATGATGATGATCATGATCATGATGATGGTGATGATGATGATGATGATAAATAATGATGGTGATTTTATCATATTATTGATATGGTGATGATATTTCATTATTACGAATGATAATAATAATGTTGATGATAATGATAAGACTAATAACAATGATCATTATGATAAAACTATTAATAATAATGACGACGACGACCATGATGATCATCATGAAGATGATGATGATGATGGTGATGATGATGATGATGATAAATAATGATGGTGATTTTATCATATTATTGATATGGTGATGATATTTCATTATTACGAATGATAATAATAATGTTGATGATAATGATAAGACTAATAACAATGATCATTATGATAAAACTAATAATAATAATGACGACGACGACCATGATGATAATCATGAAGATGATGATGATGATGGTGATGATCACAATGACCGTGATGATGATAATGATGATGATCATGATCATGCTCATCATCTCATGTTATCATTATTAATAGGATGAAGATATTTTATTATTAGGAATCATAATAATAATAATGATGACGATGATGATGATGATAACAATAGTAAACAAGATCGAAGACCTTTAACTAAGCCCTCCATCCACAGTGAGAATTGCGTGAGAGTGCAAACAGATGATTCATTAGTTTTTACTTTATCTTTATACAACCCGAAGATACGATAAAAGTGGATTATTTATTTATGATCGTTTTAATGCACCTCCGAATGGATCCTCTGACATCGTGCAGTGGAACAATAAAATAATAATTTCTTCCATTGTAAAATGCATTGTTCATTTGTCCATTTTCTTTATTGTGCACAAAGTATTTTTGCCTTAAGATTGATGAATGGAGTATACCGATAGTATACCGACGAGAATGAGAATTTTTTGATCGTTCGTCGAGTCACGCTGGATTCTACGGCTACTGGCGAACGATCGTTGCTTCGCTCGTCGATGATGCATTGACCAGTTTGAAAAGGAAATTTCTTTTCTGGACTCTACTCGTGGAGAGTCGAGAAATGCAGCTTGAAATTCCAACAGTCAGGTTAGGCAAACGAATTGAGGAGGAAGAAATTTTATAAACATACGCACACGCGCGCACACACATATATATATATAATCAATATTCTCGAATTATAATTTCGTTCGGCAGAATTTGCCTACGAAAATCTCTTAAACATTTTTTAAGATAATTATTTCACGTTTTACTGCATAAATAGGCAAAAAAGTTTTTTTTATAATAATAAAAATAAGTAAACGAAAATAGAAGGAAAAATTGTCATTTTATTCAAACGATGCAAAGTTCAACACCTTTAAAAAATAGGTTCAAGAGGATCGGTCATTAAAGTTCAGATGATAAAAAAAAATACTTATGCTCCTTGAAGAGACTCCCAATTGCTTTTAAAAATTTTCAAGAGTGATTTTGAACTTCCAAGGAGTAATCAACTAAATAAAAATAAATAAAAAACAAAATAAAAGTCAGTATCTTCGAAAGAGTAATAAAACCTCAAGCTTTTAAAAACTTCCAAAATAAGAACCTATGCTTCAAGAAAACTCGAAAAAAGTTAAAAATTGTTTTTTTTTTTTTTTCAAACAGTAAAAAGGATCGTAGAACGTACATGGGGCTGATTTGGATAGATAGGCATTGATACAAGGCATCTAGATTTTCCTTTTGGACGTCACTTTTCGTTGAGGTTGAAGTTTGCATCGCTGGAATGCAACATTTCTGAATTAATTCATTTTCTTTTGGCAGATTTTGCAGACACAAAATCCTCAACCATTTTTCGAGACATTTATTTAGTGGTCTACAATATAAATCTATAAATAAAGATCTATAATAATAAAAGTAACGAAAATCAAATGTAAAAAGGAGTTCTCGTTGCCGTCCAACGAGGCGAACTTCAACACCATACTTTTCGGGTCACCGTCTATAAACATATATATATATATATATGTATGTGTGGACTCTGCTCGTTCAGGTATGTGGCTTGAAATTCCAATGGGCAAGTTGACCAACCGAATTAGGACGAAAAGAATTTTTTTGCAATGCACTATATATATATATATACACTATATACTATACACTATATACTATATATATATATATATATATATATATATATATACACACACACACACATATATATAGTGTAGATGATTTTGAAGACATTTTACTTCGAGATGTGTCCTCATAGTAGCCAGTTGTCCCCAGACTAAACGTTATGTAAAGCCCAACGTCTTTAAAATCACTTTCTGATACATGTGTGGCTCATTCATATAAAGGTCATTTTGCGGGCCGTCCCGTGCCTTAAATCAAAGATTTGTTTGAATAAAAATTTAAGGACCGTCCTCAAAATAGCCATGTGGACTGATAGTCAACATTGCATAGATTCAACGGGTTCAAAATATCTTTTGCTTCTATATATATATATGAACACTGTACTCAAAGGCAGAGAGCAGTTAACTTTCTTGTCGCCAAGTACGGCCAAGTACAAAGTGTGCGCGTTCGTCGAACGCCGGATACGACATGTCTCGCAAGTATATTTGTCGTCCGTATGGCATCGCCATTTGTGAAATATAACAACGCCGCACCCGCTCCTTTCCTATAAACTTCGTTGCTCCATACACATTCGTTTTCTCTCTCTCTCTCTCTCTTCCTTCTTTTATTATTTATTTTCCCGATCAATCGCTTCTAATCGTGTTGCAATGACATTTTTTTCTTCTTCTCTCGTTGCAGTTGAATCGGCGGACGAACGATGCCTTACTACAACAGCGGGCACGGTCCCTCTCCCTACGGCAAAGGTAAGCGCCTCCACGCGAACTCGTGTCAATTTATTTATTTATCTCGTGACGGAGAGAAAAAAAATGCCAAAGGTCGATCGGGGTTGCTTCTCCTCGGTGCACTTGCTGCGCACGTTCTGGGACTCGATGAGAGCACGAGAATTCATCGTCGCTCTTGTGATAGACATTTGTTAGAGCCGTGCATTTGTTTTTTTTCTTCGTTTTGCATTCAAGACGAAGGGTATTGGAAAAAAATGCATCGCTCGTATAATTGTGGCGGAGAAAATTTTGCTTTTGGTGGATGTGTAATTTTTTTAAATATGTGCGTAAACGATTGAAACAAATTTGTAGGCGCATGAACGACTTTGACCCCCTTATGTTTTTTATGCGGCTTGAGGTGCTCCACAACATGGTTGAAAAAAAATTTACCATTCCATTAAAAAAAGTGGAGGTGACCTTTACTGTGCGTCAGCGCCTGGCGCGAAATTAAAAAAAAGAATTGGTCGCATTTGATTTGCCCCTTCACACCGTACAACTTTTGTGTGGAACATTTTTTTGCGACGTTGATAATTATCGAGTTATTTCGGGTGGCCGAAGTGGCCGAAGATAAGAAGGACACCCTGTATATATATGCGTGTTCTCAATTTCATTAATAATTAAACTATAAAGACACATAGTCCCCACAAATTTGAACCAATTGTTTGCGCACAAGAAAAAGAAAATGATAATTTCTTGCACATGAACAAAATGAAAGAAAAGTTTTTCTCCCAAAACTAGATACACGCACGCTGAAAAAAAGAATTACATGAGGTGACTAAGACCTTCACTGGAAGATGCCAATTATTTGTTTAATCGAATCAACGAATACTCGAAAAAATCAAATATTTTAGTGGTCCGTCTCGTCATCCCACACACAGCAATCTTTATCCTTGACGGTTCCTTTCAGATGGTGGTCCAGGAGGTGCCTCGAATTCATCCGGTGGACGCAACAGCAGCGGCGGTTCCGAGCCCACCTACATCATGGAACACCTGGCGACGTTCACGGTGACGAAAGAAACGGGAATCGTTTATCCGGCGGACGGTATGCGGCGCTTGCTACAGCTCGAGAAGAGCAACGGAATTTGGAGTCAAAAGATGCAGTTGCGTCTGGAACGCAACTGGGTATTGATAATGGACAACGAGACTGGGGTACGTCTGGAGCTCGAAGATCGTCTCACGATTGACAAATTTGGAAATGGAACGCGACGTTGATTAACCCTTTGAAGCATACATTTTTCTTTACGTGCATTTGGCTTGAAATTTTGTACTCGGAGGTTTTCGGGATCGCTGATTACGAATCTGCACTCAAAATTCAGGAATTCAAGATGGCGGATCCAATATGGCGGACCATAAATGCAAAACGTCGTTTGATGATAGCGAAAGTTGGTACTCGGGGGTTTTCGGGGTCGCTGATTACAAATCTGCACTCAAAATTCGAGAATTTAAAATGGCGGATCCAATATGGCGGATTATAATGGCAAAACGTCGTTTGACGATAGCGAAAGTTGGTACGCGGGGGTTTTCGGGGTCGCTGATTACGAATCTGCACTCAAAATTCGGGAATTCAAGATGGCGGATCCAATATGGCGGACCATAAATGCAAAACGTTGTTTGATGATAGCGAAAGTTGGTACTCGGGGGTTTTCGGGGTCGCTGATTACAAATCTGCACTCAAAATTCGGGAATTCAAGATGGCGAGTCCAATATGGCGGACCATAAATGCAAACCGTTATTTGACGATAGCGACAGTTGGTAGTCGGGGGTTTTCGGGGTCGCTGATTACAAATCTGCACTCAAAATTCGAGAATTCAAGATGGCGGATCATAAATGCAAAACGTTGTTTCATGATAACGAAAGTTGGTACTCGGGGGTTTTCGGGGTCGCTGATTACGAATCTGCACTCAAAATTCGGGAGTTCAAGATGGCGGATCCAATATGGCGGACCATAAATGCAAAACGTTGTTTGATGATAGCGAACGTTGGTACTCGGGGGTTTTCGGAGTCGCTGATTACAAATCTGCACTCAAAATTCGAGAATTCAAGATGGCGGGTCCAATATGGCGGACCATAAATGCAAAACGTCGTTTGATGATAGCAAAAGTTGGTACTCGGGGGTTTTCGGGGTCACTGTTACATGAAATAAGCTCCGAAAAAAACAATGGATCATGAAATTTGGAAAAAATCCTATAGTTTTTGCCATTTACAGCCGCCTTATTGGATCGGCATTTTCAACTCGACCGTTTAGACTTCGGGTTCGTATTCAGTGGATCAAAAACCAAGTTTTTACCTATTTTTTGGTTATGGATTACTTGCTAGATTAGTCATAATCAGATTGATGACGTAAAAAGATCGTTTTTTGCACTTTCGTTATTGTTGACACACGCTATGTGAAAAATAAAAATCTAATAGGTATGTTTTAGTAGTTATTGAAGTCCTAGGAACCTTGAAACGCATTTACAACCGCCATATTTAATTAAGGCAGGATTCTACTTTGAAACCATGAAAAAAACGCTATTTTCGTGAATTTTTTCTGAGAATACTATTAAAGATATCGATATGGGGTTTAAACTGTTCAATAAATACACTCTTTAAGAACATAAAAAAAAAATTTAATGTATTTTATTCATTTTTTGTGCACGTAAAATATGTTTAAAGCCAACGCCTCGAAAAGCAGGTACCGTTGCCGTGGTCGTGAAATCTTCCCGACGGATGGTCTCAAACAAAAAAATAAAATAGTTTCATGTTCAGTATGTCTTCAGGAACCGACCTAACTAGAATATTTTATATACGTGCAAAATTAACAAAATGGCGGCTAAAATACGAAAAAAATGCGTTTTTTTTGGGTCTTTTTTTGCAATAAAAAAATAGTTCTAATCAAAATTTTAAGTTGATTGTAGTTAGGTCGGTTGGTACACACATATAGAATATGTGTTCCAAATTTCATAAGGATCGGTTCAGTACTTTTTGAGTTATCACGACCACGGTACTTGAAAATGTCGTTTCGAGAAAAACACGTTTAAAGTTTTGGTGAGTGATAAATCGTAGAAAAAATTATCTTACCCTCAATCAGCGATGCCTGGGCCATATAATATGCCTTCGACGTGTTCCAGGTGGGTGTTTTCATCCAATTTCAAAGTTTCAAAGTTTCAATGTAGAATCCTGCCTTAAAAAATACTTTTGAATCGTCAAAATCTGAATTGAATTAGGTGTAATACCAGTGTTGCACTATGCCGCAAAGGATTAAGGGGTGAGGCCACTCTAGAGGCCGAAAAAATTGGCTTTTTGGGGATTTTTTTTCTTCAGAAAAACTAAAAAATCAATCGAGTTTACAAAAAGGGTGTTTATCATAAATATCAGTGACTGTATACAATAATTGTTTTGACGCGATTAATTTCAAAATGGCGGCTCTGCAGCGTGTATCTCCAAACTGCATTTTTTAAGTTAGCCGAAAACATAACTCAGACAATTTTCAACGGATTCACTTGAAATGTTGAATATATCTTGAAAAATACATTTTCCATGGAAGTACGTAGGATTTTTTTTTGTAATGCACAGTTCATTTGTTATTAACAATTATCTGCCGATTATTTAGGCAAATTTTTGGAAAGTGAAAAATTTGCTTAAAAAATCGTCAGATAATTGTTAATAACAAATGAACTATGCAATGAAAAAAAACACGATATCTCTGGACTGGATCATCTAAAATGAAAAAAAATATATATTTCGTTAATATAATGGATTGACTTGTAATTGACCGAAGGAATGAGCAAAATAATAATTTTTGACAAAATGGCGGCTTAGAAAAAATCGATTTTTGACAAAAATGTAGGCCTTAAATTGGTTATAAAATAGGAAATATTTATCGGTGAGGAAAAACCTTCGATTAATTACTGAAAAATATACTTGAAAAGATTGTGTTGAAATTTGAGACTGATCGGTTCAGCCGTTTTCGAGAAATCTTGCTCACCGACTTTAAAAACGCAGTTCTGAGAAAAACGCGTTTAAAATTTCAGAAGCACTTTCGAACGCTTTGACACGTCGTTACAAATGTGCGTGTAACTTCGAGAATATTCGCCGGATTGACAGGAAATTTTCTCTGTGTGTACCTGAATATATGTACATAAGTAAAAAAAAATTTACATCGACATTTCGAACAAAAATTTACCGTATATAACCCCTTAAAAGTAGGAAAAAACACACGCTGCGTCTCGAAAATGGTGAAAAAAAATCTTTTCTTAAGGGGAGATATACACCTAGGAGCCGGAAAAAGGTCATTTTTGTGAATTTTTTCAAGGAAAACTATTCGAAATTTCGGATTGGGGTTTTAATTATCTAAAAGTATATACATTCATAAATATGTTTAATTTTCTTTATTTAAAAACATCAAAAATATACAAGGATATTGTATGATCCTTGGAGCGTCGTAAAAAAATCTGCGTATACGGTACCCACTGGCGTTTCTTCAGAAATCATCTGAAGAAAAAAACCAAAAAGATTATTAAATTAGATACTATAATCTAGTACTTGTCATAGCCGATTTTGATAATATCGATTTATGACAAAATCGCGGACGTTTGATCATAAATAGTAATTTTTGAGCCAAAAACTAGTTATTATTTTGCCTATAAAACAAAAACTATTAGGAGTACAACTTTGCAGTGACCGTTTTACTTAGAGAGCCACTGCGGCCGAAGTATTGGCCCTAGCTCAATAAAAAAAAGTGGCATTTTAAACTAGAGGCTCTTTTCAAAACGTCTCCGGGATATGGGTATGATCCAAAAGCAAGGAAACTGGGTCCCGCATGAGTTGAAGCCGAGAGACATCGAGCGCCGATTTTTCACCTGTGAACAACTGCTCCAAAGACAACAAAGGAAGGGATTTTTGCACCGGATTGTGACTGGAGATGAAAAGTGGGTTCACTACGATAATCCTAAACGCCGAAAATCATGGGGACTGCCTGGTCATATTCCGTCATCGACGCCCAAACCGAATATTCACGGATCCAAAGTGATGCTGTGTATCTGGTGGGACCAGCTGGGCGTTGTGTACTATGAGCTGCTCAAACCATCCGAAACCATCACAGGGAAACTCTGCCGACGTCAGTTGATGCGCTTGAGTAAGGCACTCAAAGAGAAACGGCCACAATTCAACGAAAGACATGACAAGGCGATACTGCAGCATGACAATGCCCGACCTCACGTTGCAAATGTCTGGAAAAAGTACTTGGAAACGCTGAAATGGGAGGTTTTATCCCACCCGCCGTACTCTCCAGACATTGACCCTTCCGATTATCACTTGTTCCGGTCAATGGCACACGATTTGGCTCACCAGCACTTCGATACTTACGAAGAAGTCAAAAATTGGGTCGATTCCTGGATTGCCTCCAAGGACCAAGACTTTTATCGACGCTAGATTCGAATGCTACCTGAAAGATGAGCCGAGGTCGTAGCTAGCGACGGGCAGTACATTGATTTAAAAATATGTAGCCACTTTTTTATAATAAAGCCTTAAACTTTTGAAAAAAACGGTCACTGCAAAGTTGTACTCCTTATAAGTAACGGTAAAAAAAAGTTCTATGACAAGTACCAGATAATTGTGTATAGAATGACCACGAAAAACCTCAAGGCAATCGATTCATTGGTTTTCGAGAAATTTTTGGTACCGATTTGAAAGAACGTGGTTTTGAGAAAAACGCATTTGAAAATTTGAGAATGAATAAATCATGAAATTTGTCAACTTGCATGGAATCATCGATACCAGGCCCGTAGTGTAGGTATTCTACGGTCGACGGAATGTTCATAGCTTCTAAATCCTCGACCTCGACCAGCTAAGCGTATATCTCTCCTTAAATCATTTTTAACCTGATTTTAATATTTTTCATGATTTTTTTGCTGTCAAAGAATTTACTGGACAAATTTTCAATAAAATAGCAAACGTCAATTTTCCCGAAAAAAAAACCAAAAAAATAACACGTCATTGTTTTGCAGGCGGTAATGGAGAGATTTCCAGCCTCGTTGATTCAAGAACCGACCGCTTTCACGTCGCGCGATCCAATGGAAATGTACAACAATATTCTGGTGTTCACGGTCGCGGACGACAGCGGCTCGGGACAGAGAGCCGAGATGCACATATTCCAGTGCCAGAGCGTCTCGGCCCAGGACCTCGTCGAGGATCTCAAGATGTTGCAAATGGGAAAGCTCGTGCCGGGCGGATCGCCGAGAGGCCCGAGGGGACAAATACCACCGCCCCCGGCGCTACCACCGCCCGAGCCGCCCCTCAACGGCGTCAATGTGCGCGAACAAGTGTCCGCCTTCAACGCAGCCAACAGTGAGAAAGACACTTTTTTCTTTTTACACTTCGTAATTCACGAGTGCGAGGATAACTCGACACAGAATTCAAACGCCCCCTTAAAGTCGTTTTGAAACAACAACATTCCGTGGAAAAAGCTCAAGTTTTAATTTTAATGACGATGAAGAAAAGAACAATGTGTTAATTAATTATTCAAACGAGCCGTGTATTTTTCAAGAGCCTGGCATATTTGACAGAAAAAATTGAGTTTTTTTGAAAAAAAGAACATCGAAATTTCACTTTTAGGTCTGCTGAATGAAGATAATTGACTTTCGAATACGAAAGCTGAAGGTCTATTTTACAAAGACGATAGGGAAAGAACAAAAGCTTAATGAATTATTCAGACGAGCCATGTACTTTTTAAGTCTGTCCTATTTACCAGAAAAATAAAGTATTTTTAAAAAATGCATTTTTAGCACCGCTCCGCCGAATCCCAATTTCAACACAGAGTCAGGAACTCAATAATATACGACACAGCTGACATTCCCCGTATCGACAATTTCATAATAAGGCTTACGCGTGACTATTTCGCACACACAATAAATTCAGAAAACGACATAATCAAAACTTTCGCACACCCGGACCCAATTATAGCACATATCACGGCACAAACAGGATACATACAAACCCCAGTTATTCATATTACACGACAGAGCCGGAATAATACAGGACCAACACAATATCCCGATCCTCATGCATGGGAGAAGACACGCTACCAACAAAAAACTGCCTCCCAGTTTGAATCACATGCTAACCAACGGACAGAACTTCCTCCACGATACTTCGATTCCCACCACCGATAGATTCGACGACCACAGACTAGACAGTGACAAGTATTTTTGGCTTGACCCCACAGCAATTCATTTTGATGAGTTAAAAAACAGATTGACTTATGAGAACACAAGACCGCACAGAAAACGAAGGCGAAGGAAAACGTATAGATGTACCTAATCAGACATAAATGGAGTAAACGTATAGATTTAATTGTGTACAGCGAAATAACTAGTCACCCCAACCCCTGTTGGAATACTACGAAATCTATGCCCTTAAGCATATATATATTAAGCTGAAACTATTAGCATTAAGCATCATAACATTATTACTACTGTTTATTTCCTTCGATCGTAAATATGTCATCGTGGGTTTTTTTCCCCTAATTTATAAATCAGCACTATTATTTTTCCCACGCTTAAATATGCTCCGGACTAAAGTCTAACCCAAATAATAAGCCCTCTCACCCTTATGTATCCCACTAATTGAAAACTTAGATATGCCTATGTAGACACGGCCCGAAGTTTATCATAGCCACATTATTGTTTTACGTTTTTATTTATAAGTTAAGTTTGTACGTAATAAGCCCAAAGACTATGTGATTACTAAACAAATAAATAAAAAACTTTATAAAAAAAGTGGTTAGCGTGCTCGCCACTAAACAAGCGGATCGGGAGGTCCCGGGTTCGAATCCCAGTCGCGTACATTTCGTCGTGAAATGTTTTTCTTCGGCATTTCGCGGCGAAATAAGACTAGTTCAACGACTGGGGGGTGAACTTGATGACCGGCTGTATTGGTAGAGGTTTTCCGCAGTTTCCCTATACCCATGACAGAAATGTCATGATGAATATAATACAGAGGGGGAAGTTGGCTGCGGCCGCAAGCAGGGGGGGGCAGGGAGAAAGGTGAAGAAAAAAGTAGTAAACAGTAGAGGAAAGAAAAGTCACAATGAGGGAAAAAATAGGTAACAAACGCGAACAGCGTGTACCTTAGGAATAAACAAATTTAAAAAAAAATTAGTTCAGCTAAATGAAGATAATTGCATTTCCACTACGAAATACTCTCAAGGCGGGATATACATTTAGACAGGAAAGAAATAAGCAATATTGAGGGATTTTTTAAACTAAGAAATAATTATTCTACAATCATTAAACTATAGGTATATTTTAATAGTATATTTAAGTATACAAAATAATTTTATTGAATTAATTAATCATCAAAATGGCGGGCGGTGAGGCGCAGCATTGACGGGCTGTAACGAATGAAGTTTTTCGAATTTTGCTTTGAAGCTTTCGGAAAATATTCTACATATATATTCCATCGTTTAAAGAAAGAAAAAGCAAAGAAATCGATTTTTTGTCATTGTAAATGTATATCCCGCCTGAAGTCACGAGTATCACTCAAACCTTTTTTTTTCTCACTTTTTCTCCAAGTTTCACAACGAAAATTTGCAAATATTTTCCCCGACATGAAAAGTTTTTCCACGTCGTTTCAACGACGCTTCGAGACCACGTTAAAAACACCTGGCCACTTTACAACTCCCCCTCTACAGCACCGAAAAAAAATCTCCGTCCGTGATGCAACGCATATTAATTTTCCCTTCATTGTCCGCCCAGACGACGGACCGAACGACCTGTCGCGCGAGGAGAACAACGACGAGGTGTCGTCAACCTCCTCGGAGAAGTACGAGCGTGACGTGACGATCCTGAACCATTGTTTCGACGACATCGAGAAATTCATCGCCCGTTTGCAGCACGCTGCGGCCGCCTCGAGGGAGTTGGAGCGTCGCAGGCGGAACAGTAAATCGAAGAAGCGCAATCTCGGCGACGGTATGCTGACGATGCGAGCGAAGCCACCTCCGGAAATGGAATTTGTCGATATATTCCAAAAGTTCAAGCTCTCGTTTAATCTCCTGGCGAAACTAAAGGCCCACATACACGATCCAAACGCGCCCGAATTGGTGCATTTTTTGTTCACGCCGTTGGCGTTGATCGTCGACGCGTCTCACGACACGAATTACGATCCAAACTTGCCGAGCAAAGTAGTGTCGCCGTTGCTGACGCGCGAGGCGGTCAATCTTCTGATACACTGCGTGACGAGCAAAGAGACGGAGCTTTGGCACTCGTTGGGCGACACGTGGCTGGTACCGCGTGATCAATGGAAGGGCCAAGTACCGCCTTATCATCCGATTTTCATGGACGGCTGGTCACCCGAGTATCCCGTACCCGAGGATCATCATCAGCATCATCATCATCATCATCGCGAGCACGATCATCTCGCCTCACTGCTCAACGCTGACAAACAAAAGAGGGACGAGATTCCCGATCAAACGAACGATCCGTATTACGGACATCATCGAGGCGACGTCGAGGAGTCACACTACAGCAGCGACTATCTCGAATACGAGCCACGCGAGCAGGAACGCGGAAACGAGTATTTCGATCGAAATTACGGTCCCGCTGGCTCCGAGCTCTACGGACGTGAGGAACGCGACAGAGTCGTCGATCAGACGCGTGCGCACAGCGATATTTCCGTCGATTCGATCGAGCGAGGACCCAGAGGCGGACCGACGACCGGTGTCGATCGCGCGCAGGAAGCTTGGCTCGATGATCTACTCGCGAGACACGCGAAAATCGTTCAAGTCACGTATCCAAGGACCGCCAACAACGACAAAGAATTGACCGTCGTTAGGGGAGAGTACCTTGAGATTCTCGATGATAGCAGAAAATGGTGGAAAGCGAGAAACTCACGGGGACAAGTCGCTCATGTACCGCATACCATTGTCACGCCCCACAATAACGCCACCCACACCACCGCCACTGGGGACAATGATGTCTTTAACAATCCATTGTACACGGGCAGATATCGACACGGCCACGCTTACAATTACGAGGTGAGCAAATCAACGCGTGTCTGTATACAAGTGCGTGTGTGTGTGTGCGTGTGCGTGTGCATGTGTGTATACACAAAATTGTATCTTTAGATACGTTCAAGTTTAAATACTTGATATATATATATATATATATATATATATATATATATATATATATATATATATATATTAGACTGATTAAAAAAAAAAATATTTTTTTTCCTTCGGGATTCTCGTGCTATTGTTGGGCACTAATAAAAGAAAATTTCTCTAAAAAGATGGGCGCGGTCACTCAATTTTTAGAGGTGGCTATCTCGACTTTTTTATATTTGAATTTTTTTTAACGAACGTATTGCATTTAAGCATAGTCACGGCTTCGGGTTCCGGATAAAAATCACATCCAGCAGCTATTTCGTAACAAAAATAAACTCTAACAATTTGAAAAGATTGCAATATTCACAATTTAAATCCAGGTAGATCAATAATGGCGTCTATACTACTCTCTTTATTCATGTAGATTTATTTATACGCATTAACATTTCGCACTTTTTACGAAAAATTAAATTATAAGCTTTTATTCATAAATCGTATATTTACATTTTCGAAATGCTACACTTATATTATCTTCAAACTCATTTATATTTCTTCCCAACCACTGTACATAAAATCGCGCATACCACTGCGCAAGTCACTGCGCATCCGTGGCGCCATTTTGTATTGGCGCAGCGCATTTGTAAGTGGTGTTGTTTTTTTTTTTTTTCAATGTGGCTCAAGTAAAGACAATTTTAAACAATAGCTCGGAAAAATGAAGACAACATAATTTGGCTAATCGGCAAGGAAATTCCGAAAATAAGTACCCGTCATTTACCGTCAAATCGGAAAGTTTTGAGTTTGTTCTTTTACAAACATAAGAGAGAAAAACTGACCATACGTCGAAGTGCACACGAAACGATGAAAGAAGTTTTCGAACAATGGAAATGTGCTGAAATTCCAACGCGTAGATTGAATAACGCAATCGTGAAATTAATAAAACTCCATCTAGTCTAGAAAAAACTTTTAAAAAATCGGGTTAAAAAGTATTTGCCCTCACAAATATTGAAGGAGCGTAAATTTAAGAGAGATTTGGACAAACTGTTCAACGTTGCATATTTTCGTTCTGCCGAAAATGTTAACGAACTTGAGCGGTTATTTTTGCTATCACACGTTTCGATGATTTCTCCATTGTGACGGCAACTTCTTTTAAACCCGATTTTTTAAAAGTTTTTTCCAGACTAGATGGAGTTTTATTAATTTCAAGATTGCGTTATTCAATCGACATGTTGGAATTTCAGCACATTTCCATTGTTCGAAAACTTCATTCATCGTTTCGTGTGCACTTCGACGTATGGTCAGTTTTTCTCTGTTATGTTTGTAAAAGAACAAACTCAAAACTTTCCAATTTGACGGTAAATGACGGGTACTTATTTTCGGAATTTCCTTGCCGATTAGCCAAATTGTCTTGTCTTTATTTTTCCGAGCCATTGTTTAAAATTGTCTTTAATTGAGTCACATTGAAAAAAAAACAACACCACGATGCGCGATGTTATGCACAGTGGCTGGGAAGAAATATAAATGAGTTTGAAGATAATATAAGTGCTGTCGATGAAAAAACCCGGAATCGGAGAAAATTAGATGGCTAGTTTTTTGACAGGTGATTTTGTAGGTGCCGCGGGTGCAAAATCCAAGTTTGCCTAAAAACCGGGGTCTAGGGTTCTTTTTTAGGGGATGAAAGGAGATGGGCGTGGATTAATGCCAAACTACAACCCCTACGGGGTCGGCGCCGTGAGACAAAAAGTTCAGAAAAATCCGGGCTTTGGTTTTGTCCACAGCGCCGAAGTCGTGGAAGTTCATTTTGAGGGTGAAAAAGTGGGGTGAAATTTTGAAAAATCGGTTTTAATTCAATAACTCTTTAGAAAAAAATCTTACGTTTTTTGTTCAAATGGGAACGTTGTAGCCCTTGAAAAGACGGGTCGATCAATTTGAGAAATTCATTTTTATGGATAACTTTCTCATTTTCATCTATATGAAATGTTGACACAATAAATGTGCTATTATTCCCTTGAAACTCTCCAACTTTTATTTTAAAAAATGTTTCAATCGGGAATACCATTATAGGGATATTTTCGCTCAGAGTAGAATATCCGATATATATATGTGTGTGTGTGTGTGTGTATGTATGTATGTATGTATGTATGTATGTATGTATGTATGTATGTATGTTTTAGTGCGTAAATAGGTATATTTTTATTTTATTTTCACAACAGGAACAAAAATCTCGTCATTGTAATAACAAGGAGCCTTTCTCGGTAGGACACAATGGACAATGACTCGTTGTCGTCGCCGTTATTGAGCGACGGCCGGTCATCCTCGCTCATTGTTGCATCACGAATGATCCGCCGATTGTCTCGCTAAAATATGTTTTCCCATTCAAGAAAGAGATTGAACATGCGAGGAGCCTCGCTCGAATAGCTACCCAATAATGACTGAACAAATTGATTTTTTTCCTTCCTAATCAATTCTCCGTGGCTCGACAAGTACTGCGACGAGAAAAGTTTTTTTTTTTTTTTTCTCAACGGACAATTGAGGGATGTTAAGAAAAAGAAAGTTTTGCAAAGTTTGAGGGTTTTAAACAATTTTTTAGCTAGTGCTGAATCGTCTTTTTCATGATTATCGGAGAATTAATTTTTTTTATCTCGATGCAGAAAACGTTAGTGCGCGATCCAATGTAAGTCTTCATTGAATTTTTTCTGTAACAGTACACAATTTTTATTAATTTTTTTTGCCATAAACAATTTGTATTTGCAGAATAATAGTTAATATATGTAATTTGATTGTGAAAATTATATCAACCACTTGATGAACAAGAACACGGTGTTTACATCACTGAACGTCTAACAAGTATGCGTGTTCTTTTGGAGTAATATGTTGTTTTGGAGTAAGAAAACAACGTCACACGGATTCGAGAGTTACAAACCGCGGCGCTGTTGACGCTACTGCACCTTTGTTTTTCTGACTGTCCGTGAGTTATTTTCGCGATTCACTTGACTGTTTCCAGTAGTCGCTGCATTGAGGTACGTCACAGTACACGTAAAAATAGAAATTTAAAAAATGATCGCGTGTTTGGACGATAGTGAAAGTGCCGAAATTTATCCGATTGGGTCGGAAATCGAAGAATTTGTGGAGCGAAACTTAGCCACGAATAGAGAAGCATCAAGTCTATTCTTTCACCGTTATAATAATCTTAAATTTTCTGTTCGAGAGAGTACACAGAACGTTATCGACAAAATAACTAATATTTGTACCATTTCTCAACGTTGCATCAATTTCAAAAGGTTACAAATATTACGATTGGAGTGGGGAGCATAGAAAAAAAAACTATTTACGAAAAAATCAAACTGATCAAATCGAAAATCAAACATTTTGAGAAAATTATATTATTATGTCTATTGGCGAGAAAACAAATTAATTAGAAGTCCTTTCACCACTACCTAAAATGTGTTTAGACCTCTCAAATGTTGTATGAATTAGTTTTTCATGACGTAGTAACATTTTCCGTTCAGTACCGCGAATTTTTTTTTTAACCAGTCTAAAATATGTACATATTTATTTAAAATTCAATTTATATACATATATATATATATATATATTAGACTGATTCAAAAAAAAAAATTTCCTTCTGGATTCCAGTGCTATTGTTGGGCACTGATAAAACAAAATTTCTCTAAAAAGATGGGCGCGGTCACTCAATTTTTAGAGGTGGCTATCTCGACTTTTTTGTATTTGAATTTTTTTTAACGAACGTATTGCATTTAAGCATAGTCATGGCTTCGGATTACGGATAAAAATCGGAAAAGTTTAGAGTTTGTTCTTTTACAAACATAACAGAGAAAAACTGACCATACGTCGAAGTGCACACGAAACGATGAAAGAAATTTTCGAACAATGGAAATGTGCTGAAATTCCAACGCGTCGATTGAATAACGCAATCTTGAAATCAATAAAACTCCATCTAGTCTGGAAACAACTTTTAAAAAATCGAGTTAAAAAGAATTTGCCGTCACAAATATCGAAGGAGCGTTAATTTAAGAGAGATTTGGACAAACTGTTCAACGTTGCACATTTTCGTTCTGCCCAAAATGTTAACGAACTTGAGAATGGCTGGGAAGAAATGTAAATGAGTTTGAAGATAATATAAGCGTAGCATTTTGAAAATGTAAATATACGATTTATGAATAAAAGCTTATAATTTAATTTTTCGTAAAAAGTGCGAAATGTTAATGAGTATAAATAAATCTACATGAATAACGAGAGTAGTATAGACGCCATTATTGATCTACCTGGATTTGAATTGTGAATATTGCACCCTTTTCAAATTGTTAGAGTTTATTTTTGTTACGAAATAGCTGCTGGATGTGATTTGTATCCGTAATCCGAAGCCATGACTATGCTTAAATGCAATACGTTCGTTAAAAAAAATTCAAATACAAAAAAGTCGAGATAGCCACCTCTTAAAATTGAGTGACCGCGCCCATCTTTTTAGAGAAATTTTGTTTTATCAGTGCCCAACAATAGCACGAGAATCCAGAAGGAATTTTTTTTTCTGAATCAGTCTAATATATATATATATATATAATATTTAAAAAGATTATATATATATTTTTTTAATAATTGAAAATGAGGCCCCATTTTTAGGTCAAATTTTTTAATTCGAATATCCAATCTCGATAACGAATTTCGTGAATTCCGAGGACTAATTGATGTTTTAATTTCTCTTGCCGCGATCTTCATCGCGTAGGACTCGGAGATCGAGGGCACGAGCACAAGTCCCGGACCGGAAGCGACGCACAGGCCTCACGCAATACCACCGCCAGCGCCGGCCGACTGGGTGCGCAAGGAGCGCCTCGGCAAGAAAGGTGAATTCCGATACTTTTAATGAACGGTGACGAGCGCGGAGCGCCACCGCGTGGAAAAAGAGGAATAAATACGGAACGGATTATTTATAATCTCTCGTAACAAGGAACGGATTGTGGTCGTTTCTCGGCGCGGATGCCGCCAACGGAATAACGAAGCTTTTCGATCGGGGAACTTTGACAGCTATTGTTCTTTTTTTTTTTTTAATTCATATTAACTCTACAGTTTGGGCGTGTGTGTATATATTATAGGGAAGGAGAGAAAGAAAGAGAGGACGAGAAAGAGAGAAGGGGAGAAGAAAAAGGAGGAAGATTAATTCTTTTCGTTCATTTCTATCGCTTACGACTGAGCAAATTACCATCTCATATAGATAATTATTAATTGATCATTTTTCTTTTCTTTTTCTTCACGCTTACGACGAACACGAGCGAGAGAGAAAGAGATAGAGGCATGTGCGGGAAGAATAATAATTTAGAAAGTGGCCGTTCGACGTCTCGAGCTCTCTTTCGTATTCCTCCCTCGTGCTCGGTCCTCGACCGCAGTCGAAAAAACGATCTTAAGGGGTTAGACTACTGTGACGACCCGAAAATCGTGGTTCTTTGGAAAAATTAATTCCGAAGGAATGAGTAAGACGATTGAACAGTCGTTTCGACATTTGTTCGTATGTACATTGACAAAGTTGTGTACCAAATTTCATTAAAAATTAATAATAACCAAAAGCGTTATAAGCAATCTCGTGAAGGATCTTTGAATGTGAGGGGCCCAACGGTGTACTTGATTTCGGCCACCCGTTGATCCGAAACAAAGGAAACGAGTTTTTTTTTTCAAAATATATAATATTGGCGAAGACTTGACCGAGCTTTTTTTTGCCCTCGTGTTTTAATCATCAAATTTTTTGTTTGTTGATTTTTCGAGGAAAAATGACATTATTGTTAATAACTGTTAAAAAAATGGTACGAAGAAAAACGTCGGTCAAGACTAAACTACTATTATACTGAATTAATTTAGCAAACTTCGAGTCAATCCGTTCGTTAGATGTCGAGAAATCGTGTACGCCGTTTTGAAAAACAAAAGTTCGAGAAAACCGCGTTCAATGTTTTCCTAGCAGTTTTATCGTTGTTACACTAAATTTGCCTTCAATCTGCAATTCCTGCAGCATTTGTGGGACCTTTCTCTTCAATTTGACTTGCCTCAAGTGACGTACGATTTTTTTTTAGTTTATCGGTAGCCTAACCCCTTAAGGTGACGGGAAACGGATATGGGGGTGCGAGAGAGAAAGAGAGTGAGAGAGTGACAGAGAGAACAATAGCGGTATTGCGACGACAAAGCGAGACAAACGAATTGTGAGTTTCCTATCCGTTTCGTCGATAGCAAAACACAAAGAGAAAAAAAAGCAACAAGTTGTGTCACTAACACGTGCGAAGGGGTTCGATGTAC
>OZ023314.1:5337256-5386738 GCA_964007375.1 Ophion obscuratus | reverse complement strand
GATCGATCGAGTAACGATCGAGTGCGATGTGGAGCGGGTAACGTTCGAGGGGCAACACAGCCGTGTTGAGCTGAAAACTGATACTGGGAGGTTTAAATTGATTTGAGAAAAATTGATAAAATTGGGTGAAAATCAAATTTAGTACTTTTCGTTGTTGAAAAAAAGTAGCTGATTAAGTTATGAATTGAGGTAAAAAATTGTATAATAAAAGTTATTACTTTTTCAAGATTTTCTTGTTCAATGGGGAATCACGACACGTTTGCAGGAAATTCTTTTCTCAAATTTTAGGAATTGAACCTGGTGCAAAATAGGAAAGCGTTTCTCAGTGTAGGGGAACAAAAATTAGAGAGCTATCCGAAGGTTGCGAAATATTAAAATATATTTTTGCTATTGACATGTTTATAAAAATTTTTGTTTTTTTCCTTTTAAACAATTAATGTAAATGTGCCCCATTTTTTTTGAAAACCAATATACTTTTCAAATCCTCGGTACTGCTTCAAGTATTTTATACTTATCTTGAGAAAAGCTTTGATATTTTGGGCTGGTTCAATTTTACAAATAGAAAATAATTGAAAAAATGATACTACTCTTTTTTCCGCGTATATATTTCGAGAAATCATGTATAAATTTTACGTAAATTGCTTTTTTTTGATAGAGATGTTATTAAAGATTTACCAATACATTTTTTAGAATTTACCATAAGTGAATTTATAAAATAAAAAAATTGAATTTACTAATTGTGAATTTTCAAAATTCACCAATTGTACATTTTTTAAACTTTACCTACAGTAATTTTTTAAATTTACGATCGTAATTTTTTTTAAAATTTACGAATTGTATTTTTATTACTTTACCAATTATATATTTTTAACAATTTGTCGATGATGCACTTTTTGCAATCAACCAATTATGATTTTTTAAAAAAATTTTAAATAATTTATGTTTAATTGCATCAACTCGTTTTAAAATCAAATTCGAATCTCCCACTTTCGTTTTCGGCCCGACACGATTGCGTCCCCCCTTCAATTGTGTGCTTATTTTCCGTGGGCGATGATAAAAAGTGAAAAAAAAAAAGGCGAACACTTAACAAGCGAGAGAACCGGAAACCACTGAGAGACCGCCCGTCGTAACGTTACTCATAATTTTATTATACGCATACGAGAAGGGCAACAAAAAATGTTTATAACATAAGTAGTATAATTGTCTTGTCCGTTGTCCATTGTGTGCGCGTGCGCGTGTGTGGGGCTAATGTGTGCGTGTGTGTGTGTATGTATGTCCACTCGTCTATTAATTGTTATTGTGTTGGAACGTGTATCTTTATGCGCGATATATAGGTCTGTACAAAAAACGGGAGAAAAATTGCCGAAGGATATATACTCTATGTACTTTTCTCTCTCTCTCTCTCTCTCTCTCTCTCTCTCTCTCTCTCTCTCTCTCTCTCTCTCTCTCTCTCTCTCTCTCTCTCTCTCTCTCTCTCTCTCTCTCTCTCTCTCTCTCTCTCTCTCTCTCTCTCTCTCTCTCTCTCTCTCTCTCTCTCTCTCTCTCTCTCTCTCTCTCTCTCTCTCTCTCTCTCTCTCTCTCTCTCTCGCGAACTGTCCTTTTTTGCGTTTTTTTTTCTTTTCCACACGCTACAATTTTTCCCGAGGGTTCTGGGCCTCGTTAAAATTTGCATCGTGGGAATCCAACGAAAATTAATGTTCTTTAATTTTCTCAAGGGGTTAGACTGCTGTGATAAGCCGAAAAGTAGGGTTAAAAAAATGAATTTTGAAGGAATAAGTAAGATGATTGAAAAATCGTTTGAAAATTTATTTGTATGTACATTAACAAAGTTGTTTAGCAAATTTTATTTATAAATATTAATAATTAAAGAAGTTATAAACAATCTCGTGGCCACCCGGTTATTCAGAAACAAAAAAAACGAGGTTTTTTTCTTGGAATTGATAATATTGGCTAAGAGTTCACCAGGTTTTTTTTCGTTATCGTGTTTCAATCATCAAAAAAAACAAATTTTCAATCTTTCTTCCGATTTATCGAGAAAAATGACATTATTGTTAATAACTAATGAAAAAAAAATGTGAAGAAGAAAAACGTCGGTCAAGACCAAACTACTATTACACTGAATAACTGTACCAAATTTCGAGTCAATTCGTTGATTAGATGTCGAGAAATCGTGTACACCGTTTTGAAAAACATAATTTCGAGAAAAACGCTTTTAAAGTTTTACTATCATTTCCATCGTTGTAAACATAAGTTTACCTTCAATCTGCGATTCCTGCCCATATGTTGGACCTTCCTCTTCGATTCGAATTGCCTCAAGTGACTATCGATTTGTTGAAATTTTCACAGTAGCCTAACCCCTTAAGTATCTCCTTAATTTCTTTTGGCACGTTTTGCCAACAAAAATCCCTCGACCATTTCTTAAGATCTTTAATTAGCGATCTACAATATAAACTTAAAAAAAAGATCCATAATAATAAAAATGAAGAAAATTGAATGTGAAAAAGAGCCTTCGTTGCGTTCGAACGATGCAAACTTCAACTCCATGGGAACATTACAAAAGGGAGAAAGAGAGGGGCTTAAGTGTCTTCCAATTGTTTCCGTGTGTCTAAAGGTCTCGTATGGACTTCGGAAATATTACGAGAGAGAGAGAGAGAGAGAGAGAGAGAGAGAGAGAGAGAGAGAGAGAGAGAGAGAGGCTTAAGTGTCTTCCAATTGTCTGTCTATGGGAATCCATGGGTGTGCGTGTGCGTTTCGAGAGCAAATTACACAATAAACGTAGGGTAGGCGTATAGATCGAGAGAGAAACGCATTAGTCAACACGACCTGGCGAAATCGCAGAGTTTCGAGATTTCCACATATTCATGGGGAAAGGCTATTTTGAACCCGTTATATCTACGTAACGTTGGCTATCAGCACATCCGGCTGTTTCGAGGACGATCCTTCTATTTTTGTTCAAACGAATCGTTGATTATGGGCACAGGACAATCCTTGAAGTGACCTTCATATAAACATGCTCACTTTTATCGAAAAGTGATTTTGAAGACACTGAGATTTATACAATGTTGAGTATGGGGACACTCGGCTTGAGGACGTCTTCAAAATCACCTTTCCCTATATATATATATATACAGGGTGTCCCAGAACTCAACGTTAAGCCGACACGGGGTGACAGGATTGATTGTAACCACATGAGAAAAATCAGAAAAAAAATAAATCAGAAAAAAATAAAGCAAAAAAAATAAAGCAGGGCCTTTCAAAGTAGACAAATTTTGAAAATTTTAAATTCATAGTTTAACAAATAGTCTTAATTCTAGGAAACTTGGGATTGTTTGGGTTTGTTTGGGTTTGTTTCACAATAACCGAAAAATGGTTACAGTTTGACCAAATTTCTAGGTTTTTCTTAAATGCCCATAATTTTCAAACTGCATGGGATAGATTTTTTTTCTGACTTTTCTCATGATGATTACAATCAATCCTGTCACCCCGTGTCGGCTCAACGTTGAGTTCTGGGACACCCTGTATAAATATATATATATATATATATATATATACCACATTTGCCTATATGTCAGAGTATGTACATTGGCAAACGATTGTACGTTCAGCAAATACTAGCCGGAACGTTTCTCATTCGTAATAACGCAGCAGCATAACCATTGTACGCATGAGGGTCTTACGTCTTTATACAAATATTATTATTAAAATGCTGAAACGGATATTCCTGTTTATATTTCTTTCTTATTATTTCTCTTATTATGATTATTATGATTATTACGATTATTATTATTATTATTATTATTATATTCTGGCTCTGTTGTGGCAGGCTATTTCTCTTCCCTTCTCTCTCTCTCTTTCTCTCGGTTATTATTATTATTATTATTATTATTATTAATTGAACAATTATTATCAATCAATCTGGCCCTTTCTCTCTCTCTCTCTCTCTCTCTCTCTCTCTCTCTCTCTCTCTCTCTCTCTCTTGCTCTGTACCTCTGTCATCCTCGTTTACATCAATCTTGTACTTTCCCACACACCTGTTTCGTCCGCGGGTTAATAAGGATACGATCCGTCCAGTATTTTCATTGTATTGTAATTTATGTAAATCTTTATATTAATAAACACCGTTCGAATATTGCGTAAGCGTACATACATATGCCTGCGGTTCGTACTTGTGTGGGCCTTTTTGTATTTTTATGCTACGTTTTTCTGTTTCGTCCTCCAAAGCTTGCCACTGGCGTGCCTCGTCCGTTCTCAGTGCGCCGAAAACGCATCTGGAACGTTTAGTCGTGCCGTGAGAGGAATCGTGACTGTTTTTTTTTTTTAAATTATTATTTCGTTCAATGGGCTTTTGTCGTTGGGGTGAAAGCATCGGCTGTTGGGCTTTCGACATGCGAAGGATAATCCAGCGAAAGATCGATTGGAGATTTTTTATTTAATGGAAAAAATTATAGTAGCTGACGAGTGTTTGGTACATTTTATTTTTTGAATAATATTTTCATTGAGTATTTTTAATCGTTTATTATAATTGTGATAATTTCATTGCTTATTTTCAGTCGTTCTTAAGGGGAGGCTTCTTATTTTAGGTTTTTTTTTTTTTCATTTTCACGCATTGGTTGGATAAAAATGGCGCGAGTAAGAATTTCGATATACATGTACAGGGTGTCCCTCCCAAGAGGGGTACGGTGTTAAGGGGGCCATCAAATGCGACCATTTTTTTCATTTCGACGGAGGCGCTGACGCACAGTAAAGGTCACCTCCACTTTTTTAAATGGAATGGTACATTTTTTTTTCAACCATCTTGTGGAGCATCTCAAGCCGCATAATAAATATCGGAGGGTCAAAGTCGTTCCAGGTCATTCAAGGTCATTCAAGATCAGTATCAACGATACAAATTTAAATAGGTGACCTTGAATGACCTTGAATGACCTTGACCTCCTGTTTTTTTATGCGGCTTGAGGTGCTCCGCAAGATGGTTGAAAAAAATGTACCATTCAATTAAAAAAAAGTGGAGGTGACCTTCACTGTGCGTCAGCGCCTCCACCGAAATAAAACAAAATTGGTCGCATTTGATCGCCTCCTTCACACCGTGCAACTTTTGTCTGGAACATTTTTTTGCGACGTCGATAATTACCGAGTTATTTCGGGTGGCAGAGATAAGGGGGACACTCTGCATATAGATATTTCTATTTTTTCACCTCATGTCGAAAAAAAAAATACATATATACATATACAGGATGGCCCGGAAAGTGACGTCTGAAAAGAGAGCCGAGATGCCTCGTATGAATACTTGTACGGATCACTCCCATGTGTTTTCTACACTTCGATGAAAAAGCATTTTTTAATTTTTCTCTTTTGTGTATGCACGTTCCTCGCGATTTTTCTAGTCCTCGTTACTTGGTCGTTATGTCGTGATGTGCAGTTATAAGGGCTTATATACCTGCGGATGGTCGGAAAACGAGGCTTTTTGGGATTTTTTGTAAAATACCAACAAAGGGATCGAAATAAAGCTCAGAGGGTTTAT
Organism: Ophion obscuratus; assembly: GCA_964007375.1. Taxonomy (NCBI): domain Eukaryota; kingdom Metazoa; phylum Arthropoda; class Insecta; order Hymenoptera; family Ichneumonidae; genus Ophion; species Ophion obscuratus. The sequence continues at coordinate 5,381,220 of OZ023314.1, read as the reverse complement.
GTTACATGTCCGCAGGAGGTCAAATCAATTTTTATTTTCCAAAAAAGATACAAAATGGCAGCTCAGTGGCCATTTCGGAACAATGTCTACTGGGCTATCATTCTACAATTTTGACCCAGTGGTAGAATGAAAACGCCTTTTTTGAGGCCGTCCACGGCTGGACTCGTTGGAGGAAAATGACTCCGCCATTTTTTAAATATTAATAAATAAAAAAATACAATGTAAAAGCCCAAGATAGTAATAAAACACCCTTTTTTGTTTTTTTTGGGGGAAAAAGGCTTTTTGGAGTTTTTTTTTCGGAAAAACTACAAAATAAATCGAGATTACAAAAAAGGGTGTTTAGGGGGCATCCATTAATTACGTGAGGTGATTTTGTCGATTTTTCGACCCCCCCCCCCCTCTCCCCCTGGTGAGATGTCGTGAGATTTTGCTCGACCCCCTCCCTCCTCCATTAATCTCACGTGAGATTTTTCAAAATGCATACGTTCACGGAAAATAAATTGTAGTAGACGTAAGTGCGGTTGTAGTACCATTTACTCCACCATGTAAAGTAGCTGGGAGACTCTCCCTACGTGATAAAAATTACGTGATTATTAAAATTACTAAAATTACTAAAATTACGTGATATTTGCCAAAGCCTCCCACTCCCCCACGTAAGATTGGGTGAGATTTCGCTCGACCCCCTCCCCCCCCCCCCTAAACGCCTCACGTAATTAATGGACGCCCCCTTATCATACATATCAGTGACTGTATACAATAATTTTTTTGAAGCGATTAATTTCAAAATGGCGGCTGTGCAGCGTTAATCTCAAAACTGCATTTTTTAAGTTGGCCGGAAACATAACTCAGACAATTTTCAACCGATTCACTTGAAATGCTGGATATATTTTGAAAAATACATTGTCTATGGAAGTACGTAGGATCTTTTTTATATTGCATAGTTCGTTTTTTTATTAACAATTATCTGACGATTTTGTTGGAAAGTGAAAAATTTGCCTAAAAAATCGTCAGATAATTGTTAATAACAAATGAACTATGCAATATAAAAAAAAATCCTACGTACTTCCATAGACCATGTATTTTTCAAGATATATTCAATATTTCAGGTGAATCGGTTAAAAATTGTGTGTTGTGTTTCCGGCCAATTTAAATAATGCAGTGTTGAGATAAAGGCTGCACAGCCGCCATTTTGAAATTAATCGATTGAAGTAAATTATTGTATACAGTTTATACCATGAGATCAAGGGGATTGAGTACACAGGTCGAAAAATGTCACAAACAAAATCGATAGGAAAAAATCACATTACATTGGTAAAATGTCATTAGATTTTCGATTTGTCGCCGCGTTTTCGCGTAATGTCGATTGAAAGTTAAAAGTCGTCTGCTAAAAGCCCATCTTACTGTATAAAGAGTCGCGGCGTGTCGTCAGTTGGTCAGTGGCGTCGAGATCGGTGGCGACGTCAGTGGCGTAGAATTTTTCTCTTTTATTACTTGGCGTCTAGACGCTGCCGCGTCTCTTGATCATACATTATTGTATATGTATGATAAAAACCCTTTTTTGTAATCTCGATTTATTTCGTAGTTTTTCTGAAAAACATCCCCAAAAAGCCTATTCTTTCGGCCTCTAAAGTGCCCTAACCCCTTAAGTGTCCGCGGTTGATATTGTTGAAACTCATGTGATAAAAAATTAAAAACTATTGGACAGGTGGTTTTCATCGGCGAAAAATCAGTTTTAAGGGAGGAAACCACCCCTCAAAGAAAGGCTTATCGGAGGGTGATTTTGCACTTTCACCCACAAGCAGTCCACCAATCTGAATGAAACAAAAACCAAAATTCTTCTAATGTAAAGCGATGAAAAATCCACTATAGAATAAACGAAAAAAAAATTAAAGGGTGACACTATGATGGGGTCTTTCTATGATGGGTCGTTTCCCCCCTTAAAAATCCGTTTTCGCAGATAAAAAAAACGTGTCTAATCCGATGCTTTATCGCACATATGAGTTTCAAAAAAATCGGAGGCGTACACTTAAGTGATGTTCCTTGCAAGTCTTAAAAATGTTGAAGAAATCGTTCCTTTAACGAAAAATGATGATAATCAACAAATTTTATCCTCGCCTAAAGGTATCTCCCCCCTTGTAAACTTCCAAGAGGAAAGCACACTCACAAGACAAAAAAAAACTTCGGAAACGAATTAACAAATCATCACAGTGTACCGGGTCGAAAAAAAATCTAATTTTAGCGATTTATTTTTCGATGGTTAAAATACGCTAATCAGTCTGATTTTTCAAGTCAAATCAAAGCACTCATGAAGAATACAAATTCAATTTTTAAACGTTTATTTTATTTTTTTACGCTTTTTTCAACGTTTGAAAATGTCTTCGACAAAAAGGAGTCCTCGCGGTGTACAAGGTTGTGGCCGTAGATATTATCTGAACCAAAATTTATACAAAGATTATGAATCAGTATGAATGCCGCTATCTTGCTATGGAGGTTTTTTTTCCATGGAAATTGACAAAATGGCGGCGTTTCGAAAAAAAGTATCGAATGTGACCTATTTTTTTTTTTTCGTTAAAAAAGTTTTTCGTTAAAAAAAGATGAAAATTGAAAAAAAAACTCATCCGTAGCAAGATAAAGAATGGTGTAAAGAATGCTGTGTCAAAATTCGAGACGGATAGCTTGAAAACTCTTCCTTTGAGAGTGTACACAGTTTTGAAAAACGCTTTGATTTTCGAGTGCGGAATTTTCCTATAAATTGTTCTACTTACGTTTGTGTAAGTATATGAACATCATGTCTATACTACCGGATAATGCAAAAAAAAAACAAAGTCGATTTTTTAAAAATTTTGCACTGTGATGATTAAAAAAAATGCTTTTCTCTCGAAAAGAGTAAGAACATACACGTGAATGACTTGGATAGGTATTGATACGCATCTAGATAATCCTTCCGGCCGTCACTTTTCGGACCGCCTGTCACCCACGTAATTCGGGCCGCGTAGAAAAACAAGCCGGATATGACTGGCCGGTGCTCTCGCCTCAGACAAGCTTCGTAACGTTGTCACGGATGAGGTTTGTGTCGTGAGAACGGTAAGTGTCCGGGATGGAACAAAAATTTAAGCATGGGTGAATGGGTGCACGTGGGAAATTGCCATCACCATCACAGGGTCTTAGGATGATAGATGCAAAGCCTTAAGGGGGTGATAAGTTACCTCGTTACGAACATATCTAACCTAGGTCACCTTAGTCCGAAGTCTAAGGGGCCATCCATATATTACGTCATCGATTTTTGCTGATTTTCGACCCCCCCCCCGAAATCATGCTATCCTTCCTATCGTCATAATCCAATTATCGTTACCGTCATCCAGCGACCAGACCCCCCCATTTTGAAATGACGTCATTTATGGACAGCCCCTAAGGATTTCGAGTTATCATGGTAAGTACGATTTTTGGAAAGTTTCCCAAAATTCGGTACTAACCCGTTCATAATGTTCAAACAGACAATAATTGGCAACCGAAAACTTATTTGCGTCTGAGCTTAATATGTAACCAATCGACAAAAATCTCAGGTAACACCTTAGGTAACCTAGATAACCAAACAACAAGAAACTTAGGTAAACTAGTTTAGATATGTGCCTAACAAGGTGCCTAATTACCCCCTTAAGGCTTCGCGTTGACCTTCCTAACACCCTGTATGAAAAAAACCACCCTCCATTTCTCCAATCAGCAAGCTTGATCTCGAATTCCACCGAAAGATTGCAGCCCATCGAGCGTCGAGTCGAAGACCGAAGCGTCCTCATCGTCCTCGGAGGATTCCGCGTCCTCGAGTCGCCGCAATCAGGACCCCAGTCCCGACGACCCGACCGAAGTCGCCGATCCCACGGAAAATTCGAAAAAGTCCGAAATTCCGGCCTCGACTTCAGCGCCGCCACCTCCGCCGCCTCCGCCACCGCCCCCGCCGCCCACCCTCGTCGATCAGTCCGGAAGCACGTCCTCGAGTTCCAGCAGGTCAGGCACGCTCAAGAGCACCAGGTCCCAGGCGTCGAGAAAGGATAGCCATCAAGAGCAGATGCGCGAGGAGCTCAAGTCCGTTCTCATGATGTTCCGCGAGAAGAAGAAACACCTCGACGTCGTGAAGACACCCGACGTTTACGTCGATCAACACTCCACCCCCAGGGAAGTCCAAAATTGGCTCTCCACCAAAGGATTCTCCGAGAAAATTTGCAAACAATTTCGCGGCATGGACGGCTCCGATCTCTTCAATCTCACGAAACGACAGCTGGAACTCTACTGCGGCCTCACCGATGGACGCAGACTCGACGGACAGATAACTCTGTCGAGAAACGCGTCCGGCTATCACACCACGAGGACCTGCGAACTCAAGACCATTTTGGAGAAGGCGCGACGCAAGGTCGAGCTTGAAATCGCCGAGGAAACGGCGCACGACTGAACACCTGGGAACTTTATTCCACTTTATCCTATCTCTTCTTCCTTGACAATAAAGCTTGCGTCGTTGGAACGCGGCGATTATTTTTTCTCTGTTTTTTGTTTTATTTTTTTAGGATATTTCTAGGGCAACTTTGCTTGATTCTAGAAAAAGATACAAAAACGATAACACTGGCGATAGTGAAACGATTAACAACTCCACTAGCACATGTTCTCATTTCTTTGTCGATTTTTTCTTGTCCAGAATCTAAATCAGTCTTGTAACATTTTTTTAGCGGATTTCTAGACGATTCTCATATTTAAGACCTCTTCTGAATTTTTCAGTTCTCAATTCAATAATAATAATGATAAGTACGTTGCGATGCAACGATTGCAAACTTCACTAGCATATCTCCTCATTTTTTGTCGATTTTTTACTTGTTCAGAATCGAAATCAATCTACTAAAAATTTTTAGGCAATTTCTAGGCGATTCTCGTATTTCAGACGGTTTCTAAATTTTTCAGTTCTCGGTACAATAATCATAATGATAAGTACGTTGCGATACAACGATTGCAAACTTCACTAGCATATCTTCTCATTCATTTATAATTTTTTTGTTGCCCAAAATCTAAATATGTCTTCTAAAATTTTTTTAAGGGATTTCTAGAAAAATTCCCTATTTCAGACCTCTTGAAGAACAGTTTTAGAGGAATTCAGCTTAGTCCCAAAAATATGGAGGTGATGCTAGAAACGATTCTCGTATTTTAGATCGCTTCTAAATTGTCCAACTCTCAGTTCAATATTAATAATGATAAGTACCTTGCGATGCAACGATTGCAAACTTCACTAGCATATCTTCTCATTTATTTATCATTTTCTTCTTGCCCAAAATCTAAATAGGTCTTCTAAATTTTTTTAGGGGATTTCTAGAAAAAATCCAAATTTCGGACATCTTCTAAACTTTCAGAGCTCTTCTAGAACAATTTTAGGGGAATTTAGCGCAGTCCCAAAACATTCTCGTATTTTGATCGCTTCTCAATTTTTCAATTTTCAGTTCAATAATAATAATGATAACTAAGTTGCGATGCAACGATTGCAAACTTCACTAGCATATCTCATTTCTTTGTCATTTTTTTGTTGCCCAAAATCTAAATAAGTCTTCTAATTTTTTTTAGGTGATTTATAGAAAAATTCCCTATTTCAGACCTCTTGAAGAACAGTTTTAGAGGAATTCAGCTCAGTCCCAAAAATATGGAGGTGATGCTAGAGACGATTCTCGTATTTTAGATCGCTTCTAAATTTTCCAACTCTCAGTTCAATATTAATAATGATAAGTACCTTGCGATGCAACGATTGCAAACTTCACTGGCATATCTTCTCATTCATTTATCATTTTTTGTTGCCCAACATCTAAATAGGTCTTCTAAATTTTTTTAAAGGGATTTCCAGAAAAATTCCAAATTTCGGACATTTTCTGAATTTTCAGGACTTTTCTAGAACAATTTTAGGGGCATTTAGCGCAGTCCCAAAACATTCTCGTATTTTGATCGCGTCTCAATTTTTCAATTTTCAGTTTAATAATAATTATTATAAGTAAGTTGCGATGCAATGATTGCAAACTTCACTAGCATATCGGCTCATTTCTTTGTAATTTTTTTTGTTGCCCAAAATCGAAATAAGTCTTCTACATTTTTTTAGGTGATTTATAGAAAAATTTCGTATTTCAGACCTTTTGAAGAACAGTTTTAGGAAAATTCAACTCAGTCCCAAAATATGGAGGTGACGCTAGAAATTATGCTCGTATTTTAGATCGCTTCTAAATTTTCCAATTTTCAGTTCAATATTAATAATGATAAGTACCTTGCGATGCAACGATTGCAAATTTCACTAGCATATCTCCTCATTTTTTTGTCATTTTTTTGTTGCCCAAAATCTAAATAGGTCTTCTAAATTTTTTGAGGGGATTTCTAGAAAAAATCCAATTTTCGGACATCTTGTAAACTTTCAGAGCTCTTCTAGAACCTATTTTAGGGGAATTTAGCTCAGTCCCAATATATGGAGGCGATCCTAGAAATTATGCTCGTATTTTAGATCGCTTCTAAATTTTCCAATTTTCAGTTCAATATTAATAATGATAAGTACCTTACGGTGCAACGATTGCAAATTTCACTAGCATATCTTCTCATTTATTTATCATTTTCTTGTTGCCCAAAATCTAAATAAGTCTACTTAATCTATTTAGGAAATTTCTAGAAAAATTCTAAATTTCAGACATTTTCTAAATTGTCAGACCTCTTCTAGAACAATTTTAGGGAAATTCAGCTCAGTCCCGAAATATGGAGCCGATCCTAGAATGATTCTCGTATGTTAGATCGCTTCTAAATTTGTCAATTTTCAGTTCAATAATAATAATGATGAGTACGTTGCGACGCAACGATTGCAAACTTTACGACCATATCTCCTCATTTCTTTATCATTTTTTTTGTTGCACAAAATCTAAATAAGTCTTCTAAATTTGTTTAGGGGAGTTCTAGAAGAATTCCAAATTTCAGACATATTCTAAATTGTCAGACCTCTTCTAGAACAATTTTAGGGAAATTCAGCTCAGTCCCGAAATATGGAGCCGATCCTAGAATGATTCTCGTATGTAAGATCGCTTCTAAATTTGTCAATTTTCAGTTCAATAATAATAATGATGAGTACGTTGCGACGCAATGATTGCAAACTTTACTACCATATCTCCTCATTTCTTTATCATTTTTTTTGTTGCTCAAAATCTAAATAAGTCTTCTAAATTTGTTTAGGGGAGTTCTAGAAGAATTCCATATTTCAGACATATTCTAAATTTTTCGACTTGTTCTAGAACAATTTTAGGGGAATTTAGCTCAGTCCGAAAATATGGAGGCGATTCTAGAAATGATTCTCGTATTTCAGACCGCTTCTAAATTTTTCAGTTCTCAGTTCAATAATGATAATGATAAGTGCGTTGCGTTGCGATTGCGATCTTCACTAGCATATCTCCTTATTTCTTTGTAGATTTTTCTTTCCTAAAATCTAAATAAGTCTTCTAAATCTTTTTAGGGGATTTTTAGAAGAAAAAAAATCAAATTTTAGACATCTAAATTTCCAGACCTCTTCTAGAACAATTTTAGGGGAATTTAGCTGGGTCCTAAAATATGGAGGTGATTCCAGAAATGATGCAAATAGTAACAATTCCGCCGCGTTGCAACGATGCAAACTTCACTGGCAATTTCCCCTCGTTTTTCCTCGTCACAATGGAGCTCGCATCGTTTGACCGCAGCGATTTTTTTTTGCTCCTCTCTATCTTTGTCATTTTATTTTCTTGCCCCAAATCGCGCATATTTCTTCTTGAATTTTGTTGAGGCAATTTTTTGCTCAGTCCTAAAATATAAAGTCGATTTTAGAAATGAAGATAAAAATAGTAATATTTCGTTACGTTGCAGCGATGCAAGCTTCACAAGCAATTTTCTTCTTCTTCCTCGTCACAATGGAGCTCGCATTGTTGGAACACAGCATTTTTTTGCTTTTCTGTTTCATTATTATTTCGTTTTCTTGCCCACAATCGTGCTGAACTGATCTAGAAACTTTTTGAGGAAAATGCCGCTCAGTCCTAAAATATAGAGGCGATTTTAGAAATGAAGTTTAAAATAGTCATAATTTCGTCTCGTTGCAACGATTCAAGCCCCATTTTTCCTCTTTCTTCTTCTTCTTCTTCTTCTTCTTCCTCTGTCCTCGATGATTCTGTGTGATCACAAAAAGTTTCTTCTGAATTTGTACTTTTAATTCGAATGACCAACGAACAGACCGCGAATTTTCGACTTCCGGCGGATTCGTTCGACGAGAAAGTGGCCCAGCTGTATCGAACTTTGCGCGATTGCAAAGCTCGTTTGACAAAGTTATACCATTGCGATCTGAATCATTGCAAGACAACACCGAGTTTAAAAAATCCCCTCAATTCAACAGAGTACGTATTCTACTCTCAACTGCAGTTCCGACAAAATCACAATTTTTCTTTTAACTCCTCCAATTAATTCTCCTGACCCCAGCACGTTATGTAGCTAACTTTAACCTAAAGTCTATTCAAAGAAAGAAAATTTGCACGAATAATCGTAATAACCCAAACAAGCCCAAGGAAACTCTTTCGATTAATCTCACGACGTTGAAGTCTGCGTAGTTGGAATACAACGAAAATGAATTCCCTCCGATTGCTCAAATTTTTCTTCGACCTCTTCAGACTTCGAAAATCTTTCGAAAATTTTTCGTATCCTTATTACACATCCATGACCTTAAAAAAGGCTTTAGATGAAAAAAAAATTATAGAAATGAAGAAATAAAAAAAATCAATAAAGAACAAAGTCATTGCCCTCCAAAGATGCAAACTTCAACCTCAATTAAACTTTTTCAGCCTACCCCAGGCTGAAGTCTGCAAACACAATTACACAAATGATAGCTATAAGGATTTTTGCGCAGGATTTAATAATCTTTGATCTCGCCGGCCCCGAAGTATATTCCTTTTTTTCCTTTTATTAATAATTCTACAGTTACAATAGAATTGTTCGTTACATTCATATCGTTTTATCGTTACGTTACATACATACATATATATATATACACAAATATGTATACATATACACATATGCATATACATACATATATATTTATTAAAAGCGATCACATATACATATTGTAACAGACATAAAAGGATACTCTAGCCGGTATCATTTATCGTTAATCCGCGTTACTATATTCGCTCTTATTTATCCGCCGTTACCTCTCCACTCGACGCTTCGTCAGAAAAAAAAAATAAAAAATCCTGAACACAGTAGGATCAGCGCATCCCTTAAATTACTATATATTTATTGTGTCGTGTTTGTTAAAATTCTTTCGTACCGAGGCTCATTCGTAGTACAAAAAACGTGCATCGACTTTCAACGAGACGATCGTAACGCGAACGGTATCGCGATTTCGAGCTGTTTTCTTTCCTAGCAGGCACCTCGCGACTCCACACGCATACGATACATCGACGAATGGACGATTTTGTCCTTTTCGAGGAACGAAAAAAAAAAAATTAAAAAAAAATTGAAACCTGGTGAAAATGGGTGCAAACGAGTGGCTGTGGACACTTCCGGTGGTGGTCCCCGAGGAACCGGAAGTAGCGAAATGACAGGTGCGAGGTATCAAAGGTATGGGATGAAGGCCTGCAAGGAACATTGGAAAATACACCGGAAGTGGGCGCTGACAGCTGTCCGTTGTGTCGAGAATTAAAAGTGGATTGAAACATTAAAGATGGCGGATTTAATCCATCGCTGCTGCAATGTACGTGTGCACTTCGACCTCTGCCTCGCTCAATAATAAATAACTCTTGTTTTCTTTTCACTGGCCACGAGTACGAATCTCGGTATACATTCTCGGACTTTATCGGAGCTTTATTTCCACCGGTTTTGCATAAATATGTCTATACAGGGTGTCTCGATTAAAGTGTCACAAGCTTATATTTCAGAAAGTACAAATAGTACTAAAAAACGTTTCAAGTCAAAGTCGTTTCGTTCGAAGAGGGGCAAAACATAGCAATGTCAATGTGACCTTGGGTATAAGCGCCAAGGTCACGCGAAGGTCAAACCCGAAATTTGTCAGAATAAGCCTAAATTTTCATTATAAATTCTTGAAGCTTACGTCGAGAGCTTTTCAAAGCACTATCGATAAGTATTTTTCAACAGAGTCTCATAAGTGAAAAAATACTCGATAAAAAAATATCGATAGTGTTTTGAAAAGCTCTCGAGGTAAGCTACAAGAATATGAAATAAAAAATAAGGCATACGGCGAAAACTTCGAGTTTGACCTTCACATGACCTTGACGGTTGTGCTCAAGGTCAAATTGACATTGCTATCTTTTGCGCCTCTTTAAACGAAACGACTTTTGTTTGAAACATTTTTCATTATAATCCGTACTTTCTGAGATTTATGCTTGTAACACTTTATTTAAGACACCCTGTATAAATTTATGATCGTAAATTTTCACTGGTTTCGTGTATATATATATATATATATATATATATATATATATATATATATATATATATATATATATATCTATATTTTTTTTGCAAGCTCCGAATATTTATATATATATTTTTTTTGCAAGCTCCGAAAACTATCGTAAAAAATGCGCGCTGATCATCGATATGTCGAAGTTAAAGATTCTTGGCTGTCAAAATTCTCGGTGATATTTTTCACGTCAAATTTATCAGCCCCTACTACGTGCACTTCGAAATCTACGGTTCTTCGGTTTTGTTCGATTCGTATCAAAAGAATAGCGATTAAAAAAAAAATTCTAGAAAAATCCCTAGCTCTAAAAATTCCGCGGCCTACTTTAGGTACAAAAAGTTCTTCTGGTTTGTCGTTTACGAATTCTTCGATTCCTTAGAGCCGTTGAATCTTCGGGAAGAATTCTTTTTTGCGGATCTCAGAAACGTTATTTTTTTTTTTGCTTCTCTGTGCCGATCGTAAAATTATTTATGGTTTATATATCTATTTATTCTTTTACGAATCGTGAAAACGTTTTTTATTTATTTTTCACTTTTTTTACGGATCGTGGGAACGTTTTTCATTTTTTCCTCTTTTACGAAGGATCGTGAGAACGTTTTTTTACTATCTTGCCTTTTTCTGACACACATCGTGGAGGCGTTTCACTTTTATTTTTGCTTTTTTTTTGCAGAATCGTGGAAACGTTTTTATTTATTTGCCTTAATTTTACGCATCGTGGAAAAGTTCGTTTCCTTTCTTTCGGCGAATCGTGAACACGTTTTTGTTTTTATTTCTCGTTTTTTTTTTCGGTTTTTTTCCTTGCGGGTCCCGACAACGTGAGATTTTTCGTACGCGGTCTTCGATCGCAACAGTGCACTGGCTGCCCCTTTTTATTTTCTGACAATCCTCGTACGCGTGTCTTAGGTACTAGAGACCCTTCGCTATTTTTATGTCCGACAGCTTTGACGAAACGTTGATTTTTCGCTTGTACTTAATTCTATAGAGCATATACGAACGAATCGAGTGTGTGTATGTGTGTGTGTGTGTCGGGGGGGGGGGGGGGGGGGGGGGGTACATACGTTCGGGGAGGAACGCACTAACTTTTTTCAACTATATAATCGTCATATATATATATATATATATATATATATATATACACACGGTGACAATTTATAAGGTGGCCATGTGTTTTTAAGGGTCTTGCCAGAGAATTTTGCGACCGAGCAAAATATAATTTTTAATGACTTATCACGGCCTTTTCGAAACAAAATATTCCGTATTTTTCGGACGACTCGTAGGTGTCGGAAAAAATTGAGCAATCTAAAAGAAATCAAAATTCTATTTTTAGTACAGCAGACTGAAGATTACGAATACAAAACACTCTGAAGAACTCTTTTTTTTGTGCACTTTGTCTTAAATAAAATTGATAAAAAAATTATCAAAGATTCATTTCAAAGTGGACTCCACAAAGTGGAGGAATTTAATTTACCTAAAAAAAGTTTCTTAAGGCAGTCATCTAGATGAGAAACTTAACAAAGAATCAATTTTTTGGGCATTTTTTAAAAATATAGACTCTTAAGAACGTGTCCTCAAAAGGAATTTTCGAAATTCCCAATATTTACCCCAACAAAGGGGACCAGAAGAGGATCGCCCGGTCGGAGCTACGAACTTTAGAAGCTTCTAAGGCAGCTGGAACTGCTCGAAGGGAAGAAAGAAGAGCTTCAGAAAATCATTATTTCGAAGTCGAGGTAGGTACACTTCACGAGGCAGGAATGGGCGATTAATATAAGTACGCCATTATACTACTTGGATAGATGCTGTTTTTTGATATTGTACTCAAAACTTTAAACGCGTTTTTCATCCATGTTGACATAAAATCTCCAGTTCTATTCAACCGATTTACTTCAAATTTGGCATGGAGCTTCAGTATATATCCCTCTATCTTCCCTACCTCGGGCATTGCGAAATTATCATTATTGCTATTAAAAAGAATTAAAAACTGAAACAAGTAGGGCGAAAAATTAACTTTTTTCAGACAGTCGCCATAAAATAAAAACCAAAAAAAAAAAATTCTTTGGTGTCTGCCATAATGACATTTTTGATGATAGAAAAAAGATGTTTCATTTCTGTTCCAAATCAAAGGGAGCTTTGGAATCAACCGCCCAAACCTTTTCTTCACGACCATATTTAGAGGCTCGTAATTTTTTGAATTTTTATTATTTTTTGCACGTTTTTGAAACATCAATAAAAAGACCAGAAAAATGGACGGTGAAAGTATTTTTTGTTTTTTCTATCCAGTCTCAAAAAACGCCCGAAATTTAGCCCTCTCGACTAGGATACTAAGAGTATTTCGTATTGAAAATTTAATTATCCTCATTCTGCTGAATTTAAAGTCGAATTTTGATTTTTTTTCGAACGCTCAATTTTTTCCAGCGAATATTAGATAAAAAGAAAATACGTTATATTTTTTTCGAAAAGGATTCGAAAAACCATCAAATATATTTTTCTCGATCGCTAAATCTCTGCCCTATAGCCCTTTAAAAAAAACACACATCACCACCTTGCAATTGTCACCCTGTAATACATATTTATATTCATCACGTATTTCTCAAAGACTTTCATTGCTGCGTCCCTTGCTCTTTTTTGTCTCAGCGCTACATAAAATTCGTACAAACAAAAAGTCAACGATCTATTTTTTACCTAACACACATTTTTTTCCACAGACGAATCCGTCGGATTGCAATGTTCAAAAAACATAAACAAATATTACAACGAGTACGCGGAGCAATCGCCGACAGATTTTTTTCCTGCTTTCCATTTCGATACAATATTTCACTCGCGCAGCAAAGTGTCCGGCTGAAAAGAAGTGTTATCAGGTCGATCGTAAATTACGAATAATCGTTTGGTGCCTCGATGACAGGGACAATCGCTCCGCGTACACACCAACTGAACAAATCGCACCGTGTACATGTACATAACATATTTCAAATGAGAACCGTGGTACCTTACAAATATACACGTAAAAGCCTAATTAACAATGTCCCAATGTCAATGATCGATGAAGCATATCGGTATTTATATATATAGATATATATATATATACTCAAGTGTCAATGTCGACTAACGTCATAAATATATCCTTTGACTCGGTACACGCGCAACTCAAATTAGACGCGCTTTTCGTCTTCTTCTTTTTCTCTGCTTTTTGTTTTCTTTTACTAATGTAAGGCTTAGGCAAATAACACACTCTTGGTCTTATAATTATTAATATGTGTCGGAAATAATCGACTGTATATTGTGCGTCCCGTTTCGTTTCAATGCAAACAATTTTTTAGATCGTAGTTTCTTCTTTTTATTCGCATTGTTACTTTTTTATGATGAATTTAAACAATTTTGTGAATGTGATGTCTAGTGGCTTTGATGGGTGAACGTTAAATTTCGCTTTTCTCTTAAAATAAAATTATAAAATTATAATTAAAAAAATTTAATTTAATTTTTTTAATTTTAATTTTTAATATATATATATTAGACTGGCCCAAAAAATTAAAATTTTATTTTATTAATTTTTTGTTGGAAATATTGTTGAGAATGACAAAAAATAAGTGCTGACCAAATTTTAGCCCTTTATATTAATATGTAGAGGTTCCCCATCGCAATTTTCTACTTCCCATTCATTTAACATGGTAAAAATTTTGTTCGCCGCTTCTCAGCTTTATAACTCGCCTACGGGTAAACACACGAAAACGCCCGAAGAAATTCTTTATAGGGAATTTAACGCTCTAAAAAAAAAGGTCCTTAGCCTTCATACGATAAATTCACTCGTTCAAATTTGATTCACCATTACAGTTGAATTTATGATAAATTTCATGATTTTGGTAGATTTTTGGACTTTTGTGACAAGATTATTGATTTTTTAATGTTATTTTTCTGTTTCATCGTAAAAAGTATCGTATCCTTTTTAAATTATTCCCTAGATATTCATTTATCATGCTATGGGCAATTGAATTCGGTTTAAGAATAGATTTTTGTACTAATGTACTTTTAAATAAGAATAAATTTAAATCTATTAGGAATTTTCGAAACTATATAGGGGATAATTTGAAAAAGATACAATACTTTTTAAGATGAATCAGAAAAATGAATTTTTAAAATGAATCAGAAAAAAAAAACAAAAAACAATCAATGATTTCTTTCTACAAGTCCAAAAATCTCACATAATCGTGAAATTTATCATAGATTCAACTTTGACGTTGAATAAAATTCGAACGAGTGAATTTATCGTATGAAGACTAAGGACCTTTTTTGTAGAGCGTTAAATTTCCGATAAAACAATGTTTTGGGCATTTCCGTGTGTTTACCCGTAGGCGAGATATAAAGCTGAGAAGCGGCAAACGAAATTTTTACCATGTTAAATCAATGGAAAATAGTAAATCGCGATGAAGGACCTCTAAATATTAATATAAAGGGCTGAAATTTGGTCAGCACTCATTTTTTTGTAATTCTCAACATATTCAACGAAAATTTCGATTGTAAAAAAAATTGGTCTCGTCTAATATATATATATATATATATATATATATATATATATATAATTACTGTAGTGTCCCATTAATCCTGGGACATCGAAAGAACTCAAGAACAGAGAAGTAAATCGAAACGATAAATAAAATGGTGAGGCAACTTTTTTATTCAGTCCACGTTTTCGACCTAATTCCAAGATCAATTTTTTTTTTTTTAATGGAGCCTTATATTTTTTACAGCCCCATCTTATTTTACCTTAGAAAAAACAGGTTACTTCTGTCTGCAACATTTTTTCATTTCACCATTATTTGTTAAAAAATGACAAAAAATGAAAGTGAAGAGCTTTCGTGACTCGAGTAACCCAGATCGTTATATACGAAGTTGCTTAGTGGTCGTAAAAAAAAAGTTGGAAAAATATTTGAAAATAATGGCCTAGGAAAAAATGTTTTTTTTTTCTTCAAATAACAAGAAGATACCGGTTGAAAAAAAAAATATTTCCGTTTTTCAAAAATTGACTTTAAAATCAGCTTGAAAACGTCGACAAATAAAAAAGTTATCTCGTCATATTCCTCCTCGTTCGAACCTACTCGACACGTGTCTCGAGTTTTTCCGACGCCTCAACACAAACAGGCCACCCTGAAATAATCCAGCGATGCAAATGCGCAATTAAATACCATCCAGCAACAATCGTAAATTAACGTCCACACGCATCACTCAACGATCCACGTGTAAAAACATAGCCTATCCGTTAACGTTACTCCTTAAAATACAATTACAATAAAGTATAATTTAATAACTATTCAATAATAATAACCGAGCATGCATCGAACACAGTCCAACAATAAATACTCCGAATGTTTTTCTACGCGCATTTGCGAAAAATGACAAAAAAAGGTGTCCCGCTTTTTTTTTTTTTCGTAATGTGAAAATTCCGCGCTCACATCGCGGTGTCAGCGCGTTGACCTCACGTTCGATTCGGAGCACTACGAGGTGCCAATAAAAAACGAAAATGACGTATGACGAAAATGTCCAAATGCAACGTGGCTCCATGACGAAAATATTTCTTCGTTCGAAATTGTTCCCCAGCAACGAGATTTTTCCGCTCTCGTTCGTAAGTGAAAGCCAACAAATCCACGCTTCACAAAGACACACCACACTCGATTTTGCGGGTAGGTTTTTTTTTTCAAACGATTTTTCAAGGCGTGCTTCGCAATCTCGCTCGTTAATAATAAACCGGGCGTTAATGAAGCCGCGTCGAGAGTTTCGCGTCAAGCTTTTAATATATATATATATAAATAGTAAGGAATCGCGTGAATTCACGCGCGTGCATCGTCACGTGGATCGTCCCGCGGTAGTGTTTTTAAAAGCTTTTTACTTGGGCTCCGAGTCCTCCTTGGCTGAGACAGACCTTGATCGGATTTGAACAATCACGAATAACAATGATGAGACATATTATGCATTGCGTGTTATCGGCTAAATTAATTATTTGGTCATTAGCGAAATATTAAAAGCGAATCCCATGGGATAGATGTTCGAGCGGCGGCGAGGATTTTTTTTCGGATCGTTTGTACGGGACGAGAACAACGCAAGCGAAAGAAAAACAAAGTGAAGGGCGACTGGGACGGACGAACGAGAACTTTGCGTATTGTTTTGTCGTTCCCGCGTCCTCGGGATAAGGGTAGGGCAGAGACACGTGAGTGTGTGTTGGTGTTTTTTTTTCGGTTTTAATCAGCACTGATTATTATTTTGGTTGGTTTTTTTGTTTGTTTTGTTATATCCCGCATCAAAGCGTAGACCCTGTGTGACTTGGTTGAATTACCAAAAACCTCCGGCACTGCGACCACCCGGGGGATTGTTCACGCGGATACACGCTCGTCGAGCTTCGTCAACGTCCTCTGCGAAGGAGAGAAGAAAAAAGGACATTGAAGACATGATTTCGAATTAAGGCATCTGGTGATTATTTTTGTGATTCAAATTTTTTGAAAACCACCACGTGATTTTTTTTGTTCATTCACCCAAACAAACCCAACGACCAAACAAAAAAAAACCACCATGTGATTTTTTTTGTTCATTCAAATTTTTTTTTTATAAACCCTGAACTTTTATGAACAATTTAACCCATAGTAAGTATTGAAAAACGCAAAATTGACCAAGTTAGGGTTATTTTTCGGCAGGAAGGTTGAGCCGCTGCGGGCGGTCGACCGTGCGCTGAATAATCGCACACTTACTTACTTTTGCGATTATCTCGAAACTACAAGGTGTACCGGAAAGTTTTTACCGGTTTTTCTGACAGATGCCGCTAGCCGTAAGCATGGAATAAAATAATTTGGCATATATGTCATTTTATTCTACTGTCATTAACCTTCAAAAACTACTCATTTTCATTCTGACTAAATAACAGTGTCATAGTGTTGTAGCTCTGTGAATATGTCGAATTTCGTACCTGACAAAGAGCATTTGCGGCATGCATTGCTTTTCTTATTTCATCAAAAGAAAAAGGCCATTGAAACTCATCGTTTGCTGGTAGAAACTTACGGAGAGCATGCTCCAAGCGTAAAAACGTGTGAGACGTGGTTTCGAAAATTTAAAAGTGGGGATTTTGATTTAACAGACAGTAGACGTTCGGGTAGACCAAAAAAATTTGTGGACGCGGAATTGCAGGAGTTATTGGACGAAGACCCAACCCAAACTCAAAAACAATTGGCAGAACGGTTAAATGTGGCACAAGAAATGATTAGCGACCGCTTACGAGCAATGGGAAAGATTTTAAAACTAGGAAGATGGGTGCCACATGAACTGAATGATAGGCAAATGGAAAATCGAAAAACCATTTGTGAAACGCTGCTTCAACGGTACGAAAGAAAGTCATTTTTGCATCGGATTGTGACGGGTGATGAAAAATGGATTTTTTTTCGAAAATCCAAAATGTAAAAAATCGTGGTTATCGCCTGGCCAACCTGGCCCATCAACTCCGAGGCCGGATCGCTTCGGAAAGAAGACAATGCTCTGTGTTTGGTGGGACCAGGGTGGTGTGGTGTATTACGAACTTCTAAAACCTGGTGAAACAGTCAATACTGATCGCTACAAACAACAAATAATCAATTTGAATTATGCATTGATTAAAAAACGTCCAGAATGGGCCCGAAGACACGGTAAAGTGATTTTGTTGCATGATAATGCACCATCACACACAGCAAAACTGGTGAAAGACGTATGAAAATCGCTTGGATGGGACGTATTATCACACCCGCCGTACTCTCCGGACCTGTCTCCGTCCTTTTGGGATGGCATTCATCATTTGCCAGAAAGATGAACAAAGTGTGTAGAATCGAATGGCCAATACTTTGAATAAATACCATTTTTAATTTTTTTTTAAATGATGTGTCTTTTCATTTAAAAATCCGGTAAAAACTTTCCGGTTCACCTGGTACATTTTTCAAACTGGTGCTATCGAAACATCGTAAAATATCGACCCGATTGCTTTCAATTTTTTACACAATACTTTTCGATACATTATCTAAAATGTCACGTAGAATTTTTGCGATAACTTGATTAGTTTTTGTTTTATTATTGTTTTTGCTCGAAAAATTTCGGTGAAAAATACAAATTTTTTTCTTCGGCTCACCATCATTTTTTTAATGGTCGAGAAAAAAACCGCTTCGCTAGATTCTAGTGACACTACTCAGGAATGAGCTGATTTTTTTTTTCAGATGTGACATGACCGGGTAACAGCTGGGACAACGACCGCGCGTATCGTGCGGAGGGCCTCCGCGGCAATGTGCATAACGGCGCCGTTTTTTAATATTTTGAACGGAAATTTATTAACTTTATTCTTAAAGCTCTTTCTGACGTTGTGTAAAAGAATCAAAATATTCTGGCCCATACTTCCGAGTTTATTATTTTTTTTTAATATACCCATTTTTCCATCGGCCAAGGTGGCCAGACGCCTTAAGGCCTTAGGCCACAGTATCGGGTATGAAATCTTGTGCGGATTTAACAATTTTTTTCGTATGAAAAAGTGATTCACTGATAAAATTAATTACACATATATTTAGTATGAATATCATGCTGTTAGAAAAAATATTTTTTTTGCGATGTACAAAATTTCCGGTTACTAATATTTTCTATTGTTATCTTTTTTTACATTTAGCATCACAATTTTTTACCTAGACCAAAAAATAAAAATTCTCGTCAATCTACATTCGAATACCTAGAGAAGTACGTACGGAATTTAAAAAAAGATTGTTCTATTCAAAAGTTGTAGATATTCGAACTTAAGAAATGAATTTTCAGCGAAAAATTTCGTTATAATTGCTCATAAACTGCTCGTAAAATGAAAAGTTTTCGATTAATCAGAAATTCCGTACGTACTAATCTGCGAAATGCAAATAGGAGCATAACTTTTAAATTTGAGGTAAATCGAGTGAAAATTGTTGAAGTTATTTGTCACGCCAATTGGAAAAAAGCTGTTTCGAGAAGTTTCGAGCAGTCGGCCATTTTGTACATCGAAAAAAATATATATATATATTTTTTCTAACAGCTTGATATTCATACTAAATAGATGTGTAATTAATTTTATGAGTGAATCACTTTGTCAGGCGAATTTTTTTTTAATTTGCACTTGATTTTATACCCGTTAGTTTTTATACTCATTATATCATAATAATTTTATACTCATTATATTAGAATAATATAATAAGACCATGACTGTAATGATAACTGTCATTAATATTACTATTAATTACTATTATTATTAATATATAACGTAATAGGACTTCCGGTTGGGCTAGGACTGGGTCAGCACGCGTTCTGGGTCGATCGGTAGTTTTATCAAATATCAAGAGCGTAGAAAAGTGAGGAGAAGAAAAAATCGGCGAGGGGAAAAAGTGAAGTGCAGGAATCATCTGGAACTAAGAGGTAGTATGCGTACTGAAGGGGAAAAGGTGAAAAGGGTAGAAGAAGGGAAGGCACATGGCGAGGAGGTTATGTGTGAGGCGGAAGATAGAGAGGACGTGAACGGAAATGGGGAGGAACAACAGCGACGTGGTGAGAAGCTGAACCCCGCGAGCACGGTCGGGAAGGCAGAGCCGTGCCTAGAGACGGAGAAAAGCAAGAGAGGGCGCCCACCGCTGAATAAAAAAGGCAATGGAAACGGAGACGTGAGAGAATTTTTCGAAGTCGGCGTAGCGGCAGGGAGGACGAAGGTCTTACACTCGCCGCCGACGCCACCATCGCAGCCGCAGGCAACGAAGAGGAAATACGGAGGGATGAAAGGCAAGAAAATTGAGGAAGAGGAGACGGAAAATGCGGAAAATGGCAGCGTATACGAGGGAGAAATTGGTGAATATAGTGGCAGACATGAGAAGGAGTCAAACATGCAAGAAAGTCAAGGCGTATGGGAAAAGAGCATGGAAAAGGGGGAAGAGGACGGAGAGTCGGTGGAGATGGCGCCAATGAGTCAGTGGTTGACGGAGATGAGGAAAACGGAAGAGAGAATAAAAGAAAGTGTGATGGAAAGTCTACGCGAGGCAAAGGAGGAAATAAAGAAGGAAATATCGCCGCTGCCCTGCAGGTGTGAGCAGATGAACAGAATCATAAAGGAACTAGTGGGGGAAGCGGAACAGTGGAGACACAAGTGTTACAGAGGGGAAGTTCAATGGGAAGAGGAGAAGCAAGAGTTGGTGCGTGAAGTGGAGGGCTGGAAAAAAAGATGGGAAATGCTCGCTCAGGAAGCAACGAGAGAGAAGGAATGTGAAAACAAACAGCTGAGTGAGGTGATGACGCAAGCAGAATTTGACGGAAGGAGTGATGGGAATAACAACGAGGGGGGCGAGGAAATCGAGTCCGGACCGACGGAGAAAAAAACGGCAACAAATAAAGAAAGGATAGGAGACGGGCAGACAGGAAAAAGTGCACAGGAGATAGGAGAGCAGGCGTGGAGAGAGGTCCGGCGTAAGAAAAAATGGACGAGAAAGGAGGGATGGGGAACCAACGGAGAATACGAAAGCACGATAATGGAAGACGGCGGGACACGCAATGAAGAAGACAGGCGTGACTATACGAGACGATACGGTACCGGAGAAGAAAGAAGAAAGCAGATTTTAGGTAGAACCCCGAGGCCCTTATCGGAAGGGATGTTAAGAGAAGAGCTGAACAAAAGGGCGGAAAGGAGCAGACAGATGTGCATCACGAGATCGGGTGAAGGAAGCAGAAAACCAAGAAAAGAGATAATTGAGGCGGTCCAAGAAAGGTGCAACGTGAGGGTAGATGGCAACACGGAAGAAGTGTATGAGAGCAACGGACGAATCTTCCTGAAATTCAAGAGCCTGGCAGACAAAAAAGAGCTGATGAAAAGGAGAGGAGAATTGAGAGGAACGAATATATGGCTAGAGGATAGTCTGACAAGGAGGCAAAGGGAGATTCAAAGATGGCTGAGAGACGTAGCCGCCTTGGAGAGGAGCTGCGGATGGGAGGTCGAAATAAAATACATGAGAATAAGGATTGGGCAAGAATGGTGGAAATGGAACGAGGGCAGAGGGGATATGGAGATATTTCAAACCAATGAGCCCTTTCGTCAACGAGGATGAGAGTCGGAGGGATGAAATACAGAAGAGCGTCGCAGAAGACTCGGAGAGCACGTGCAGCAAGAAAACCCAGATGGACGGCAGAAAAAGCGACAAGAGAGACGAAACTAAAATACTTACATGGAATGTAGCAGGCATTTACAAGATTGGGGAAACATGGGAATTTGTAACGAGGTTTGATATAGTAATATTGCAAGAAACGTGGCTAGAAGGAAAAGATGAGGGTAAAACGAGAGAATATATAAGTGGGGAGTATGAATGGTTTTTCAAAGTGGCGAAAAGAGACGAAAAGGCAAAAAAGGGAAGAGCAAAGGGGGGTCAGGCCATTGGAATAAGAAAAAATATGAGTGAAGAATGGAAAATAGATGAGTGGGAATTCGGTGTATGTTTGTCTAAAATAGAAAACGAAAAAAGAACAGCGATAATTACGGTGTATAACAACGTAGGAATGAAAAAAGTCGAGAAGCATTTAAAGGAAAAGATACAAGAGGAGACGGGGAGAAATGATGTATTACTAATAGTGGGAGATTTGAATGCAAGAATTGGAGAAGAACAAGCAATGAATGAGGGCGAAGTCGGCGAAGAAAAGGATCAATGGAGAAAGTCACAAGATAAGAAAGTCAACTCGGAAGGGCGAAGGCTTTTAAGGCTGTGTGAAGAGATGGGGCTGAAGGTGTTGAATGGTAGGGTACAAGGGGATGAAGACGGAAAAATAACGTTTGTTGGAGGGAGTAAAGAGTGTTGTGGGTCGGTGTTGGATTTGGTGATCGGGGTAGACAGAGGGAGTCAGGACGAAATCAGATGGCTAAAGGTAGAAACACAAGGAGAGTCAGACCATCTGCCGGTCACATTTGCCATAGGTAAGGAGAGAGAGGAAAGGGAGAAAGTTCAAGAAAAAGATTTATTGGAGCAAAGAGGAGAAAGGATGGTGTGGAAAGAGGAAGGAGCGGAGAAGTTTCGGGAGGAGTGGGAAAGATTGGAAACAATAAAGATGAGAGCCACGGAATGGGAGGATTATAAGAACATAATATATGAAGCAGCAGGAAGGGCAGGCATGAAAATAAAGCGGAGGACGAAAAAGCGAAATAGAAATTTGCCCAAATGGTTCAATGAAAAATGTAAGGAACAGAGGGGGAGGATGTGGCATGCGCTAAAAAGTTTCGTTCAGGAAAGAGACAGAGAGAATAAAATGATACTTGGAGAGCAACGAAAAAAGTTAAGAAAAATATATAAGGAAGCAAAGGAGGAATGGAGAATGAAAATTTGGGAGGGAGTGAGCAAAGCAAGAGATATGATCGGGTGGTGGGAAGCTATACAAAAATTCAGAGTGAAATACAGAGGAAAAGTAGGCGAAAACATTTCGGGCAAAGAATGGATTGATCATTTTAAAAAACTGTTGAATGAAGATCAAGATAAAAAGGGGAAAGATGAGAGCGTAATAGAAAAAGCGAGAGATAAGGAGGAGGTGGAGGAAAGGATAGCACGAGAATTTGAGGATGAATTCAGCAAAAAAGAAATGGAAGATGCATTGAAAAAGATGCCAAACGGAAAGGCGCCAGGGGAGGATGGGATAGCGATAGAGTTTCTGAAAGCCGCGACAGAAAGACAAAGGGAATGTACAAGGAAGGCGATAAACAAAATATGGAAGGAGGCAGATTTGCCAATAGGCTGGGAGATAGCTAGAATAGTTCCGATTTACAAGAACGGGGAAAAAGATAAGGCGTGCAACTACAGAGGGGTCTCGCTATTAGATACAGGCTACAAGATATTAACGAAAATGATGGCTACAAGATTGAGCAAATGGGCGGAAAAAAACCAAAAATTAAGGGAAAGTCAGGCTGGATTCAGAGAAAAAAGAGGGACAAGAGACCAAATATTCGTGTTAAATGCGCTGATAAACAACAGGCTGAAGTATAGGGGAAAGAAACTGTACGTCGCTTTCATAGATTTTAAGGCCGCTTTTGACAAAGTGAATAGAATTAAATTAATGGAAAAACTAAGGAAAATTGGAATAGGAGGAAAAATGCTCGACATGATACAAAAAATATATACGAAAACTATGGCGGAAGTGTTGGTGAATGGAAAAGTAACCAAAAAGTTCGAAACAAAACAAGGTGTCAGGCAAGGGTGCGCACTAAGCGCTTTATTGTTTGATTTTTATATTGACGATATGGAAGAGAGATGGGAAAGAAAAAAGGAGGGAGGAACCGTGATAGGAAAAGAGAAAATATATGCAATAAAATATGCGGACGATGTTGCAATAGTGGCTGAAGATGAAAAGGGATTAAGCAGCATGTTAAAAGATTTAGAAAAATGGGGGAAAGAAAACTCGATGGAGGTAAATGCCAAAAAAACAAAAATGTTAATATTTAGGAATGGAGGAAGGCTGAAAAGGGGAGAGGAATGGAACATAAATGGAGAGAGGATAGAAATAGTGAGTGAATTTCGGTACTTAAGGTACTGGTTTTCAACTAAGAACGCAGTAAAAGCGCATGGGAGAAAAATGGCGGGAAGAGCCCAAAAAGCCTCAAATGCAGTGTGGGGAGTATGGAAAAGAGCAGGGAGGGATGTGCTGGAAGAAAGATTGTATCTATTAGAATCAATTGTTAAGGCAGGAGCTTTTTACGGGGTAGAGATATGGGGTTTCGATAATATAGAACAGTTTGAGGTAATATAAAATAGGTATTGCAAAATGGCGTTAGGAATCGATAGAAGAACTCCCAGATACGAGTGGCGAACAGAGTTAGGAATACCAACATTCGAGTACAAAATTCGGGAAAGAGCGCTAAGGTATATACAGTTAGTGATAAGAATGGAACGTAATAGATGGCCGAATATTTGTTTGAGAGAGGAAATAAGGGGAATCTCGAACAGGAAGCCGTCGAAATGGGGAAAAGACTTTTTAAAAGTATCAAGGGAATTAGAAATTGAGGAAATAATAGATATGATAAAAGAAGGAAAAGAAATAAAAATTATAGAGAATTTAATAGACAAGGGATTGGATAACTTAAAAAGAAAGACCATAGAGAAAGAAAGAGAACAGATTCAAAAATCGACCTATAATAGGTTATACAAGGCTATAGTAGAAAACGATGAAGCTCCATGGAAGTATTGGGTGGCAAAAGATGTTAAAGGAAAGGATAAGGAAACTTGGGCGAGGATGAGGTGTGGAAATATAGGAAGGGATGGAAAAAAGGGGGAAGTGGAATGGACTTGTAGGATATGCAAACGAGAAAGAGAATCAATGGAGCACCTGATTACGTGTGAAAAAGCAAGAGAGGTAATATCTAAAGAAGCGAAAACATATATAGTAGAGTGGGTAAAGGGGGAAAGGGATGAGGGGGGATTAGAAGATAGATTAATAGGGATGCTGAGAGGGGAGATAGATGTAAATATGTGTACTTTTTTTAGGGAAATAGAAAGCGAGTGTAAGAAAAGAGGAACGGTGTTAATGGAGAGAGAGGACGAAGAGTGTGACGAAAATTAAAAACAATAAAACAGGAAAGATATAAGTTAGATTGTAAGAAAGCGATGTTAAACGGTGTAATAGTAATGTAAAAACTTCTTCTAAAGGAGAAAAGATAAATTAGATTGTAAGAGAGCGATGTGCAACGGTATGACAACTTTGTAAAAAGCCGAAAAGGCGATGCAAATAAAACTTCTTACTACTATATAACGTAATAGTACACGTACAAATATAGGGGAATGGAAGTTGAAGTACGAAAAAGGGGAAGGGGTCTTGACATAATGAAGATAGGGGATGGCAGGTGGCCAAAAAATGCCTGAGGGAAAAAGTAAGAGCAATTATCAATGGCAACCCATCAGAATGGGGAGAAGAAAAGAAAGAATCAATGGCAAGCGTAGGTGAGGGGCAATCTGGTAAGATGTATGAAAAGAAAATGTAAGGGAGTAGGGAAGAAAAATATGAAAAACATAAAGATTAACATTGAGCAAAACGATTCGAGCAAAATCGATGGGTCAACATTATGGTGGCACATATTTGAGCTCTATTTTTTCCCCTTTTTTCTCACCATCCAATAATCTTCTTCAAAGAAAATAAAAATTGTCGCCGAAGCTGCGAGCGGTCAAAAAATATTTAGAGATCGCTCAAGCGTCGCAAAAATTCAAATTTTCATTAAAAAATCGTTGTTTTTTCCTTCACTTCTCACCCATGAATTTTACGCTTTATCATTTTTAAATTAACCTCGCGAAAGCTCTAGCCGGCCAATGAATATTTAGTGGTCGCTCAAGGTTTTCGAAATTTACAATTGACGCCAAAAAATAAATCTCGCGTGCACTATAATTCCTTGTAGCATAAAAACAAAATAAACAGCCAAGTGTGACATTTTCTGAATAATTGATTATAACAATTTGTAACAAACACCAACTAGACAATATGTGTTACTATGCATTATTTTATTATGGCGTCACTCGTCACAGAGTAAAGCTACGATTGGTCCGCAGTTTGACTAACGAGACCAACTGTGGGTCGCATTACGATGCGCTGAAAACAGCTGCCATTTCAGTTTTACGAAAAAAAACGACCCATCATTTTGTTTACGGACAAGAGCTTTGAAGAATCATTTTTGGAGAACAAAGATTATAATTTTTAGGTTAGACGTGAGGGTAAATTTGAAAAATCTGTTTCTAAATAAAAAAAAACATGAATTGCTTTGAAAATTTTACAAAGCGTCAAATTTATCAGGGAAAAGAGTTTTTGAAAAATTGGCGAAAATTGTAAATTTTTAAGCGCTTGAGTGACCACTAAATATTCATTGGCCGGCTAGAGCTTACGCGAGGTTAATTTAAAAATTATAAACCGTAAAATTCACGGATGAGAAGTGGACGAAAAAAAATCGATTTTTTAATAAAAATTTGAATTGTTTGGAGGCTTCAGTAACTTCTAAATATTATTTTACCACTCCCAGCTTTCGCGACAAATTTTTTGTTCTTTTAAAGAAGATAATTAGATAGTGAGAAAAAGAAAAAAAAATAGAGCTCAAACTTGTGGCACCCTAGCCAACATACTGCAAATAATATAAACATGGGAAAACAGGTATACACATGGAGAAATATTGGGAGAACAAGATGATCAGTGGAGAATTGAAAGAAGCGTGGGCGAGGATAATATGTGATAATGTCGGGAAAGACGGGAAAAAGGGTATGTAGACGCCAATTGTAGAATATGCAAGCAGGCAATTGAAAATATGAGACATATTTGCCAGTGTTCGAAAGTTGAGGAAAAACTACGAAATAGTAAATAAACCAGAGCAATGGTTGGAAAATAGCAGGTAAATAGAAATTGATCGGAAAGTAGAAGCACAACTGCAAATGCAACCGGCAAGCTATGCAATTACATCAGACAATTTGAGAAACTAGCAGCTAGGATAGATATTTTTAAAAAACCATTGTGATAGAATTAATGTAAACGAGAAGGGAGGGCTGTTGATGTAAGCACCCTTAAAAAGGGTACACAAGGAATCAAATACTACTGCCACGACTACAATAAGTACAAACAATACTATGACTATAATAATAATTATTATTATAATTATTGTATTTAATATACAGGGTGTCCCATTTTAATCTTACACCTGAATTTTCTCGAAAAATATTGCTCGGACGAACTATTGTGTGGAACAAAACTTCTAGGGATTGAAGGGGGACGTTTGAAAAAAATTTATTTGAGGAGCCAAAATTCAAAATGGCGGCGTTACAAAGGCTGACATGTTTTTTTCAAACGGAAACATAACTTTTTTTTATTGCCAAAAAATTTGTCAGCTGAAAACTAAAAACTTTTGTTGAAAAATTTTTTTGTTAAAGTTCATAGTTTTCAAGTGAGAACATCATTTTCAATTATTTCAGATGTATCCAGGATTTGTGTGTGTGTGTGTGTGTGTGTTTGGGTTTTTTTTGTTTTTGGTTTTTTTTGTTTTTTTGTTTTCAAATTTGGACGATATTTCATGAGAAAATTTTGGAGGAAAATCGATGAAAAATAGTTTTTTTCCATTTTAATAGCGTTTGTGCCATTTTCAGGCCCAAAAACGTATTTCTTTAAATCCTTAACGAACTTTGATCACGATGGGTAGAAAAACACACACACACACACACACACAAATCCTGGATACATCTGAAATAATTGAAAATGATGTTCTCACTTGAAAACTATGAACGTTATCAAAACATTTTTTCAACAAAAGTTTTTAGTTTTCAGCTGACAAATTTTTTGGCAATAAAAAAAAGTTATGTTTCCATTTGAAAAAAACATGTCAGCCTTTGTAACGCCGCCATTTTGAATTTTGGCTCCTCAAATAAATTTTTTTCAAACGTCCCTCTTCAATCCCTAGAAGTTTTGTTCCACACAATATTTCGTCCGAGCAATATTTTTCGAGAAAATTCAGGTGTAAGATTAAAATGGGACACCCTGTATATTAGGTGTAGTAAAAAGAAATCCGTTATTTTTGCCTTCAATTTCATGGAAAAATAATGGATTTCTTTTTATTAAACCTAATATTATGCATATAATAGACATACTATAGATAATATTTGGTGGTTCCATATGAAACCGCCCGCTGGCAATAGATGGCGCTAGGTACACTATTTTCTCGAATTAAAACGTGGCAATGCAAATGACGATAGGTCCATAGAGTCCCGCTGAAACGCCATATAGGTGACATTTGTGCGACGCATTAACATCGCCACTTTTGATTGTCTTTTCAATGGCAAGTTTTGTTCTAAATAAGTGATATTTGGCGCTAAGTTATGCTTCATTATTTTATTATTGTACTCCATCGAGTACAACGGTGCAAAGAGTTTCGCCGCTTTCAAAGTCGTGATCTCTCTATGGACAACAAGGACCGAGGAAAAATCGTTCGGCTAGATTAAGGGGTTACGTGGGTTTGAAAATGTCAAAAAATCCATTTTTTTAATGTTATTATCTAATAGCACAACGAGGCTGGAATATTCTCCCAAAGTTTTAATTCGGGAAGTGGTAATTCGGAGTAAAACGTCTAGGAGCGAGGGAGCCTTTGGGAATTCGCCCCGTTGGGAAAGACTGGCCGAGATCGACGCAGGTAATCGAACTTTTCTCAAAACATTATTTTTGAAGTCGGTGGACACGATTTCTCAAAAACGAATGCACCGAGCTTATTGAAATTTTGAACACTTTTTCAAAATAGCATTGACTAGTAATTGAACGAAAGTTTTTTTTCGATTACAACTAATTTTACAAGGCTAATTTACTAATTTACTAATTTTATACAACTAATTTTACAAGGCTAATTTACTAATTTACTAATTTACTAATTTTACTAATTTACTAATTTACTAATTTTACTAATTTACTAATTTACTAATTTTACTAATTTACTAATTTACTAATTTTACGTAGTGTAAATTGTACCAAAAATTCGAAAAACGAATGCACCGATCTTATTGAAATTTTGAACACTTTTTCGAAATAGCATTGACTAGTAATTGAACGAAAGTTTTTTTTCGATTACAACTAATTTTACAAGGCTAATTTACTAATTTACTAATTTAGTAATTTTACTAATTTACTAATTTACTAATTTTACGTAGTGTAAATTGTACCAAAAATTCAATTATTTTGCATACAACTGTGCCAAAAATTCAAATTCCATTTTTTTTTCAAATCCTTAGTTCAATCACGAGCTATACTTATCTACTAACAGAAAAAAAATTAGTTTTCAAATTTCAGATAAGGCTATCATGAGTTATCCTGACCACCACGAGGACACTTTTTTTAGGGGTCTCCGGAAACCAAGTCCCACCGGCTGAATTTCCCAATTGTTTGATGATTTTTTTTTTTTTAATATTGTCGAAATGTTGCTCTTTTATGTGCTTAACATTTTGAACAAAATAATGTACATATAATTTTTTTTAATAGACCAAATTCGCTTTTCGAGTTCGAAACCCACGTAACCCCTTAATGGATTACGTCTAAAAAACCGGAATTTTTCTTGCGTGGAATTCGATCGTTGGCCGAAAGATCGGCCAAGCCCGTCTCTTCCGATAGGCAATACTTTGAAACCTGTTCGTCGACTTGCTACCAAACCACTGTCTTTTCTGTCACTCGAAAATAGGCGGTTTCATATGCAACCATCTAATGTTAATAATTATTGCGAATGCCATTTCCGAAATTAACAACTATTCGAATAATCATATTGGCCATGATTAAGAATCGCAAAAGGTCAAACGTGTTCGAAGGACATTTTGAAAGGAGTAAAAGGAAAAAAATAATCGTCGACTAACCGCTGATGGAGAAAGTCGAGTCCTGAAGATTCCTCTGACCTTCGAGGCGAGGACCCTTCGCCGAGGGAGTGACGACCGCCGAGTCCGGCAACGTCGGCACACAAGTGACCTGGGGCAATTTTGGCTTTTGTTGTACCTCGTGTGTTCCGTTCGTCTGGGTGACACGAGCGGCAGCCGCGACTCTCGCGGCCTCCCGCGCCTTCGCGATTGCGGCATCCTCCTCCGCGTATCGCTTTGCATCCGCTCCCGTTCGCGCAACGCCGCGGGGTCGCTGAGAATAAGAAGTTGAGAAATAAAAACGAAGATATTCACATAATGAGTCGATTCGAGCTCCGTGTCTTCTCAAAGTTATCTTAACTTAAATTTTTATTAATTTTTATTAATTTTTATTAATTTTTATTAATTATTATCAATTTTTATTAATTTTTATTAATTTTTATTAATTTGTATTAATATTTATTAATTTTTATTAATTTTTATTACTTTTTATTAATTTTTATTAATTATTATTAATTTTTATTAATTTTTATTAATTATTATCAATTTTTATTAATTTTTATTAATTTTTATTAATTTTTATTAATTTTTATTAATTTGTATTAATATTTATTAATTTTTATTAATTTTTATTAATTTTTATTAATTTTTATTAATTTTTATTAATTTTTACTCATTTTTATTAATTTTTATTAATTTTTACTCATTTTTATTGATTTTTATGAATTTTTACGTAAAAAATTCTCTTTTTTGAGATTTTGAAATATAAAAAAAAATGGGCAATAAATTCACGTAATTGTTATTTATCGCTGGTGGGACATTTTTTTATGGAATATTGTGAATTTTCGATACGAATGAAGGGACATATGAAACGTCATTGCGTACCTTTTCACGGTCCTCGACAAGGTCGTACACGTGTGGAGGATAAATCGGCGTGTCGACGAATTTTCCATAGCCGTGGACAACCTTGACTTCGCAATCGTCCACGCACACTCGGCCGTTCACGACTACGTACTCCGGTACACCGTGGACCTCCATACCCTTGGGAGGAGAAAAAAAGTGCGATGGATCGTTAATCTCGTTGGCTTCGTGAGCCTCGACGGAGCACGTGTTTCTTAAGGATGCATAGAGCTTAAGGATGTATTGCCCGTACATTCCCTACCAAAAGTGAGTTTCGGCGAGAATTTTGAGTACTTTGCGATGAGATTAATTTTTTTAAATCAACTACATTGAAGATGCTAAGAACATTAATTTCCGGTAATAATAATGCGAAAAAATTATGAGTAAATTGTTGAAAAAAAAAATTGTTCAACAAATGTCCGGTGAACTACTTTTTATATTATAAAATTATTTTTATATTATAAAATTGTTTATTTTTTATATTTCAAGTTTTACTTGCACAGCCTTTTCGGCTTTTTACAAGGCTCCACTTATATGTCCACCGCTCTACACTTGTTCTTTCTCTCCATCATCCTCCCTCCCCATTGCGGCCGCAGCCGACTTCCCCCTCTGTATTATATTCATCATGACATTTCTGTCATGAGTATAGGGAAACTGCGGAAAACCTATACCAATACAGCCGGTCACGAGTTCGCTTCCCAGCCTCGGAGCTAGTCGCGTTTCGTCGAGAAATAGCTCACAGGCTACAGCCATACCCATCCGACACACACACGTACCGGTCCGTGTGCGCGACATCTGTGTACAACTGGAGCTACGTCACGCCTGTGTTTTTATTTCTCGACGAAACTACGAGACGGTGATTCGAACCCGCGACCTCCCGATGTGTTGATTTCAGAGGCAGGTACGCTAACCACTACACCAACACATCGGTTCTAAAAATTGTTTATTTTATATTATAAAATTCTTCTACAAATGTCCGATGAACTACTTTTTACATTATAAAATGAATTCGTAGATTTTTCTGAATAGGTATGAATTTTTTTAGAATTTTCTCTCTATTTTCATTTTTATTTTTTTAATTAAAAAAAAAATTGATGCAGAGTCACAAATTTTCAATATGTTTTCGGAGCAATGTTCCATATTAAATCCAAGAATTGTCCGACGTATTGAATGAACAGTCATAGGTACAGCCTCGGAAAAATTCCAAAAACGGGATTTTCGAAATAGAGAGAAAATTCTTTCAAATATCATATGTATTCAAAAAAATATCATTATTCATTTAATGTCACAAAAAATCAAGTTTACCGGAGATTCTTTGAACAAATTTTTGTTTGAACAATTTATTTATACATTTTTGGCGTCATTATTATTCAAAACCAATGTTCTTAGCATCTTCAATACGTGTTGGAGATCTCACAATTCGCGCCCTTGCG
The DNA here is from genome assembly GCA_964007375.1 of Ophion obscuratus. Lineage (NCBI taxonomy): Eukaryota > Metazoa > Arthropoda > Insecta > Hymenoptera > Ichneumonidae > Ophion > Ophion obscuratus. The sequence goes on along the minus strand of OZ023314.1, from coordinate 5,349,046 downwards.
TTTAGGGTAATTCGCCGTGCAAGCGGCAACGCGCCCCTGACAACCGCGTTGCGTTCGCGACGCTGCTTCGCGTGTCCTTTATTATTATTAGCGTCTTCTCCCAGCAACGGGATGACACGACCCGGAATTCGCTGACCCTTTCTGTTCGTTGTTGTCTTTCGTATTTCGTCAATGTGTAATAAAGTTATTGTATAAAACGGTTCCTCTCGTTTTCTCTGCCGTCCACACCCGCCAACTTTAACAGGTTATGGGCCCAGGTCATTCGCAATCGGCGAGAAAATAAGAAGGGTAGACAAACATAACTTGTCTACGTGCGCTTAACCACGCACGATAAAGCGCGAAAACGAAGTATCGAAAGTCGTCAAAAAGTGAACACGACCGGCCATGGCAAAGGCGAATCTGATAAATTCAACTCGTATTGAGCTCTTGACAAAGCACAATTACGACACTTGGCAAATTCAGGTCGAAGCACTTTTGGTGAAGAACGACACATGGCCATACGTTAGCGGCGATATCCCGATGCCCGCCGTTGTCGCCGAGGGCGATGCGCACAGGGCGGCGCAAACCGCACAGAAGAATTGGGTCATTCAGGATCGGAAGGCGAAAAGTGACTTAATCTTGTCGATCAGCCCGACGGAACTCAAACATATCCGAAATTGTAACACATCGAAAAAGGTGTGGGACCGATTGAAGGCCGTGTACGCGTCACAGGGCCCGATGAGAAAGGCTACCCTCCTGGAACAATTGCTAATGAGAAAAATGGGCGAAAACGACGACGTGAGAGACTATCTATCACAATTCATGGACACCGTGGATAAATTGCATAATATGGACGTCGAAATCAACGGCGATCTACTAACGATAATGCTGCTGCACAGTCTGCCAGGTACGTTTGACAATGTTTGCTGTGCGATCAAATCACGCGATAATCTACCGGACATCGACACTCTCATGATCAAGATTACGGAGGAATGTGACAGCAAGGTTCACAAGAACGTCGAGTCCGGGACAAATGTTCTATTCACGAAGCCAAGATCATTCATATCGAACGACCCTGTCGCTGGCAGTGGCAAACAGAACAACCTCTCGAACGGTCAAAAATTAAAATGTTTTTACTGTAAGAAAAGGGGCCACAAAGCGACTGACTACTTTAAGAAGAAACGAGATGCTCGGGATGCAAATACAGCCAGCGACACCTTCTACTCAGAAGAAACCTTCAATGTCGCCGTCGACCGTACTAGCTCGGCGGACCAGAGATGGTGTCTTGACAGCGGATGCACGACGCATCTTTGCAAGGATCCTCGGCTGTTTGCCAACTCCTCTAAGGCTGAACGCGGCATAAGATTGGCAAACGAGTCGACCACGAAAGCAACAGCCAAAGGTGAGGTGAAGATATCAACGTCGAACGGTGAGCAGAATAAAGAGATTACGCTCTTAAACACGCTGTATGTGCCCGACCTTCGGACGAACCTATTATCGGTCACAAAGATAGTCGATAACAACCACGAGGTTTTGTTCTCGCGCAAATACGCGTACATAAGGGACGTCAATGGAACGACAAAAATGATAGCCGATCGTGAAGGCGATTTGTTCTTTTTGCGAAATGGACACGACGCGGCATGTACTGCAACGGACAACTCAAGAGACAGTCGGAGAGAATGGCATCGACGATTCGGCCATTTGAACTGGAAGGACATGAAGTTCATGCAGTGCAACGAAATGGTGTCGGGGCTAACGTTCGAGGACAACGGTGCCCCTCCGCAGTGCGAAATCTGTGCCGTCGGAAAACTCTCAAGGCCAGCTTTTCCGAAACGTGGCGAGAGATCATCGTGTCTTCTCGAAATCGTGCACACGGACGTCTGTGGTCCCATGAGGATTGAGTCGCAGAGCGGCTCTCGATACTTTCTTACATTTACAGACGACTACAGCCGCTGGACCGCAATTTACCTCCTCAAAAATAAATCCGAAGTCTCGTCGAAGTTTCTCGTGTTCAAAAACTACGCAGAAACGCAAACAGGCAAAAGAATCAAGGCGCTCCAGTCGGACAACGGAAAAGAATTCAGCAATTCGACGATGGACAAAATATTGAGCGAGGCTGGGATCCAACGACGACTGACGACTACCTACACTCCCGAGCAGAATGGAGTCGCAGAGCGAAAGAACAGAACTCTCGTCGAGTCCGCTCGTTGCATGCTTGCTGATTCCAAGTTACCGACGTCATTTTGGGGCGAGGCCATTACGATGGCAAACCACGTGAGGAATCGATGCGCTACCAAGGTTTTGGGCACGAAGACTCCTTTCGAAATGTGGACCGGGAAGCGTCCTGACGTCACCCACTGGCGGAGGTTTGGAACAAAAACATATATTCTGAACAAGACTCCCAACAGGGGTAAATTTTCGCCCAAGGGGATAGAAGGTGTACTCGTCGGATACTCTCAAACATCCAAAGGCTATCGAGTTTGGATACCGTCCGAGAGAAAGGTTCACGTGACTCGCGACGTCAAGTTCTTCGACGAACCTCAAGCCGATGACGGGCGGCAAAACCAAAAAGAGAACATTTCGGACGATCCGTCTTTGTGCTTGGATGATTTGCGAAACCGAGCGGCGACTCAGGAGACCGAAATTGGCCGTAATTCACGATCGCGCGAGGAGCTGGATAATCCTCAGGATCACCGTCCAGCCGGCCTGCCAGACGATGAGCTGAACCGCGGAGACGATTCGAACAACGAAAGAGTCGACGGCCCTACCGCAACTCAAGGTCAACTGCGACGCGGCCCTGGCAGACCGCGAAAGGTGTCGACGGGAAGACGTGGTCGACCGACCAAACAGTACAACACGGTGCCTGTTGCTTCCGATCCGCAAGAACCTGAAGTTCAAGCTGAGTCATCCGAGGACGAGTTTCTGGACTGCGATGGCACAAATGCGGCATTGAACGCGTGCGAGATTTCGTTTCATGAGGCCGTGTCCGGTTCAAACAAGGACGAATGGCTCGACGCGATATACTCAGAGATCAGAAGTCTCATTCTGAACGACACCTTCGATAGCGTCACGAAGCCTAAAGATGCGAGGGTCATAAAGAGCAGGACGGTTCTGAGGAACAAGCTCGACGCCGATGGGAACCTTGATCGGAGAAAGGCCCGCGTGGTCGCAAAGGGGTACGCCCAACGTCCAGGGATTGAATTCTTTGAGACTTTCGCTCCCGTGGGACGCCTGGGATCCTTGAGGCTGTTGATAGCCCTGTCCGCTAAATTCAATCTCAGAATCTCGCAGTTGGATATTGAGACCGCGTACTTGAATGGTAAGATGGATATCAACGTATTCATGGAAATGCCGGCCTTGTTGCATGAGATGCTGGAGAGAATAGCACATCTCGAAAAGGATGTTGTGGTCCTGGACCGAACGCTCATACTCCTGAAGAAGATGAAGGGATCGAACAAGGTATGCCGACTGAACAAGGCTTTATACGGCCTGCGCCAAGCAGGTCGACAATGGCATGCGGAGCTGGACCAGACGCTCAGAGATGTCGGACTAACGCCGACCAGCGCCGATCCGTGCGTTTATGTTGACAAAGGGAAACTCACCTTCGTACTGATCTACGTTGATGACATACTGATTGTCTCCAATGACCAAGTCAAGGAAAATCAGGTCAAGAGCTGGCTGGCCGAATCTTTCAAGGCGAAGGACCTTGGCTCCGCCAAGTATTGCTTAGGCATCGAGATTCGACGCGACGCCGATAAAGTTTGCCTTTCTCAGCGCGGCTACATCAAAGGGATCTTGAAACGGTTCGGCATGGGCGATTGCAAACCCGTCGCTACACCGATAGCTCTCGGCACAAAACTGACGAAAGACTCAGAGGGTAAAGACGAGAGCGTGGAGGATACCCCATATCGAGAATTAGTTGGCGCGTTGATGTACGCCGCCATGGGAACACGTCCCGACATCGCGCATTCAGTGAGCATACTGAGCCAATTCAACTCCTGTCATCAAGGGGAGCATTGGGCTGCCGCAAAAAGGGTGCTGCGATACTTGCAGGGGACCTCAGACCGTGAACTGGTCTTCAACAAGGACGAACTTTGCCTACGGGGCTACGCCGACGCCGATTGGGGAAACTGTCCCCTCGATAGACGTTCATACACGGGATATGCCTTCGTCCTCTGCGGTGCAGCAATAACTTGGGAGTCGCGAAAGCAACGGACAGTTGCACTGTCCTCAACGGAAGCGGAATACATGGCCGTAGCGGATGCAACAAAGGAAGCCAAGTTTTTAACAGGTTTTCTCACGGAATTGGGACTTTCCAGGTTGGCTGATGTCGTGGTATATAACGACAACCGCGGTGCCGGACAATTAGCAGAAAACCCCGTCTTCCACTCCAGGTCTAAGCACATAGAAATTAGGCATCACTTCGTTCGTCAAGCCGTCAGGGACGGCAAATTAAAACTCGCATATCTCCCCACGGAGGAAATGATCGCGGATGTCCTCACGAAGCGCTGTCAACGATTAAACATTCCGAATGCATGACTGGTCTAGGTCTCCGGTTGAGTGAACGCTCTCGGGCACGATTTGTGGAGAGCGTGTTGGAGATCTCACAATTCGCGCCCTCGCGTTTAGGGTAATTCACCGTGCGAGCGGCAACGCGCCCCTGACAACCGCGTTGCGTTCGCGACGCTGCTTCCCGTGTCCTTTATTATTATTAGCGTCTTCTCCCAGCAACGGGATAACACGACCCGGAATTCGCTGACCCTTTCTGTTCGTTGTTGTCTTTCGTATTTCGTCAATGTGTAATAAAGTTATTGTGTAAAACGGTTCCTCTCGTTTTGTCTGCCGTCCACACCCGCCAACTCTAACAATACGGTTGATTGTTTTTCATATTTTAATGTTACTGCAAAGTACTAAAAAAATTCACCGAAACTCACTTTTGGTAGGGAATGTACGGGCAATACATCCTTAAGGGGGGGGGGGGGGGGATGCCTCTAGGCCAGGAAAAAATTTGCCGATTTTCATGATTTTTTTTTCAAAAGTAAATATTTCATGATCTTTTTTGAGACTTAGGATATGTTTTATTACTACTTTTGGCTGTTTGTTACATGGTAGTTTTTTATTTCGATCAATCTTCAAAAATGGCGGAGGTATAGTTAAAAAACTAATCGACCGATTCCGATGAATTTTAGTATAAATCTTTCCAACCTTATTGTCTAAAACATGACCCTAAATGTTTTTGAATGTCGAAAAAAAAGTATTTTTTATTGCATAATGTAGCTATTTTTTCGGAAAATTTAATCTTTTCGTTTCAAAGCGTACCATTTCATCGATTTTCAACATTTCGCACTTTTTCTTAGTTCATATTCTGCGTACGAGTGTTAATGGGAGAAAAATCTTCGTTGGTTTTTTTTTCAGATTAATCCCGCCGAAGCTACGTGTCACGCCGCCTAACAGCATCCACCGCAACCCGTTTAGAAGACCGTGCCATGCCTCCGGCATTTTTAAAGATTAATAAAAAGTAAACAAAAAATATCATGTAACAGCCAAAAGTTAATAAAAGAAACCCCGAGTCTAAAAAATAGTGAATAAATCTTTCCTTTAAAAAATATTATAAAAATCAGCAATCCCCTTAATCTAGACACCCGATAGACAAGATACTTTTCTTCCGCACCTCGAATATATTGAAGTCGACGGCCTGAACGTGGCTCTCGGCGGATATGGTTCGTTTCCTGTTGGGATCCCATACGACGATATCCGCATCCGAGCCAATCGCGATTACACCCTTTCGCGGATAAAGATTGAAGATTTTGGCGGCATTCGTGCTCGTCACCGCGACGAATCTCGACGGATCCATGATACCGGCGTAGACGCCCTTCTCCCAGACCACCGCCATGCGGTCCTCGACCCCGTTAACACCGTTCGGTATTTTCGAGAAGTCATCCTTGCCAAGTGCCTTCTGATCCGCGTTGAATGTACAGTTGTCGCTACCGGTCGCTTGCAGACCGTCCCTGAATTAAAATTACGATCGACAATGTCAGCGTTGTACTTTTTCCTAGTCTTGTTGCAAAAAAAAGATTTTTTCCAAACTATCTTTTTGCGAATTTTGAAATAATTCGAACGAAGCAACATTACGAGTGTATCAATTTTTCTTGATTTTTGTGATTTGATTTCTTTTGATTTTTGCCACATATGAGGAGCTGGCGAACAAAATCGGAATTGTCCACACTACGTCAAATCAATTTTTTATTTGAATTTTATTTATCTTTGTCCTTGGAAACTGCAATTTTGCTCAAAAAGGCAATTTTTCACCAAAAGGTGGATTTGATTAAAACTTCTTCGGGAGAGCTAATCAAGGTGTGCTTGACAAACAGGACAAATAAAAAAATTTGAGGTAGTATGGACAAATCCATTTTTGTTCGCCAGCTCCTCAAATTGCACGCGTTCGAAAAGAGACTTCCAAAAGGAACATCTAGATGCCTCGTATCACCTACCAGAATCAACGCCATGCATGTTCTATGGTCGTTTTTACTTTTCGAAAAAATAAAACATTTTCTTTTATTGTTCTCTTTTCTGTATGTACTTTTCTCGCGATTTTTTTTTCACTTGTGTTATCATTTCGAAGTGCAATGTTGAGCAATCGAAAAATGACTGTCATTTTTCGTGTATGTCAAAATCTAGGTCATCGTGGATGCCTTAGATTTTGATCAAATTTTAAAAAGCAGGTGCGAGAAGATCAGTCACTGGAAGTTCATATTTTTTTCTGACGTTTAATTGTTCAACCATAATATGCTCTGTATCATAGCAATGAATGATTTCGATATCGAAGGAGAAATAACACTATGTAGCTATAGAAGGCGCATCCACTGATACACGCTGTTCTATTTGTGATTACTGCGATTTAGTGTTTCATTTTTTACTTTTTCCGTCTTTTCTATTTGAACTTTATTCGGTATGGAATCGTTCCCACAGGTCCAGTGGCTTGAATTTCTACAATCTTCTTGGTGTTAGCATCTAATATTCTGTCCAGTAAATTAGATGCTAGCATGTGTTTGGACGGATGCCAAGCCTCGTCTCATAGGTTTGTGCATAGTTTTTGTGCTATTCTTTTGATGCTTTCCATACCAAGATCTTCGTGCGCTTTGACGTAACTGACATACCATGAAGGATTTGTAATAAGAGTCTAAGAGTCTTGGCTTGGACTAAAGTTCAGATGATGAAAAAAAAATACTTATAACAGTCTGTATGACTCAGAATCGCTTTTAAAAACTTTTGAGAAAGAAGTAAATACAAAAAAGAGAAAATATAAACACTTATGCCACAGGAAAACAAACAAAAAATGTAAAAATGCTTTTTTCTCGAAAAGTGAAAAAAACCGTGGAATATAAATGAAGATGATTCGGATAGGTATTGATACGAGGCTTCTAGATTTTCCTTTGGAGGCCACTCTTCAGACCACCCTTTATATACATATATATATATGCATATATATATATATATATGCATATATACACATAAACTAGTATTGAAAGTTGTTGTACAGGATATATTATGTTATTTTATATTTATGTTTATCGAAAAAATTCATTAATTGAAATTATGTATAAAATCATTGATATTGGATTTTATGTATATTTGTATCATGTATTTTACTGATTATATTTTCAGTTAGATAATAGTTTATGTGTACACACACACTTATATATATATATATATATAATATATATATGAATATATTAATATATGAACTCACCCAGATATATATATATATATATATATATCTGGGTGAGTTCATATATTAATTATATTAACCCTTAGTAGTCACACTTAGCTAGAATCACGTTATAGTCATACTGGGTCCATGGGACCCAGGCGTTTTTAAATTGTTATAAATAATGAAATAATGCATTGAGCGATATGAAAAAAAAAATTAGTGAGATATAATTTGAACCTTGTTTACTACAAGAATCTTGGTTAGAAATCAAAAATTAAATTTTGAATATGCAAAAAAAATTATTAAAAAAAAACGTGAAAAATGACTTTTTTTTACAAAAATTGCTGTAACTCTTGTAATTATTGACAAAAAAAATAAAAAATGGTTTTATAATCTGGAAACAATGTACTTTGAAATAGACATAGCGGTTTGTGTGAACTTTTCAAAAAGTATATTTATTTCATCCAACGCATCCAATACGATTTACAAGGGAAGAATAAACCGCTTACGCATATAAAAAAATGTATGTTTGGTGTGACCTAGTGTGACTATTAAGTGTGACTATTAAGGGTTAACATAGATCCTTATCAATATTATTGAATTCGAAACAAAATCACAAAAATAAAATTCAGAATGAATAAAACCAAAAATAAATTAATATTTACAAGACTTTTTGCTACTTTTTCATCTGTTCTTTTTTCCCTCCCCGATGCAACATTTACCTCACACAGTCTTCATAACTGCCTTTGAATTTTTATTCTGTAATCGCGTTCCGTACCGGTTGAATCGAGTGACAAATGGCGTTAAACGAACAAGTTTTAATGTTCCTTTCTATTCGGTTTTCTCTTCGCTTCACTTCCTTGGCTAATTACTCTAAAAAAAGTGAGATTTATCCTCTCCTTGTTTTGACATTGCGGAGGATACCGCCATTAAGTGTGCCGGTGATAAAATTGGCTTCATAATGGAGCAATAAATATCTGTCGGACGTTAACAAGACTGACAGGGGTTTTCCTTTGCTCGCACACTTTATACTCTAGAAATATCGCCTTAGATCGGTTGATAGGTTGACACCCTGAGTCGCTTCTCTCTCTCTCTCTCTCTCTCTCTCTCTCTCTCTCTCTCTCTCTCTCTCTCTCTCTCTCTCTCTCCGCTCTCGGCATATCAAATCAAGTCGTATCTCCGTGCGAAAATGTTTATATGCAAATAGCTCACGTCATTTGACGCCCCGTTACTTACGACATCCTTCCTGTTGTACACTTATGCTCCCTGTACCTTTTTTTTTGCTACTTCAAGCATCACAATTATTTTCGACGGACAGACGTACGGAGAAGAATAAGAGGAAGTAAGTGAGTGTGAGTGACGTAGTGCGTCGCGATCGACCGACACTGGTTTAGTGCCCGATCGTACGGTAAATTTCTCCATCCGATAAGTGTGCATGTCCAACGAGTTTTCCGCGGTGAAAAGTGCTCGGTACTTTTAAGGCGATCGAAAAAACCTCGCCGCTCACTGAATCGGGCAATGTTCGAGACCGGTCGAAACTAAATTTGACGAACCACGAGCGCGCAATAAAAACCGAGCAATTTCACAGTTCCCTTTTGGGAATCGCGATATCATTTTTCATGTCGCGGTTTCAGACGTAAACTGGACTTGGTTACAAAAATGGCGGCGTTACGAAGCTGGATAAAGCGGGTCATCTTTGTCCCGCAGCCGGCAATTTGACATCGCCAATTGTTCACGTTTCTACGTGACATTTTTTTTCGAAACCTCGGAACAACATTTTACATCGAAGGCCCCAGGGGATTTTTGATTTGTTGAAAAAAAATTTCCGAAACAATTGTTTTAGGCGAGTTTTTTTTTGCGAAAAACAATTTTTTTCCAACGCCCTATTTATCAAAAATCGACATTTTTCGATTTCCCTAGGTACTTCGAAGGCAAATCTTATTTAGAACTCAAATTATTTTGAATTTTATATACATATTGAAATCGAAATTATTTGCAATTTTTTCGGCCATCAAATATCATGCCTCATGTATTATATTTAATATATCATATATCAGGCCAAATATCATATATTAAATATAATACATTTATTTTATTCCTTACGTGTATCGTATAATTTCGGACTCAATTATTCCACAATATTACTTAATTAGGATACCCTATATGATATATCGATATACATATATCGTATATTACAAATGATATATAATTCAATGTGTTATACATTGCATACTATATATCAGCCAACATATATCTTGCCTCATATATTATATTTCATATATCATATATCATTTGATATATCATATATTAAATATAAAATATCAATTTAATTTCTTATGTGTACTATATTATTTCTAACTCAATCATTCGAACATATCGCTTAATTGGGATACCCTGTATGATACATCGATAGAAATATATACATATATCAGATATTATATATGATATATCATGTCATACATCACATATTCAATATAATATATTAATTTTATATATTTATATATATCAATATGTTTATATTGATATATCATATAATATATCATTTTATCTAGCATATATTGTATACCATATATCGACTATGATACGCCGCGTCTCATATATTATATTTCATGTATGATATATCAATATACACACACACACACACACACACACACACACACACACACACACACACACACACACACATATATATATATATATATATATATATATATATGAATCATATATTATCAATAATATATCGTTTTATGTATCATATGTTGTATAATATAGTACATCAGCCATCATATATCGCACTCATATATCATATTTCATATACCATATATTAAAAATAATACATTTATTTTATTACCTGATTACATCAACCGGTATAATATATGGATGAAAATATATATGTACACATCCATATATCATACGTTATTAATGGTATATCAGTTTATTTGTCATATATTGTATGCTATATATCGACCATCATCTATCATACCTAATGAATTATATCTCGTATATAACGTAATATATCATATATCAAATATAATACATTAATTTTATTCCTCATGTCTATCATATTACTTCGAATTCAATTATTGAAAAATCTCGATCTTACTCATCAAGATTGTCATTCCTCGTCGCTTATTTCGCCGAAACAATTAATTGCACCGGGATGATAAATCGTCGTTTTGTTCTTTCCCACATTTCCGTCGATGGTCTTACTTACTCGGCAAGTTTTTCTATCAAATAAGCGGGCGTCGTTGGATCCGGTCTCAAGGGTGGACAAGCGATAAAACGCATTGCCTTATCGACGTCTTTGCCGTATTGCTCGCTACCGTCGATTCCAACGCTAGAAGCTAGCGGCTCGCCGAAGACAACCGCGCCGTCCGAACGTTTCGCGTATATCACGTCCGCCGCGGATTTGCTCATTACGGAGCACACGTACAACGGGCAATTCACCTATAGACGGGCGAGAGAGACACACCTCCTCGAAATATAATAATCATCTCCGATTTGTACTACAAGACATTATCGTCGCGGAGCAATCCTTATTTTCGTTATGTTTATACAGGGTGTCTCGGATAAAGTCCGACAAGCTTACATCACAGAAAGTACGGATTATAATGAAAAATGTTTCAAACAAAAGCTGCTTCGTTTGACGAGGGAAAAAATATAACAATAGTAATTTGACCTTGGGTATAAGCGTCAAGGTCATGCGAAGGTCAAACTGGAAAATTTTCATTAGAAGCTTCATTTTTCATTGGATATTCTTCTAGCTTACTTCGAGATCTTTTTAAAATGTTATGGATTATTTTATTATCGTTAAAAGATTTTACTCGATAAAAAAAATACTTATCGATAGTGTTTTGAAAAGCTCTCGAGGTGAGCTATAAGAATATAGAATGGCAAGAGGCTTCTAATGATAACATTTGAGACTGACCTTCGCATGACCTTGGCGCTTGTACCCAAGGTCAAATTGACATTGCTATCTTTGCCTTGTGTTTGAACGAAACAACTTTTGTTTGAATTTTTTTCCATTATAATCCGTACTTCCTGAGATTCAAGCTTGCGACACCTTGTCCGAGACACCCTGTATACGTAATATAATGTAA